>CM039090.1:33313478-33913478 GCA_022113865.1 Chimonanthus praecox | reverse complement strand
TCCATCTATGGTAAGGCGGCGCACGGCTAAAGGAGGAGGTTGCCTATTTAAACACATTCTAAGTATGGGACTAAGGAAAGCTAATAAAAGGAGAGACCCAAGGGGGTGCACGGTTTTTACAATCCCATCTCTCTCTCAATCTCTCAAGGCTCATACACGGCAATACACAAGGAGAAGGCAGCAACAAGAAGGTGTTCTTGTTTGGAGAAAAAGTAAGAAGAAGGGAGAAAGATTAGAAGAGCAAGGAATTGGAAAGAGGTTAGTATCTAAGTGTTTAATGGTATAATTTTATTTATGAAACAAAAGAACCATAGGGTTCGGCCATGGTGGTTGGCTGAACCCCATGGAGAAAAATTGGAGATGGGTTAATGGTTTAAATGGAGAAAAAGAACCATAGGGTTCGGCCATGGAAAGATTTGATTAATTATTGGTTTTTAAGATTGAAAACCATGATGTGTTTTTTATTCATTCATTGGGTCTATGTTCTTAGATTTTAGATCATGAAAAGACATGGTGATTTCATGATGGTTTGAATGATAAAAGACCATGGGAATGTTGGTTTAGATTTATAAAAATTGAATGATGAAAACCCATGGGACAGTTTGATAATTTTAAAGGAAAATTGGATAGAGATGTGGGTCGGCCTTGGCATGGCCGAACCATGATTTCTAGATGGCTAAGTGGTTGGATCTAAAATAAAAAAAAAAGAAGTGAGGTTCGGCCATGGTGTATGGCCGAACCCCACCAAACATTTTTTATGGATTGGTGATCGGTTTTGAATGGATCTGAACCAATGGCCGAGATCATGAACCATAGGGTTCGGCCATGGTGTATGGTCGAACCCCATGGGGTAATTTTGGAAGGTAGATGGAATTGGATGGCTAAAATTAGAAAGCTTCTAATTTTGGAAAGAAGGTTGCTAAAAATGGAAAGCTTCCAAATATGGAAGGAGTTGCTAAATTTGGAAAGCAATCCAAATATGAAAGGAGTTGCTAAATTTGGAAAGCAATCCAAATATGGAAGGAGTTGCTAAATTTGGAAATCAATCTAAATATGGAAGGAGTTACTGAATTTGGAAAGAAATCTAAATATGGAAAGAAGGGGAATTTATTTATGGAAACCCTCCAAGAATAGAAGGTGGAGTTAATTAAGGAAACCCCTCCAGTTATGGAAAGTGTTTGCTAATTATGGAAGGGTGGAGATTATGTTGGAAACATCTAACTATGGGAAATAATATTAAGGAAAAATTGGACATCATGGGTTCGGCCATGTAAATCTATGGTTTAGATTTATGTATAATTGAATCAAGGGGGATGGATTATATGAATTTAATGGCATAATTGGAAATTATACACCATAGGGTTTGGCTATGGTGTATGGCCGAACCCCATGGTCTGAATTAAGGAATCAAATGGTATTTTAAGACATGGTTAAGGGCTGATTTACGAATCAGATTATGAACCTATGTATGAGTTATGTTTTGTATAATTTTTAAATAAAAGGGAAGGATACAAGCATGTGTTATGGATTATGGAGGAAGGTAGTGGCAAAATGGTAATTACATGCCAAAGTGGAGTATCATGGGTTCGGCCATGGTGTATGGCCGAACCCATGAGTGGTGTTTGATGAACTTATGTGGTTAAAGTATTAGTACAAGGTTTAAGTATGGTAAATTTAAATGAATGAGGGAACAATGGCATTATTGTAATTATGGATAAAAATGGTAGACCATGGATTCAGCCATGGTGTATGGCCGAACCCCATGGGGTCTTGTTATGGACTTAGAAACTTGTAATTAAGTGGGACTAGATGTTGATTTATTATTATATTATAAGGTAACGGGATCTCACAAGCGGTGCGCGATCGGTGATCGAATCTTGGACGGAAACGCAAGGACTCGTGAACGGTCTTTGGTAGGATTCCACCTCTTTGAAACCATAGGCTTATGTACTTTGTTTTACTTGCTTTATGATATTTATGTTGCAAAATGTATATGTTTCAAATATGTGATTTAAATGCTATGATTTATCTTATTGCATAGCATGTTGGCATTTTCATCTCATGCATGGCGTGGGAGGGATGACAGGTAATCGGAGCCCTCACTCCGTTGGATTGTCCGTAAGGCAACTGTGGGGCCTGCCTTGGTGATGAGAATCCCACCTGGAGGATTACCTTGATGAGGAGAATTCCATCTAGAGGATACTGTGTAACCGGAGCCCACACTCCGTCGGGATGTTCGTAAGGCAACTGTGGGGCATACCTTGATGATGAGAGTTCCATCAGGTGGATACCATGTGTTTGTAATGGGTGGGACTCATTGCATATGATCACATGGCATGGCATTGATTTAGCATGATTATAGTTTTATTGTCGTGCAAGGTTTTGGTTTTATCGATATGATTGGATCTTTATTATCAAACCCTGATTTAGACACAATGTTTTATGAGTATATTATGAATTATTAACGCTGATTTTGATATTGGTTATATCTGGATTTTTAGTACTAACCAATGTGTTAGCCCTACCTGGAATACCTACTGGGCGCGTTGTTCTAACGCCCTACTTCTACCCTGTAGTAGATGATGCAGGAATTGAGGAAAACAGAGAACGCAAGGAAGGCGAGGCTTAGGAGCTTGGATGTTTATTTTATATGTTTTTTTGAATAAAAGATACTCATGGACTTGTATTTAGAGTATCTAGTTTACGGAATGTAATAACTTAGATATTTTCCTATGGTTGGATGTTATTGGATATTTAGTTGGATATTGTGATTTGATTTAACGACTAAGTACTTTGCTATCAAATGGTTTGGATATGAGTTGTATCATGATTCCGCAATGATGATGTTTTCCGCATGTGTACGGTTTTGGCTATGTGTGAACTGTTTCCTGGACTTGGTCCATGCACACATAGGGTTGGCCAGTTAAGGGTCGAACTTGGAAGTTCGGACTTAGCTCTCGTCGTGACATTCCGCTCTTGCTCATACTCTGATATATATATAAAACAGACGTTAATTTCGATGCGAAAAGAGCGGGGTGTTACATCTTGTATGAGAACCATCAAGGTGACAAATCATGGAAATATGTTATTTTTAGAGGAAATAATGAACCATAGGGTTCGGCCATGTTGTATGGCCGAACTCCATGGGAGGATATTAAGTGATTCTTAATGGGTTTAAAGAATGGAAACCATGGAATGTGGGTTAATGATTTTAAAAGGTTTTGAATGAATGAATGTTAATGATTTTTAAAAGGGGTTTTAAATGAGGGAAATCATGGAGAAATGTTGATGATTTTAAAGGTCTCAAATGTTGTAAATGATGATGAACCATGGGCCATGGGTTCGGCCATGTTGTGTGGCCGAACCCCATGAAGAGAATATTGATGTTCTTAGATGGGTTTGAACCATGAAAATGATTGACAGATATTGATGGACTTTGGGTTTGAAATATGATAGAAAATAATGAACCTAAATGTATGATTTAAACCCCCCATGGAGGGACTTGATTTGTGGACCTAATATGGTAAATGGTTTAAAGAGAGAGTAGAAATAAGACATCATGGGTTCGGCCATGGTGTATGGCCGAACCCCATGAACCATTTTTATGGGTTATGTGTGGGTCTATGCATGTGTAAATGAATGTTTTATCAAGCTAAGGAATGGAAGTATATTGTTATGGATTTGTTAGGGTTTTGTTATCATGGTTAATAAATCATGTATGGATCCATGTTTAGGGATCAGTTATGGACCTAAGTATGTATAAGAAAAAAAGTGTTTAGCCATAGAAAGAATGATGGCTAAAGATGGAAAAATGGTGAACATGAACGACCATGGGTTCGACCATGGTGTATGGCCGAACCCCATGGGGAGTGTTTTTGGAACTTAGGATTTTATTAATGGTAAATGATGAATTTATGTATACTTGGATTAATAAATCAAAGTATGGCTGATCTTGGTCCCACATTTGATTAAAAGGATAAGGATTAAAAAGGGACCCAAATACCAAGTGGGCGAGGTTCGGCCATGTTGTATGGCCGAACCCCACTAAGACATGTATTGTGGACTTAGACATGGTTGGAACATTGGTTTGATTTGTTGATGTGTAATAAGGTAACGGGATCTCGCAAGCGGTGCGCGATCGGTGATCGATCTTCGGATGGAAAACCCAAGGACCCAGTATTTAGACATTGGTAGGATTCTTACCTCATTGAAAGCCATGGATTATGTGTATATGAATGTTTTATTTGAATTATTTTGGTATCAAATTATGTGTCTTAATGATGGGATTTTAATGCTATGGTTTGTATTATCACATGGCATGTTTACACTTGCATCTCATGCATGGCATGGGAGGGATGATTTGTAACTGGAGATCCACACTCCGTTGGGGCGTCCGTAAGGCATTTGTGGAGGGTATCTTGATGTGCTATGTATGATTGATTTGTAACCGGAGATCCACACTCCGTCGGGGCATCCGCAAGGCATTTGTGGAGGATACCTTGATGTGCATTTTCCATCAAGGGGGACATTATGTAATGATGATATGGAAGATGGGTGGGACTCATGGCATATGACACCCATGGAATGGCATTTACTTGCATGGTTTTGATATACTTATATCTATGTGTTTTGTTTATACTAATCCATGTGTTGACCCTACTCGGAGTACCTACTGGGTGCGTTGTCTAACGCCCTAGTTCTATCTTAGACGATGACACAGGAAATGGAGGAAGTGAAGGACGTGATCGGCGCCAAGCGTATGAACTTGGAGGAGCTAGATTGATTTATTTAAGTTTTATTCATGGTTATGTAATTTGAGTAGCTTAGCTCGTTGCACTGTAATAACTTAGACTATTGCTATGGTTTGGACTTTTATTTTGGACATTTTAAGTTGAGGTATTTATTATTTAAGTGATGTAATTCCTTGCTATCTAAAATTGGTAGGATAGACTCTATTATATTTCCACATTAAGTTTACATTCCGCAAACTTACTTTCTATGTGTGAACCGTTCTTTGGACTTAGTTCCACACACACATAGGGTTGGCCAGTTAAGAGTCCTTAGTTCCACACCCACATAGGGTTGGCCAGTTAAGGGTCGGGCTTTGGAAGTTCGGACTTAACTCGCGTTGTGACGTCCCGCTCACTTGTCACTCTTATTTCAAAAAAAAAAAAATATACTCTGATTTTCGGAGAGTGAAAAGGGGCGGGGCGTTACAGTGAAAGGAAACTAGGGTTGGTAACATGAGTACAACCATATACAAGATACATAAGACACTATCTAAAATTGGTAGGATAGACTCTATTATATTTCCACATTAAGTTTACATTCCGCAAGCTTACTTTCTATGTGTGAACCGTTCTCTTGGACTTAGTTCCACACACACATAGGGTTGGCCAGTTAAGGGTCGGGCTTTGGAAGTTCGGACTTAACTCACGTTGTGACGTCTCGCTCTCTTGTCACTCTTATTTCAAAAAAAAAAAATATATACTCTGATTTTCGGCGTGAAAAGGGGCGGGGCGTTACAGTGAAAGGAAACTAGGGTTGGTAACATGAGTACAACCATATGCAAGATACATAAGACATGGAATGATAGGTGGCCACACTCCTCTGGTAAATCCGGTTAATATGTTGGAATGATATGGGGCCACACACCTCCGGTAATATCCGGTTAATATGTTGGAATGATAGGGGGCCACACCTCCGGTAATATCCGGTTAATATGTTGGAATGATAGGGGGCCACACCTTCGGTAATATCCGGTTAATATGTTGGAATGATAGGGGACCACACTCCTCCGGTAATATTCGGTTAATATGGATGAACATATGTGACAGACATAGAAATGACCCAGAATGAAATGGAAAGTTCATGATATGAGAATGAATGGAAATGATACAAGACAGGGATAAGAATTTCGGAACATGAATGTTCTATGGGAAATAGACATGATTTGAGAATGGGCATGAAGCAATTAAAATGTGATTTGAATATGAAACCTTCGACAGGGGAGAGGTTATGAATTGATTATGTGTTTATAATATAATACAAATAGAGAAATTGTAAGATAAGAAGGGTAAGGTATAAATGAGTGAAATTTCTCCCTTGGTGCTAGAACACGATTGACCCTAGAGGGGGTGAATAGGTCAATCTAACTATCGTTCGTCCTTTTAAAAATTACTTGATTGATTAGTTTAAGCACAACGGATAAAACAATCAAGTGAGTATGTATTACCAAATGTGATTAAACAATCAACACAAGAAAATAGCTCTAACACCACAAGCACAAGGACACAAGATATATAGTGGTTCGGTTAGCCAACCTATATCAACTGTTAGGACTCGCTCAACCTTGAGCTATCCCCAAATTTACTATAACACCCCGGATTTTCAAGTTATGGATATATATGGAAATTGTCCATTTAATTTGTAAATTAATGGAGATGGACCTTAGATGGGTAAGGAGTTGAGTCAATTGGTCAATTAAGACCCAACAGATTATGAATAAGGTTCAATTGAAATAAATGGGTAAGATTTATTTAATTGGGTCAAAGTTGTCAATTGGGTCAAAAGTCCAATTGGGACCCAATGGATCATATATGAGCTAGTTAGAAGTAAATGGATAAGGTTTGATAATTGGGTCAAAGTTGTCAATTGGGTCAAAAGTCCAATTGGGACCCAATGGATCATATATGAGCTAGTTAGAAGTAAATGGATAAGGTTTGATAATTGGGTCTAATAACCAATTAAGATACAAGACATGAGATCCACCTCATCAAGTGAGGTGGCATGTAAATGAAATAGCTAAGTGGGACCCTAAATACTATATGGTTCATAGTTGGCTAAGCCATGGTTGACTTGGTCAACCATCGGTGAGTTCAATAGAGTTGAGTTAACGAATGAGCTCAAGTGGGATAAATAATACTTGAGTTGGAAAGTGAATTCACATGAGTTGAGAATTTATTAATGTGAGTTCAAGTACTTCAGTTGGAAAATGAGTTCATTTAATGTAATAGCCCGGAATTTTTAAATCAATATATATGTGGCTATTATTTATTCTAATGATGGAAAATTGGAATTTTGATGGTATGGATGTCAAATGGATCAAAATTTGGGGCAAAGGCCCAAGTATGGTCCGATGGACCATACATTGGATGGAATTCATTTAAGGGGTCAATAAGGGTTAATTGGGCTAAGGATGGTCAAATTGGGCCCAATGCACATTTGGGACCCAACGGGTCAAAAGGATTCAAACTCTAAGGTAAATGGGTGGGAAAGAATTTAATTGGGCCACGGGCCCAATGGTGATCCAAGTAATTGAAATGGATTTAATTAGATTTAAGTCACCTAAGTTAATAATAGAACGATCAAGGTGACATGGCCGAATGGGACCCACCTCCACCTCACTTGGTGAGGTGGCGTGTGGACCAAGGACTGGTGGGGCCGGCCACCATGGTTGAATTGGTCAACCATGGGTAGATACATGGAGGGAATTTAAGGAAATGGAATTAAATTAAAATGAGAATTAATTAACCTAAGTAAGGATCTAATTAAGTAATTAATTAGGTGGGTCAAATTGGGTCAATGGAATAAGTCAAATGGTGGTTTTATCTAACCCAAACCACTCAAAGAAAACACAAAATAAACCATGGGCTTAGGGTGGTGGTTTTATCCCAACCACCACCACTAAGCACATTAGCCCATGTGGTTGGTGGGAGACTTAATGGTGGAGTGTAACTTAAGCAACCAAAGAGATGAAATGGGTTTTCATCTCATCTTCCTATTCCATCTAACTCATTTCACTCTCTACCTCTCTTGCTCTCTCAAAACCGTCCTCCACACCAAGGAGCAGAAAAGGAAGAAAACTAAGAAGAGAAGAAGAGAAGAAAGAAGTGCAAGAAAAAACCACCACTTCAAGACCAAGATCTAGGGCATTCTTCCTCACCATTCTCTCTCACTCTCTCAAACACACCCCATCATTGGCCAACCCACACTTTGATGTTTTCATCTTGATCAAGCATCTTGGCCGACCAAAGGAGGAGAAGAAGAAGAAAGGAGGCCAAGAAATCCAAAGGGAGCAAAGAAAGTCGGAGGAGACATCGGATTGTAAGTATTTCTAAACAAGAGGTTAGATTTGTTTAAGGTTTAAGATTTGGAATCCATTTCTCTTGGATTGGTTGTTGGCCAAATTATCATGGGCCTTGGATTCAAATCCATCCAATGGAAGGAGGAAAAATGGTCAAACCCTAATGGGTGAATTAGGCTAAGAAAAAAATAAATGGATTAAGGACATTATGTAGTTAAATTGATTAAGCATGGATGGATGTATATTTTTTTTTGGAAGGAATCATGGGCCATAGGGTTCGGCCATGTAGTATGGCCGAACCCCATGGTGGGAGATTAAGTAATTTTAATAGGTTGTAAAGAATGGAAGCCATGGAGAATGATTATGATTTTTAGGGTTTTTAATGATTAAATGTGGTAATTCTTTTTTAAAGAGATCTTGAATGAAGAAATTCATGGAGAAATGTAAGTAGTTTGTATGGCCTCAAAAGGCATGAATGAATGAGGAACCATGAACCATGGGTTCGGCCATGGTGTATGGTGAGGTAATGGTGGTTTTAATGGGTGGAAATGTAATGGCCCGGAATTTGTAAATTAATGTATAGGTGGATATTGTTTATTTTAATGGTGGAAATTGGAAATTTGATGGAATAAATGGTGAATGGATCAAGATATGGGCAAAGGCCCAAGTATGGCCCAATGGACTATGGATTGGATTTAAATTCATTTAAAGGGTCAATGATGGTCATTTGGGCCAAGGGTGGTCAAATTGGGCCCAATACCCATGTGGGACCCAATGGATCAAGATGATGTAAGCTCTAAGGTAAATGGGTAAGAGGAAAATGTAATTGGGCCATGGGTCAAATGGTGATCCAATAAGAGGAATGGATTGAATTGGAAATTAAATCATCTAAGTAAATGTTAAATGGACCTAAGTGACGTGGCCGAATGGGGCCCACCTCCACCTCACCAAGTGAGGTGGCGTGTGGACCCAGAGATTAGTGGGGCCAACCACCATGGTTGAATTGGTCAACCATGGGTGGAATAATGGGATTAGGTTAAGTAGGAATTAATTAACCTAAGTTAATTATCTAGTTAATTAATTAAATAAATTATTAAAATGAGGGTCAAATGGTCAAAAGGTGGAAAACCAAAAGCCATCTTATCTTAAGGCATCAAAAAACGTTGGCTAGGGTTGTTGGGTCAAAAAGCATGGAAAATATCTTATGGTAGGTGGAGGAATTAATTGCCCAACTCAAATGAGATAAGCTTTATTTTTCTTCTCCATCTCTTATTCCATTCTCATTTTACTCTTCCCATTTTTCACTCTCCCATTGCCGTCCCACACTAGGAAGAGAAAGAAGAAGAAAACTAAGGAAGAAGAAGGAGAAGAGATTAGGGAGAGGAAGAAAATCCAAGTGTTGGCCCACCACCTCAAGGTAAAAACCTTGAGACACCTTTCTCATTTCCATTCTTCCCCTCTCTCTCTCAAGTCTAACCCTACCTTAGCCGAACCCAAGCTTGGAGGTTGTCACCATTGATCAAGCATCTTAACCGATCAAACAAGGAGAGGAAGAAGAAAGAAGGCCAAGGAGTCCAACGGGAGCAAAGAAAGTCAGAGGAGACGACGGATTGTAAGTATTTTTTAAACAAGAGATTTGGATTTTTTTTTTAGGGTTTAAGATTTGGGATCCATTCTTGTTAAATTTGATGGTGGCCAAATGATCATAGGTCTTGGATCTCAAATCCATCAAATGGAAGGATGGAAAGATGGGCAAACCCTAAATGGGTAAATTAGAGTTAAGGAAAAATAAATGGATTAAGGATGTAATGTATTTAAATTATTTAAGCATGGAATTATGTAAATTTGGAAGAAAATTATGGGCCATAGGGTTCGGCCATGTAGTATGGCCGAACCCCATGGTGGGTGATAGGTATGTATGATTTTTTTTTTTAGGGTTTTAAGGAATGGAGGATGATTTAAGGTTTGTATGTGTTTATTGATTAAATGTGGTAATTCTTTTTAAAGGGATATTGAATGGAAATGCATGGGAGGTGTGAATGGTGTTGGTAGCCTTAAAAGGCATGGGGAAACTTTGATGAATTTAATTAGGGTTTTAAGGTCTAAAGCCATGGAGAATGATTATGATTTTTAGGGTTGTAAATGATTAAATGTTGGAAAATTTAAAGGGGTTTAAATGAGGAAAAATCATGGAGTGGGTGAATGATTTTTGTGGCCTCAAGAGGTATAGAAAATGATGGATCATGAACCATGGGTTCGGCCATGGTGTATGGCCGAACCCTATGGTGATCAAATGGTGGATTTAATGGTTATGAATTATGGAAAAATAAATGGGGAATGTTGGTGGTGTTGATGGACAAATGTGAACCTAATGTTGATAGTTGGGATGGAAATGTGGTTAAGTTAATGGACTTAAGTGTGATTAAGGAATGATGAATCAAATGTATGGTTTAGGTTCTCTCAATGGAGGGACTTATGATGAATCTTATGCGTAACCAAAGACCAAGGAAAATGGGGATTTGGTTAAGTAAAAAAAAAAAAAGGGGGGGGCTGATTTTTAATGAACCCAATGGTAGATAATTTTTGGCCTAAGACTAATGTGTATGTATATGTTTAAATGAATGGAGTTTAGGTTAAATTAAATGGCTGATGTAAATGATCTTGTGATATGGGTGATGGGTCAATTATGGACCCAAGATGTGGCTAAGAATGATGATTTAATTGTAAGTCATTTTTATGGGCTAAGGAAGGGTGTATGTATGTGATTAATTAATGAAGGTTAAGTTGAGAAAAATGGTTGTTTTAGTGATGTTATGGTATGATTAAATGGGTCATTAATGGATCCAAATCTATGAATCAATTATTGACCAAGAAATGTATATGGTTAAGAGAATGCCTATCCATGGAAGAATAGTGGCAAAACCGTAATTATGGGCCAAAATGAAGGACCATGGGTTCGGCCATTGTACATGGCCGAACCCCATGGGGGATGAACTTGGACATGGACATTTTTAAAGATGAACTTGTGTATGGTTAAATACAGCCTAGGGGGCTGATTTTTTTTAGACTCATGTGATTAAAAGTATCTAATGGATTAAATGGGACCCACAAAACCTAAATAGTGACCGATTATTCGTATGGAGTTGGAAATGATTAATGGGCTTCGAAATAGTTAAAAATATGAACTGATTATGTGTATGTAATAAGGTATTGGATATCGCAAGCAGTACGCGTATCGGTAGCCGGATTATCGGACGGAAACGAAAAAGGACGCTAGTCGGTATTCGGTAAGATTCCTACCTTTTTGTAAGCCATGGATTGAGTGATGGTTTCTTTGAATTATTTTGGAAATTATATGGTTTGTTTTAAAATGGGTTTTAGATTAAGTATTATGTGATGGTTTACCTTTGATTTATTTTGGTAATCATGTGATTATTTCAAGATGGGTTTTGGATTAAGTATTATGTGATGGTTTACCTTTGATCTATTTTGGTAATCATGTGATTGTTTTAAGATGGGTTTATCACTATGATTTATATATATTACATGGCATGTGGCATATACATCTCATGCATGACATGAGAGGGATATAGTATGGGAAGGATGAAATGAAACCAGAGTCCATGCTCCGTCGGGGCGACCGAGAAGCAAGCATGGGGATATCTTGATGTGTTTCATCCATCAAGAGGGATATTATGAGATATAACTGGAGTCCATGCTCCGTTGGGGCAACCGAGAAGCAAACATGGGGACACCTTGACGAGGCCTTGCCGTCAAGGGGGATGATGTGTGATTGTTTATATCTTGACGAGGTTTTGCCGTCAAGGGGGATGATTTGTGATTGTTTATACCTTGACGAGGATTTGCCGTCAAGGGGGATGATGTGTGCTTGTTTATATCTTGACGAGGTTTTCCCTTCAAGGGGGATGATTTGTGATTGTTTATACCTTGACGAGGATTTGCCGTCAAGGGGGATGATGTGTGACTGTTTATATCTTGATGAGGTTTTTGCCGTCAAGGGGGATGATTTATAATTGTTTATATCTTGACGAGGTTTTTCCGTCAAGGGGGATATGGCAGTGCGATGGTATGGATAATGGGTGGGATACACGACATAAGACACCCATGGCATTGCATTCATTCTATGGTTTTCACTTTATTACTATCCATATGTTTTGTGATTACTAATCCATGTGCTAGCCCTATTCGGAGTCCTACTGGGCGTGTTGTCTAACGCCCTACTTCTACCCTAGCTGATGACACATGAGACGGCGGAGTAAAAGGATGAGACGGGAGCCAAGCTTAAGAGCTTGAGGAGACAGACTACTTAGTTTATTTAAGTTTACTTTGGAAATGTATTTGATAGCTTAGCTCGTCGGAATGTAATATTTTAGATTAATTGCTATGTTTTGGATGTTATTTTGGATATTATGTTGTTGAGGTATTTTGGTAATTAAATGAATGTATCTTCCCTATTATCTCAAATTTGTAGGATAGTCTCTATTGTTAATTCCGCACTTAGTTTTAATATTCCGCAAGCTTGCTTTCTACGTGTGAATTATTCTTCGTGGACTTCGTTCCACGCACACGTAGGGTTGGCCAGTTAAAGGCCGGGCTTTAGAAGCTCGGACTTAACTCGCGTCGTGATGTCCGCGCCCTTTGTCACTCTTTACTTCAAAAAAAAAAAAAATAGACTCTGATTTCATTGAAAAGGGGCGGGCGTTACAGGAAATGTGGAAAAATGATTAAGAATGTTGGTAGTTTAAAATGGATTTTTTTTTAAGTGTAGTAAGTAATGTTTTAAAGAGGTGAAAGTAGTTGTAAACCATGGACCATGGGAAGATTTGATGGATTGAGTATTGTGGAAACCATGAAAAATAAATGGGAATGTGGCTAAGTTAATGGACTCAAATATGATTAAGGATGATGGTTTAAGTGTGTAAATTAAACCCTTCATGGAAGGGCATATGATGGATCTAAATGATGTAAAATGGACCCAAGAAAAATGGGAAAAAGGCATCATGGGTTTGGCCATGGTGTATGGCCAAACCCATGACCCATTTGTAGGTCGTGTTATGGGCTAAAATTGGGATTAGGTATGGGATTAGATGATTGGAAATTTGATTAAATTAAGTGGTTGATTTTAGGGATGTTATGTCATGGTTAATGAATCATTAATGGGTCTAAGTATGTGGATGAATTATGGACAAAAAAATGTACATGCAGGGAGGAAGTATAGTGGCAAAACCGTAAATACTGGCTAAAATGAAGAACCATGGGTTCGGCCATGTCCATGGAGGATGAACTTGGACTTAGGCATTTTTATTATGACCTTAGGTATGATTAAATGAAGCCTAAGGTGCTGGCTTTTAACTCACAAAATTAATATGGTTAAAGGATTAAATGGGACCCACAAACCTAGCTAGTAAGGTTCTGCCATGGTGTATGGCCGAACCCCGCTAAGACTTGGGTAATGGACTTGGACATGATTAAAACATGAGTCTAATTGATAATGTATAATAAGGTACCGGACATCACAAGTGGTGCGCGATCGGCGACCGGATTATCGAACGGAAACGCAAAGGGACGCTAGTCGGTATTCGGTAGGATTCCTACCTTTTTGTAAGCCATGGATTTACGTGTTACATGATGGTTCCCATGATTTATTTTGGTAATTTATATGATATGTTTATGGTGGATTTTAAGGATACGAAATATATGTTAAGACTATGTATTATACTTCGAGGTTACGAATTATGTGATTTGGCTATGAATTATATATGAAGGCTATAAATTATATATATTACATCACATAATGCATCTACATCTCATGCATGGCATGGGCGGGAAAATACTGAAACCGGAGTCCATGCTCCGTCGAGGCGACCAAGAAGCAAACATGGGGATAGCCTGATGTGCTATAACCGGAGTCCATGCTCCGTCGGGACGACCGAGAAGTAAACATGGGGATAACATGATGTGCTATAACAGGAGTCCATGCTCCGTCGGGGCGACCGAGAAGCAAACATGGGGATATCTTGATCTGTTGAGATATAACCGGAGTCCATGCTCCGTCGGGGCGACCGAGAAGGAAACATGGGGATATCATGATGGTATGGATGATGGGTGGGACACATAACATAAGACACCCATGGCATTGCATTCATTTTATGGTTTTTCATTATATTATTATTTGTGTGTTTGTTATCACTAATCTATGTGTTAGCCCTACTCGGAGTCCTACTGGGCGCGTTGTCTAACGCCCTACTTCTACCCTAGCTGATGACGCAGGAGATGGCAGAACCGAAGGACGCGACAGGAGCCAAGCGTAGGAGTTTGGGGAAGCGGGCTACTTAGTTTATTTAAATTTATTTTGGAATATGTAATTGAGTAGCTTAGCTCGTCGGATTGTAATAATTTCTATTTCTTGCTATAGTTTGGACTATATTTTGGACGTTATCATTTTGAGATATAATTATGAATATAGGGGTATTTTAGTAATTTAAGCTCCGTACTTCCTTGCTATCTAAAACTTGTAGGATAATCTCTATTATAATGTTCCGCATTTAATTATATTCCACGAGCTTACTTCCTACGCGTGAACCGTCCTCGTGGACTTAGCTCCACGCACGCGTAGGGTTGGCCAGTTAAGGGCCGGGCTTTAGAAGCTCGGAACTTAACTCGCGTCGTGATGTCCCGCGCCCTTTGTCACTCTTTATTTCAAAAAAAAAATAATAAATAAAAAAATAAATAGACTCTGATTTAGGTGAAAAGGGGCGGGCGTTACATTTAAGGGATTGAGTTGATTTTAAATGAGTTAAATTAAAGAGGTGAGTTGAGTTAAAGAGTAAGTGGAGTGGGAAGGTGAAGAGGTGCACCCCACCAAGATCAAGTCAAGGCTACATGTTGGATGCATGGGAGTTTCATCTCATGGGATGAAACTCCAAATGGATCATGAATGGCAAGATGAGCGTTTTTGTGTTGTTACACAATTCAAACAAAGTCTACACGTTGGGAGATGGGAGTTTCATCTTATGGATGAAACCCCCAAATGGGCCATTAATGGAGAGGTGGCGGTTTTGTGGAGGTTACACAAACCATCTCAAGCCTACACCGTTGGAGTCTTGGGAGTTTCATCTCATGAATGAAACCCCAAGTGAAGCATTAAGGAGGGAGGTAAATGGGAATGGGAGTAACAAAGGGGTGTCACCAAAGGACACCATCTTTGGCCGACCTTATTGATCAAGAAAGACCTTAGTTTTCAAGTCACTCTCTCCCTCTCCCTCTTGGCCGAATCACTTCTCTAAACTAGAACACTTAGAGAATTTTATCTCATTCTCTCCCTCTCACTCAAGGCCGTTTCTCTCTCAAGACAAAGGACTTAGAGTTGTATCTCAAGTTTTCTCTCTTTCTCCCTCTCTCAAATCTATACCCTTAGCCGAACCACCCCAAGGGATTCCATCAAATCAATCTCGGCCAAAGATCAAGAAAGAAGGAAGAAGAGGCTAAGGAAGGAAAGGAGCAAGAAGGAAAGAAACAAATCGGAAGAGTCGCAGAATCAGTAAGTGCTCGATAAATTTCATAAATAAGAAAAGAGGGTCAAGGGTCAAGGGCAATGGCCGAACCCTAATTTTATTAAGGCTAAAGACTCAATGATGAACCATAGGGTTTAGCTATGTTGAATGGCCGAACCCCATGGAAAGGTATTAAGGAAGTTATATGAGTCTAAGTGATTTTTAAGGGAAGATGATGAACCATAGGGTTTGGCCTTGTTGTATAGCCGAACCCCATGGAAAGGATATTGGTGAGTATTAAAGATGTTAAAAGGTTTAAATGGATGTTTCTTGGTGAAGAACCTTAGACCATGGGTTCGGCCATGGAGTATGTGTAACGCCCTGCCCTGTTTCACTCTAAGCTTTCCAAAAATCAGAATCTATTTTTTTTTTTTATAAGTAGAAGAGCAAGCAAGAGCGGGACGTCATGACGCGGGCTAGGTCCGAACTTCTAAACTCCGACCCTTAACTGGCCAACCCTATGTGTGCATGGATTAAGTCCATAGAAACGGTTCACACATAACAATATAAACATGCGGATTAAAATCATAACTGCGGAATTATAATAGAACCTGATTCTATTCCATTTTAGATAGCAAAGTACGTCAAGTCTTTATCCATAATTAACATAACATAATTATCCACATAAACATCCAACCATAGCAAATATTATCTAAGTTATTACATGCCGAATTCTAGATACTCAAAATACAAGTCCATAAGTATCTTAATCAAATATAAACGAAAAGCATCCAAGCTCCTATGCTTGGCCCTTTTCGCGTTCCTCGTTCCCCTCGTTTCCTGTATCATCTACTAGGGTAGAAGTAGGGCGTTAGAACAACGCGCCCAGTAGGTATTCCAATTAAGGCTAACACATGGTTAGTACAAAACATATGTAATAATATCATAATGTCAAAAACCATATAAACTATGCAATGTCATGATGTCAAATGCAATGAGTCCCACCCATCACAAGTACATATAAGTACCCCCACATAGGTCTTTCAGACGTCCCGACGGAGTGTGGCCCCTCCGGTTTCTTGTTGATGGAAAATCACATCAAGGTATCCCACATAGGTTTTTTGGACGCCCCGACGGAGTGTGCCCCCTCCGGTTACATATCCTTCACTCCATGCCATGGATGAGATGCTAATGAATCACATGTTATTTTATCATATAAACATAGCATTAAAACTCACATTTTGAAACAATATCTTTTACAACATAATTCATCAAAATAAGATAAAACATTGTACATAAACCCATGGTTTCAAAGAGGTGGAATCGTACCAAAGACCACTAACGTGTCCTTGCGCTTTCGTCTGGTAACCGGTCACGATCGTACACACCTTGTGAGGTCCCGTTACATTATAATATATCAATCAATTAAAACCATGTCCCATTTGATTTAACATTAGGTCTAAGTCCATAAACACAACCTTGTGGGGTTCCGCCATACCCCATGGCCAAACCTCACTTACTAGGCTTTAGTCCCTCCTTTGGTTTAGTAAACCATTCATTTAAATTATACAAAGACCCAAAAATAGCCCATTAACAAGTTCATGGGGTTCGGCCGTACACCATGGCCGAACCCTTGATGTTTCATTTCTAACTTTTCTTTTAAATGGTTCACCATCTTAGGTCCACAAACATAAGTCTATACTTGCATCCTCCATTCATTTAAAATATACATAAACATAATAGATCCATAATTGACCCATAAAATTGGTTCATGGGGTTCGGCCATACACATGGCCGAACCCATGATGACTAAATTCCAATTATATCAATTACCATCCTTGAATCCATAAATCAAGGTTCCTTCCTTTTTGATCCAAAAGTCCATCATTAACACCTTTCTAAATTAATCACCATCTTCCATGGGGTTTGGCCATACACCATGGCCGAACCCTATGGTTCCTAATCTTCTCTTAAAAATCATTCATCCAATATAAATTCCTTAAGACCTTTCCATGGTTTTCATGATCTAATTGCATCTAAAAACCATCAACCATATATCCATTTAAAATAAATCATAATTAACCTTTCACATAGGGTTCGCCATACAACATGGCCCAACCCTATGATTCATCTTTTCCTCCCATAAATCAAATTAAAGTTAACAACACCATCCATAAAACATAACCAATGTTCCTCCATGGGGTTCGGCCATGGTGGTTCGGCCATACACCATGGCCGAACCCTATGGTTCTTTAATTTCCTCTTGAACATTATTTAATCCCATAAAAAACATTGATATTCCTTCCATAGTGTTCGGCCATACACCATGGCCGAACCCATAAAATCATCCACGACCTTCCATGGTTTCCAACGCATAAAAATAAACCAATGTTCTTTCATGGGGTTCGGCCCTACATATGACCGAACCCTATGGTTCATCCTTCCATTAAATTATCATATGCTTCCCTTAATTTTTTCTTCCATGGGGTTCGGCCTTTCATCATGGCCGAACCCTATGGTTCCTTCCTTTAAACAAAATTATCAAATACTTACCGGTTCCGCGACTCCTCCGGTTTTTCCTTCGCTCCGACTTGTTCTTCCGATTCTCTCCGTCCTTGCACACTGCGAGAACACTTTTCAGCACTTCCCACTGGCGTGTTTCACGCTGGAATCACCTTCTTGTCAGAGCACCCAATGTCAAGACCTTGCTGATTTGGATGTACCGTGTGCCCCTCTTCCTTATGTGCCTTTCTTTTGTAATACTTCTAATTGAGCCTATATTTAGAAGATGCCATGCGCCCCTACTTAGCAATTCCCTTAGTGCCCGTTTTTAATCAAGGGAAAGGACCCCTTTTAGAGATCTTATGCGCATCACCTTGGGTATGGATATCTAATGTTCGGCCAAGGCAATTTATTTTTAATCTTAGACATCTTCTTCATATAGCAATCCTCTAGTTTCACTCTTAACCAAGGAAAAGACCCCTTTTAAAGATACTCTAACATATCTTCATGGATGCGCATATCACACATACACGGCCAAAGCAATCTTCCAAGTTCCCTTTATGCGCATAATCATGGATATGCAATTCTTCATACACGGCCATGATATCTATATCTAATTTTTAGACATCTTGCATTACCATTTTAATTAAGCCCCATTTAATTCTATTGAAACCATTTCCACAATCCGTTGGGTCTTAATTAGGCAATGACCCAACACTTTACCCATCTAAGGTCCATATCTAATATTTCACATATTAAATGGGTAATTTTCATATATATTAATAACTTGAAAATCAGGGGTGTTACAATACAACCCATTTTTTAAAATTTTCGTCCCGAAAATGGAGTGAAATAGGGTTTCAAACATTTACATAAATAGCTCAAGATGAGCTGTTCTCATTTCCGACTCGAGTTCTCAAGTGGCTTCCTCAATACCATGTCGATCCCATACCACCTTGACAAATTGGATCGTTCGGTTCCGTAATACCCTTTGTTTTGTGTCCACCACTGTAACTCCCGCCCCTTTTCACCGAAAATCAGAGTCTATTTTTTTTTAAAAATGAAAGTGATAAAGGGCGCCGACGTCACGACGCAAGTTAAGTCCGAGCCTCGAAAGTCCGGCCCTTAACTGCCCAACCCTACGGGTGCATGGAACGGAATCCACGGAGAATGGTTCACCCGTAGAAGTAAGCTCGAGGAATAATACATTAAATGCGGAATGATAATAATACTATCCCACCAATTTTGTCTAGATAGCAGGGAAGATTTCATCATTTAATTACTAAAATGCCATAACATCATATGTCTACAATAAAATCCAAAACATAGCAATAAGTCTAAACTATACAGTCCGACAAGTTAACTATTCAAATATACATTTTCCAAAATAAAGCTTAAACAAAGTAAATAGTCCGTCTTCCAAAACTCCTAAGCTTGGCTCCCGTCTCGTCCTTCTGCTCCGGCATTTCCTGTGTCATCAGCTAGGGTAGAAATAGGGCGTTAGACCACGCGCCCAGTAGGACTCCTGGTAGGGTAGCACATGGATTAGTGATAACAAGCATACCGATAATAATATAGTGAAAACTGGTAGACAATCATATAATGAAACTATAAAGTGAATACCATGCCATGGGTGTCTGTGTTATGAATCCCACCCATCATGATGTCATATCCCCTTTGACGGAGAAACCTCGTCAAGATATATCTAATCAAAAAATATCCCCCTTGACGGCAAAGCCTCGTCAAGGTGTCCCCATGCCTGTTCTCGGTCGCCCCGACGGAGCATGGACTCTGGTTCCTTTATTTTCCCGCCCACGCCATGCATGAGATGTATGCATTATGCTATGTAATATATCTATAGTCCATAGTCATAATATAGAATTCATAACTTAGCATATAATTCAAAATCTTGCATCATGCCATATAAGATATATAAACCATGATTTAAAACTCATCATAAAATAAAACATAAAATTCCCAAAATAAATCAACGAAACAATCACACAATCCATGGCTTACAAAAAGGTAGGAATCCTACCGAATACCGACTCCCGTCCTTTTACGTTTCCGTCCGATAATCCGGCTACCGACACGCGTACCGTTCACGATATCCAATACCTTATTACATACACATAATCAGTCCATATTTTTAACTATTTCTAAGCCCATTAATCATTTCCAAGTCCATATGAATAATCGATCACTATTTAAGCTTTGTGGGTCCCATTTAATCCATTAGACATTTTAATTTGCATGAGTCTAAAAATCAGCCTCCTAGGCTTTATTTAACCATACATAAACTTATCACATAGTGCCCATAAGTCCATTAATGACCCATTCAATTATGTCACATGACCATTAAAATTAGCCATTTAATTAATCTAATCCCTATTAATTAATCACACACATACATCCTTCCTTAGCCCATAAAAATGACTTACAATTAAATCATCATTCTTAGGCACATTCTTGGGTCCATAATTGACCCATCACGCATATCACAAGATCACTTACATCAGCCATTTAATTTAACCTAAAGTCCATTCATTTAAACATATACCTACACATTAGTCTTAGGCCAAAATGATCTACCATTGGGTTCATTAAAAATCAACCCCTTTTAACTTAACCAAATCCCCATTTTCCTTGGTCTTTTTTTTTTTTTTTACACGTTTAAACCAACCATAAGCCCTTCTATGAAGGGGCTCAACTTATACATTTAAACCACCATCCTTAATCACATTTAAGTCCATTTACAACCATCAACAAACCATCATACAACCATCATTTTCCATTCATTTTTCCACTACTTCACATACATCATCATTCCACAATTTCACCATTTGATCACCATAGGATTCGGCCATACACCATGGCCGAACCCATGGTTCATGATCCATCATCCATTGATGCCCTTTTTGACCATAAAACAATTACAATCATCCATGGATTCCATCATAAAAACCTCTTCAAAAACTACTTACATTTAATCATTTACAACCCTAAAAATCATACACATTCTCCATGACTTCCACCCTTGTAGACCCTAACCAAATACAATTCACTTACCATGGGGTTCGGCCATACTACATGGCCGAACCCTATGGCCCTTGATTCCAAAACATACACATCCATGCTTAATTAACTAAATTACATAATGTCCTCCAAACCTTAAAACCCTAAAAAAAATTCACACATTAATTACATAACCCTTAATCCATTTATTTTTTTTCTTTCCCTAACCCTAATTTATCCATTAGGGTTTCCTCCACTTTCCATCCTTCCATTTGATGGATTTAAAATCCATGACATAAAATCATTTGGCCACAATTAAATTTAACAAAAATGAATCCCAAATCTTAAACCCTAAAAAACCAAAACTCTTGTTTAAGAAATACTCACAATCCGTCGTCTCCTCCGACTTCCGCCACTCCCGTCGGCTTCCTTAGCCTCATTTCTCCTTCCTCTTGATCTTTGGTCGGCCAAGATGCTTGATCAATGGTGAAACCCTCCAAACTTAGGATCGGCCAAGGTAGGGTTTGCTTGAGAGAGGGAGAGGGGAAGATGATGAGAGGGAAGACAATAGACCTTGATATTAGAGTAATGGACTAAGAAATCCACTTCTTTCTTCTTTCCTTCTCTTCTTTTCTCCTTAGCTTTCTTTCTTCTCTTCTCTTCCTAGTGGGATGACCATGAGAGAGTGGGAGAGATGGAGTTAGTGAAATGAGAATGGGGTTTGAGGGATGAGACGTAGTTATCTCTTTTTGATTGATAAAGATAAAGTTTACCATTAATTTCTCCCACCAACCCCTAAGATCTTTTTATGCTTCATGGTCCAAGCCCTCTAGCCAACTGACACGTTTTGCAATGAGCCACAAATTCTGCCACATCTCTTTTGAGTCCGTGCCACCAGTAATGTCTCTTCAGGTCGTGATACATCCTGGTACTTCCCGGATGAATAGAAAGTTTGGTCTGATGTGCCTCAACCAGTAACTCTTTTCTGCAGTTCTTAGGCACATATATCCTTCCTCGGAATACAAGACCCTGTCCTGGTTGTAACTCCCATTCCGTATGACTTCACCAGTAGACATCTTGTCCCATATCTCCTCCACTTCCGAGTCTACCCACTGTTCCTGTACAATCTTAGTAACCATGTTGGACCATATGATCAAATTATACATACTCCCATGGTTGTTGATAGATAAGTTGAACTCTCGTATGGTATTCAACATTTCCCATTTTGTCCTGATCAAACATGCCAGTGATGCATGTGATATGCGGCTGAGGGCATCTGCCACCTTGTTCGCTTTGCCAGGGTGATAACGAAGTGCGAACTCATAATCCTGCAGATATTCCATCCATCTGCGCTGCCTCAAGTTGAGCTCTTTCTGATCAAACAAGTACTTCAAGCTCTTATGATCTGAAAACACTTCAAATTTCTCGCCATATAGATAATGTCTCCAGCTTTTGAGAGCAAGACCACTGCAGCTAGTTCAAGATCGTGCGTAGGATAGAGGCGTTCATGTATTTTCAATTGTCTTGAGCCATAAGCCACCACACGATGAGTTTGGCTGAGGACACACCTGAAGCATCGCATTGTACTTCATAACCCTTGCCTCTTTCCGACAAAATTAAGATAGGTACAGTTGTAAGTCTATCTTTCAGCTCTCCAAATCTCTGGTTGCACACGTCTGACCAGTCAAATTTGACTCCTTTCTGAGTGAGTCGAGTCAGTGGAGATGCAATCTTGAAGAAGTCCATGATAAAGTTCCTGTAGTAACTAGCCAATCCCAAGAAGCTACGGATCTCGGTTACATTCTTTGGCGCTTTCCATTCTCCCACTGCCGCCACTTTAGCTGGGTCCATGGCTATACCTTCTGCTGATATGACATGTCCCAAGAAGTTAACCTTGGGTAGCCAGAATTCACACTTGCTTGCTTTGGCATATAACTTGTTCTTCCTCAAAGTGTCCAGAACTATCCTCAGGTGCTCAGCGTGTTCTACCTGAGTTTTGGAATAAATCAAAATGTCATCAATAAATACAATGACAAATTGGTCCAAGTCTGTTCATTAGATCCATGAACACAGCCAGTGCGTTGGTGAATCCAAACGGCATGACTACAAACTCATATAGTCCATACCGCGTTCTGAAGGTTGTCTTTTCTATGTCCTCCTCCCTAACCCGGATTTGATGGTATCCGGACATCAGGTCAATCATAGAGAAATGACTGGAACCTCTAAGTTGGCCAAATAGATCATCGATCCTGGGTAGAGGGTACTTGTTTCTGACCGTCAGTTGGTTCAGTTTTCGGTAATCCACACACATACGGAGTGAACCATCCTTTTTCTTCACAAATAAAATCGGAGTTCCCCAAGCCGATGTACTGTTCCAGATGCAACCCAGTCTAAGCAGTTCATCAATCTGCTTCTTTAGCTCGGACATCTCTGCTGGTGCCATCCGGTAGTGTGGTAATGACACTGGTGCAGTGCTAGGGTACAACTTGATTTCAAAATTAATCTCCCTCATGGGAGGCAAGCTTGGGAGTTCCGTTGGGAATACATCGGCATAGTCCTTTACTATTGTGGGAAGTTCAGCCACCAGTGCCTTGTTGATTTTGATATTGTTCAATACCAGATGACTTAACCCTTCATGCAATCTGCTTTGTTTGTCAGCACACACCACATGTTGTTTTCCCTCGGGTGACCAAAATGTCACGCTGCGACGATAGCAATCAATGTTGGCCTGGAAACTAGCCAACCAGTCCATGCCGAAGATAATATCGTACTCTGTCATATCGAGTACCAAATAGTTGAACTCAAATCTGAGTCCAGCAAGTTCAGTATTCACTACTGTGCATATAAGCTCCAATGATGTGTCTTCGACGGGGGATACAATGGTGAGTGATGTGGACAGTTTTTGTATTAAAGTTCAAGTTGCAGATATGAAAGCAGCAGATATGAAAGAGTGGGATGCTCAAGAATCAAATAAAGCAAAGGCGTAGGAACTACTGATTACTGCCATACCTTGAATCACAGAGTGATCCTCTGCTGTTGGAGGAGCTAATGTAAAGAATCGTCCAGATCCTGTAGGCGCCCGTCCTGCCTGGTTAAATGTTCTGCCTCCTCGTGAATTAGTTGGTCTAACTGGTGGGCGAGATGAACCTCTGGAATAAGAGGGTTTGTTGAGTCGTGGGCGTTCCCTCTTAAAATGGCCCGGCTGATCACAATGGAAGTAGTTGTTCACCCCTCTGGGAGCTTGAGTGACTGATGCAGATGGGGAGGGATGATTGAGGCGAAAGCCCCCTCTTGACCCAATGGATGGTGAGGGTCTGCTAAAGTTCGGTTGGAACTTTTTGTTGGGCTGAAATGTACCCGTCCCACTCTGAGCTCGGCGGTTGTCAAAACGTACTATCTCAGTCATCTCTTGCTATAGTGGCCCTGCTGACCACCTCTGCCAATGTAGCTGCCTTGAATATGGTTACCTTGGCCCTAATACTTGGCCGAAGGCCCCGCTTAAACTTGCGTGCCCTTCGATACTCTGTATCCACCATATAAAATGCATAGCATGACAAACTGAGAAACTCCTGGTGGTACTCTGCCACCGTCATGGTACCTTGTACCAAAGATAGAAAAGCTTGACTCTGACGCTCCTTCTCCTCCTCAGGAAAATAATGGTCCAAGAAGGTAGTTGAGAACTGATCCCAAGTCATTGTAGTCCTCTCTCCTTCCGGAAGAAGTGCTCGCTGCTTCTCTACCACCTCCCACCATTTACTGGCATCATCAACCAGTTGTGACGTGGGCAGTAAAATCTAGTCAGCATGACTCGTGATCTTGAGTAGGGGTCAGGATTTGAGTGGTCTTTTTCAGCCAATTTTCTGCTCCGACAGCCCTTTCTCTCCCTTTGAAGTAAGGAGGGCGTTGTTGCTAGAAGTCCCTGATCATGCTCCTGTCATTGGTCTCGTTGGTGGTTCCATTTCCGCTCAAGTGTTGTCAAAGCACCGAACTGACCACTGCTTTGACCAAGCTTTGTAGTTCAGGAGGCACCACCGGTATATTCACGCTGCTTTGTTCCTCCTCTTCTTGGTGGGATGGTTGTACTTCATCTTCCTGTCGAGATTGTCGTTCCTCCTCTTCTTGGTGAGATTTCTCTACCTCTTTTTCATGTTGAGAGGTTTCTACCTCCTTTTCTTTCCCTTTCTGGTTTTGTCGGGTATTTCTCTTTGGAAGCATTTTCCCTAAGCCATTAAAAAAATATCATGACTTAGTTTTCATCATAAAGTTTGAATTTTTCTACTTTTGGGGAAATTTCCAAATGAGCACTCTTGATTTTTCTTTGTTTTTGGGGAAATATATCCTATTTTAATATGTTTGATAAATCCAATTATTTTGACTGTACTTCCTTTGCTATCGTTCATTGTTGTTCTCGGATTGAATGTTCCGTTTGAGTCTAATGAAGTAAATTAATGCATGGGGGCCAGATTAATTTACTCCGAAAGATTCAATCTTTCTGGTTCGAGCTGATACTAACTGTAACACCCCGCCCTGTTTTACTCTAAGCTTTCTGAAAATCAGAGTCTATTTTTCTTTTATAAGTAGAAGAGTGAGCAATAGCGGGACGTCACGACGCGAGCTAAGTCCGAACTTATAAAGTTTGACCCTTAACTGGCCAACCCTATGTGTGCATGAACTAAGTCCATGGAAACGGTTCACACATGTAATAGCCCGGATTTTTAAATCAATACATATGTTGGCTATTGTTTATTTTAATGGTTGAAATTAAGAATTTTAATGGAATGGATGTTAAATTGATCAAAATTGGGGCAATGGCCCAAGTATGGTCCAATGGACCATGGATTGTATTATTTCCAATTAATTGGGTCAAGGATGGTTAATGGGGTCAAGGATGGTCAATTGGGTCAAATACCCATTTGGGACCCAATAGGTGAAGATGGTTTGAGCATTAGGGTAAATGGGTAGGAGGTGAATTTAATTGGGCCATGGGCCCAATGGTGATCCAAGTAGATGGAATGGATTGAAGTAATTAAAAATCACCTAAGTTAAATTGGAATTATCCAAGTGTTATGATCTAGTGGGGCACAACTCCACCTCATCAAGTGAGGTGGCGTGTGGACCAAGACATAGGTGGGGCCGACCACATGGTTGACTTGGTCAACCATGGGTTCTCAAAGGTGAATTAAGGGGGATCAAAGTAAATTGAGTTGAATTAATTAATGTAAATCACCTAAGTTAATCTTGAATAAACCAAGGTGACATGATCAAGTGGGACCCACATCCACCTCATCAAGTGAGGTGGCGTTGGGTTAAGGAATTGGTGGGGCCGGCCACCATGGTTGACTTGGTCAACGATGGGTGGATTCTTGGAGAAATTTAAGGAAACTAAATGGAATTAAATTGTGTAATTAAGTGACCTAAGTTAAAAATCAAATTAATTAAATAAATGGGGTGAGTTAAATGGGGTGAGTCACTTAGATAATGAATGAGTCAAGTGGGTGGTTTCATCTCATGGAAACCACCCAAACCATCAAGACCAAACCACCAAAATCGTTGGCTGATTTGGAGTGCCACATGGAGGGCATGCTTCCCCCTTGGCTAGACCAAAAGCCTAGGTGGAGAGCAAGCCTTGGCCAAGAAAAAGGTGGGGGTGCCACCTCATCCAAACCATGCAAAACCGTTGGCCATGGAGGGGTTTGGAGTGCCATGTGGAGGGCATGCACCCACCATGGCTAAGACAAGATCCATAAGATGGGGGCATGCTTGGGCATGCATCGACCCATTGTGAGATGGTGGTTCCACCTCACCCAAACCACCAAACCACTAAGCCAAAACCGTGTACAAGGGTAGACAAGAGGCCTAAGATTAAGGGCATGCATGGACCATGATTGGGCAAAAGGGGAGGTGGAGGAGTCTAACCCAAGCAAACCAAAATGAGATGGGAAAAGTCTAGGGTTTCATCTCATTTCCCATCTCACCTCTCTCCCTCCCTCTCCTAGCCTTCCTCCCCTCTCTTCCAAGGCCAAGAAGAAGAAAAGACTTAGAAGAAAAACAAGAAGTTCCAAGCTTGGCCGACCACACTCTCAAGAGCCAAGACTTAGAAGATTTTCCATTCTTTCCTCCTTTCCCTCTCTCAAACCTACCTCAATCATTGGCCGAACCAAACCTTGGGGATCTCATCTTGATCAAGCACATATAGTGGCCGAACATTAAGGAGAAAAGGAAGAAGGAAGGCTAAGGATCCAAGAGGAGCAAAAGGAAACCAGAGGAGTCGCGGGATTGGTAAGTAGTCCTCAACAACATTATATTTTGGAAGAGTTAAAAGGAGACCATGGAAGTCCATTTCTTGGACTAAATGGTGGCCAAAAATGTTATGGGCCATGGATCTAAAATCCATCCAAGAAAGGGGATGAGAAATGGACAAACCCTAATGGGTAAGGTAGGCTATGAATAATGAAACAAATAAGGACACTATATATGTATATGGATTATGCATTCATGCATGGCAAGAAGGGTTCAAGGATCATGGTTCGGCCATTGCATGGAGATGTGGAAAGGACCCCACACATGACTAAAATAAGGTGTATGGTCTAAGATTTATGGTTTGGCCTTTGCATGGCCAAACCCTAGGTTTCTATGTATGTGGATCGTAAGGACAAAAAAATGGATTGGATGAGGTTTGGCCATGGTGTATGGCCGAAACCCATCAAGTGATCTAACCATTAGATTTGGACTTTTTAAGGAAGATGATGAACCACCATGGCCGAACCCCATGGAGATGTATTAATGATTTTGAGGTTTGGAATGGTTAAAGGTTAGTAAAATTTTAAGGGGTTAAATGAGGAAAACCATGGAGAAATATTGATGATTTTTATGGTCCCAAACATTGTAAATAATGATAAACCATGGACCATGGGTTCGACCATGTTGTATGGCTGAACCCCATGGGGAGATTTTGGTGAACTTGGATATGTTGGAACCATGAAGAGGATGGGGAATATGGTTAAGTTATGGACTCAAAATGTAGTTAAGATTGATAAAAAATGATGATCTAAATATATGATTGAAACCCCCTCGAGAAGGGACTTTTTGTGGATCAAAAATGTCGTAATAGATCCAAGAAAGATGAGGAAAATAACATCATGGGTTCGGCCATGGTGTATGGCCGAACCCCATGACCCATTTCTGAGCCATTTTATGGGCTAAGTTTGGAGCTATGCATGATTAAAATGGATGGATATTAAGTCAAGGAAAAGTATGATGTACACTAATTTTTAAGTCGTGATTAATGAAGCATTGATGGATCCATGTTTATCGATCAGTTAGAGGTATGGACATGCATAAATGAGAGGTGATTAACCATGGGAAGGAGTGGCAAAAATGTAATTATGGACAAAATGAAGAACCATGGGTTCGGCCATATACTGGTTCGGCCATGGTATATGGCCGAACCCCATGGAGGATGGTTATGGACTTAGGTACTTTTAATGTAACGCCCCGCCCTTTTTCACCCGTTTTCCGAAAATTAGAGTCTATTTTTTTTTAAAACTTATATCCTACACTTTGTAAATCCATTTAAAAACTATCATTTCCTCCATCATCTTCTATAATTCATAAATGTTTAATTCACCACTTTCATCCTTTAATACCCATTTGAAAATCACATACTATACTCCTAATTTTCAAGCTTTAGAAAAACATTAACCATTGAGCATCTAAGAGCCCTAACCCCCATAGATCACTAACCATGGGGTTCGGCCACCTTGGATGTCCGAACCCTATAGTTCCATGATTTCTTTTAAAATATCATACCTCCATTTGGATTTAAATCATCCATTTATATCACCATTTTCATTCCATCTAAACATCACATTCTATACTCAATAAATCCATTTAAATCTATCATTTTTCTCCATTATCTTTAAACCTAATAATCTTAATAAATTACTCATTATTCACCATGGGGTTCGGCCATGCTACATGGCCGAACCCTATGGTCATCCATCCATTCCATTCTATGCCTTTACATCCTATTTAAAATCACCTATCTTAAATCATTTGCAAACTAATTTTCATTAATCATTCTCCACTATTTTAAACCTTCTAATCTTAATAAAATCATCAATTACTTAGCATTTAGGAAACCTAACCTTTTTCTCCATATTTTTCCATACTTCCATCATCCATCATTTAATTTGCCACCATGGCATGGCCGAACCCTATGGCCCAAAATTTCCTCCAATTTTTTTTTATACAATCCCATGTTTAAAAATTTAATTACAACCCATCCCTAATCCATTACTTAATCCATTCCTCCATCTTATCCATTCATTATCCTACCATTGGATGGATTTTTCAATTCAAAGCCTATGATGGTTTGGCCACCATCCAATCCAATGAAATGGATTCCAAAACTTAAAACCCTAAAAATTAAATTTCTTGTTTAGAGCATACTTACGATCCGACGACTCCTCCGGTCTTTATCGCTCCCGTCAACTTCCTTGGCCTCCTTTATTCTTCCTCTCCTTGTTTGATCGGCTAGATGAGCTTGATCAATGGTGGGACATGTTTGGATCGGCTAAGGTAGATGGGGTTTAGGTTGAGAGAGAAAGATTATGGGGATGAGGAAGATGTTTCAAGGATCTTGATCTTGGGGTGGCCCAAGACTTATCCTTTCCTTCTCTTTTCTTCTTCTTTCTTCTAAATTTTCTTTTAAGTTTTTCTTCTCTTTTGATACATGGAGGGACGGTTTTTGTGTGTGAGGAGAGATAGAGTGAAATGAGAGGGATTAGTTTGAAAGGAGATGGAGGTGGGTGGAGTAACCTAGACTCCACATTAATTTCCCCACCCACCAAGCATGGGCTAGCTTGACTTGGGTGGTGGTGGTTGAGACCCAACCACCAAGCATGGCTCCCATGTCCTCTTTGACTTGTTTATGTTGACCCTAATTAATCAACCTAATTAATTAAGTTAAGTCCTCACTTAGGTTAATTAATTTCCCTCCAATTTAATTCCATTAAATTATCTATCTAATAAATCCACCCATGGTTGGCCAAGTCAACCATGGTGGACGGCCGCCACCTATACCTACCCCACCCGCCACCTCACTTGATGGGGTGGAGGTGGGCCCCACTTGGCCATGTTATTTTAATTCCATTGATTTTAACTTAGGTAATTTTATAATAATTTTAATCAATTTAATTTACCTTAATCCACCTTAGTCTTCTTAAATTTATCCATGGTTGACCAAGTCAACCATGGTGGTTGGTCCCACTTTTTCCTTGGTCCACACGCCACCTCAATTGGTGAGGTGGAGGTGGGCCCCATTTGGTCATACCATTTCATTTCATTACTAACTTAGGGGTTTTAATTCCAAATCACCCTTTTTAAATTAATTGGCCCACCATTGGGCCCACGGCCCAACCGATTATTTTCTACCCCTTTACCTTAGGGTTTGGACCAATTTTGATTCATTGGGTCCCACATGGTGATCGGGCCCACTTTGAGTCAAATTGACTATCTTTGACCCAATTACTTCTCATTGACCCATTGAATGGATTTCATCCAATTTGTGGCCCAATTGGGCCATTCTTGGGCCCTTGTCCCAAAGTTGATCAAATTCCAAATTAAAATAATTAAGTGTCGAATATATATTGCTTCGAAAATTCGGGCTATTACATTTATAATGACCTTATGTGTTGGTTACAATAGAATCCTCTTTTGAAATTTTCGTCCCGAAAATTCGAGCGAAGTAGGGGTCCAAAACAACTCATGCGAAGAGCTCCGGATAAGCGGTTTTCATCTCCGACTCAAGTTCCCAGGTGGTTTCTTCATTGCCATGTCGTTCCCATACCACCTTGACGAACTGTATGGCGCGGTTCCGTAGCACCCTTTGTTCGCTTCCAATAACTCTGACCGGCTTCTCCACATATGTCACATCGCTTTGTACATCGATGTCTTGAACATTTATCACATGGGAAGGATCAGGATTGTACTTTCTCAGCATGGACACATGAAATACATCATGTAGAGATGACAGCTGTGGAGGGAGTGCTAATTGATAAGCTACCCCTCCCACCCTCTTCAGTATTGGGAACGGCCCCACAAATCTAGGCGACAGTTTCCCTTTCTTCTCGAATCTCATGTGCCCCTTCCGTGGTGAGACTTTCAGAAATACCAAGTCTCCCACCTCAAACTCGAGGAACCTTCTCCTCTTGTCGGCATAGTTTTTCTGACGGCTCTGTGCAGTGAGTAGATGTTGCCGTATCAGCTTAATTTGTGCTGTAGTCTCTGCAACCAAATCCGGCCCAATCAACGCAGGCTCACCGGCCTCTGTCCAACACACTAGCAATCTACACGGTCTACCATACAAGGCCTCAAATGGAACCATTTGAAGGCTTGCCTGGTAACTGTTATTGTAAGAGAACTCCACCAGTGGCAAATGATCCTCCCATCCGCCTTTGAAGTTTAGCATGCATGCTCTCAGCGTATCCTCTAGTGTCTGTATCGTTCTTTCTGACAGCCCATCAGTCTGTGGGTGAAATACTGTGCTAGTTAATACGTCGGTCCCCATAGCCGACTGCATGCCCTGCCATACTCGGCCGGTGAATCGTCCATCCCTGTCGGACACAATAGACCGGGGGATACCATGTAGCCTGATGATCTCTCGGATGTACCGTCGACCCAAAGTCTCTGATGAATCTGTCATTTTGATGGGAAGAAAATGTGCGGACTTGGTCAACCGGTCCACTACGACCCATATCGCATCATTGACCTTTAATGACCTTGGCAACCCTGTTACAAAGTCCATGGATATGTGTTCCCATTTCCATTCTGGTACCGGTAAGGGTGTAATTAGGACCGGTGGTTTCCGATGTTCTGCCTTAACCTTAACCTGCTGACAAGTTAGGCAACAAGCGACAAAGGCTGCCACATCTTTCTTAAGTCCATGCCACCAATAATGCCTCTTAAGATCATGATACATTTTCGTGTTGCCCGGGTGGATAGAGAGTTTGGTTTGGTGTGCTTCAATCAGCAACTCTCTTCTGCAATTCTTAGGTACGTATGTCCTGCCTCGGAATATAAGACCTTGTCCGTGTCGTAACTCCCACTCCGGTACAACCTCACCAGTAGACATCTTAGCCCAAATCTCCTCCACCTCTGGATCTGTCTGTTGCTCCCGTTCAATCTCGGAGACCATGTTGGATCGTATGATCAGATTATATATGGTCCCATGATTATTGAGGGTAGAGTTTAAATTCTCTAATGGTATTCAGTACCTCCCATTCCGTCCTGATCATGTTGGCTACTGTCGCATGTGACAAGCGGCTGAGGGCATCCGCCACTTTGTTCGCCTTGCCCTGATGATACCGAAGTGCGAACTCATAATCCATCAGATATTCCATCCATCTATACTGTCTCATATTGAGTTCTTTCTGATCAAATAAGTACTTCAAACTTTTGTGATCCGAGAACACCTCAAACTTTTCACCATAGAGGTAGTGTCTCCAGCTTTTGAGAGCGAAGACCACCGCTGCTAGTTCTAGATCATGTGTGGGATAATGGCGTTCATGAATTTTCAACTGTCTTGATCCGTACGCCACCGCACGATTACTTTGACTGAGTGTACACCCTAGTCCCTCACCGGAGGCATCACAATACACCTCATAATTTTTGCCTCTTTCCTGCAAGATTAGAATAGGAGCGATCGTAAGCCTCTCCTTTAGCTCCTCAAATCTTTGATTGCACAGATTGGACCACTCAAACTTGACTCCTTTCTGAGTGAGTCGGGTAAGTGAAGCTGCAATCTTGGAGAAGTCCATGATGAATTTCCGATCGTAACCGGCCAATCCCAGAAAACTGCGGATCTCGGTCACATTTGTCGGCGCTTTCCATTCCTTAACTGCTGCTACCTTAGCCGGGTCCACGACTATACCTTCCTCTGATATGATGTGCCCCAAGAAGTTGACTTCAGATAGCCAAAATTCACACTTGCTGGCTTTGGCATACAATTGGTTCTTCCGCAAGGTGGCTAGGACTATCCACAGGTGCTCGACGTGTTCATTCTGACTTTTGGAGTAGATTAGAATATCATCGATGAATACGATCACAAACTGATCTAAATATGGACGGAATATCCTATTCATCAGGTCCATGAACACTGCCGGTGCATTAGTAAGCCCAAACGGCATGACTACATACTCATATAACCCATACCGTGTCCTGAAGGCAGTCTTCTCTATGTCCTCCTCTCTAACCCGAATTTGATGGTATCCGGACATCAGGTCAATCTTGGAGAAATGAGAGGAACCCCTAAGTTGATCAAACAAATCATCAATCCGGGGTAGGGGATACTTGTTCCTGACAGTCACCTGATTTAACTTCCTATAGTCCACACACATTCGTAGGGTACCGTCTTTCTTTTTCACAAATAACACTAGGGCTCCCCATGCGGATGTACTGTTCCGAATGAAGCCCAGTCTGAGCAGTTCATCAATTTGCTTCTTCAGCTCGGTCATCTCAGCTGGTGATATCCTATAATGGGGTAATGACACTGGAGCGGGGCCGGGGTATAATTTTATTTCAAAGTCTATCTCCCTCTTGGGTGGCAAACCAGGGAGTTCTATTGGGAATACCTCGGCAAAATCTGCCACCACCGCCGGAAGTTCAACCATTGGTGCCTTATCTAGTCTGAGGCTGTTCAAGGCGAAATGGTTCAATTCCTCCTGCAGCCTTCTAGGAATACCCTGCCTGTCAGCGTGTACCACGTACCGCTTTCCTTCGGGTGACCAAAATATCACCCTACGAAGATGGCAGTCAATATGGGCCTGATACGTAGTCAACCAGTCCATGCCAAATATGACATCATATTCCGCCATATCAATTACTAAATAATTGAACTCGAATCTGAATCCCGCGAGTTCCGTGTTTAATGTCGTACATATTAGTCCTAATGATGTGTCTCCGACGGGGGATACAATGGTGAGTGATGTGGACAGGTTTTGTAGTAGTGTACCCGTGGCAGATATGAATGCAGCAGATATGAATGAATGTGATGCCCCAGAGTCAAATAAAGTTACAGCATAAGAACTACCAATTACAGGCATACGTTGCATCACTGAACGGTCCACTGCTACTGGAGACGGTATGGTGAAGAGTCGTCCAGATCTCGTAGGTTTTGGTACCCGCCCCGCCTGATTATTTGTTCTGCCTCCCCCGTGACTGTGTTGGTCTAGTTGGAGGGCGGAAAGGGCCCCTGAAGTTGGAGGGTCGGCTAGTCTGTGGACACTCTCTTTTGTAGTGGCCCTGTTGGCCAAACTGATAACATGTGTTCCCACCCCGAGGAACCTGTGTGACTGATGTTGATGTAGAAGGCTGACTAGGGCGAAAGCCCCCGGTAGATCCCGTGGAGGGTGAGGGCCTGCTAGGATTCGGGCGGAATTTCTTGTTGGGTTGGAATGTTCCCCGCCCACCCTGCCCTCAGCGGTTGTCAAACCGTACTATCTCATTTAGTTCCCGTTCTGCGATGGTCTCCCTGCTAACCACCCCTGCCAGTGTGGGCTCTTTGAAAATGGTCACTCTAGTCTTGATGCTTGGCCGAAGGCCCTGTTCAAACTTGTGGGCCCTTCAGTGTTCAGTATCCAGCATATAGAACCCATAGATAGACAGCTTAAGAAATTCTCTGTGATACTCCGCCACTGTCATGTTGCCTTGTACCAATGAGATGAAGGCTTCAGTCTGGCTCTCTCTTTCTTCCTCCAGAAAAAATTGTTCTAGGAAGGTGGCTGAGAACCACTCCCATGTCATGGGGATCCTTTCTCTTTCCGGTACCAGCGTTTGTTGCTTTTCCACCACTTCCCACCAACTACTGGCATCCTCGATTAGTTGGGATGTGGCCAGTAAAATCTTATCAGCAGGACTGGAAACCTGGAGCAAATTCAAGATTTGATTGATCCTCTTTAACCAGTGCTCCGCTCCCACAGCCCCTTCCTTTCCCTTGAAGTAGGGAGGGCGCTGTTGTTGGAAGTCCTTGACCATCTTCCCGTTTACCGGAGTCACTGGCGGTCGCATTGCCGCTTGAGTGTTGTTGGAGAGCAGAAGCGACTCCCGCTTGGACTATGTCCTTAAACTCGGGAGGTACACCTTCTATGTTTATACTATTTTGTCCTTCGGCTGTATAAGGTGGTGGTTGTGCCTCCTCTTGATGAGGTGGTGGCACCTCTTCTTCCTGTCGAGGGGGTGTTACCTCTTTCTCTACTCGGGGGTTGCGACGGGTTCTCCTCTTTGGCGGCATTTCCTAAGTCATTGCACAAGATTCATTGCCTCAGTTCCTTCATAAAATTGTCATGTTCATAGTTTGGAACAATTTTCCTAAGTATCAACCATTTCCTTCAATTTGGGGGAGAATTATTGATCAAATATGCTTCATTTTTGGGGGAAAATTCCTAAGTATCGAATATCGTTTCTTTCATTTGGGGAAGGTTGCCAAATAAGCATACTTGATTTGGGGAAAACTTCCCATCTAGCTATGTTTGTCCATTTTTGTGAAATTGGGGGAAATTTTCCTACGTTTGATAAATCTATCAATGTTATATTTATTGTACTTCCCTTACTATCATTTTCTTACGTCAAATGTGGCGCTCAGATTGAATGTTTCAGTCTGAGTCAATCGAAGTAGATTAATCCGATCCCCGTGCAGCGGACTCCGAAGAGTCGGTCAGTTGGGATTCTTAGCTGTCAGTGAGACATGCAACCGTCTTAATCTTACTTCGAAGGATTCATTCTTTCGATTTCGCTCTGATACCAACTGTAACGCCCCGCCCTTTTTCACCCGTTTTCCGAAAATCAGAGTCTATTTTTTTTTTAGAACTTATATCCTACACTTTGTAAATCCATTTAAAAACTATCATTTCCTCCATCATCTTCTATAATTCATAAATGTTTAATTCACCACTTTCATCCTTTAATACCCATTTGAAAATCACATACTATACTCCTAATTTTCAAACTTTAGAAAAACATTAACCATTGAGCATCTAAGAGCCCTAACCCCCATAGATCACTAACCATGGGGTTCGGCCACCTTGTATGGCCGAACCCTATAGTTCCATGATTTCTTTTAAAATATCATACCTCCATTTGGATTTAAATCATCCATTTACATCACCATTTTCATTCCATCTAAACATCACATTCTATACTCAATAAATCCATTTAAATCTATCATTTTTCTCCATTATCTTTAAACCTAATAATCTTAATAAATTACTCATTATTCACCATGGGGTTCGGCCATGCTACATGGCCGAACCCTATGGTCATCCATCCATTCCATTCTATGCCTTTACATCCTATTTAAAATCACCTATCTTAAATCATTTGCAAACTAATTTTCATTAATCATTCTCCACTATTTTAAACCTTCTAATCTTAATAAAATCATCAATTACTTAGCATTTAGGAAACCTAACCTTTTTCTCCATATTTTTCCATACTTCCATCATCCATCATTTAATTTGCCACCATGGGGTTCGGCCATGTAGTATGGCCCCAAATTTCCTCCAATTTTTTTTTATACAATCCCATGTTTAAAAATTTAATTACAAACCATCCCTAATCCATTACTTAATCCATTCCTCCATCTTATCCATTCATTATCCTACCATTGGATGGATTTTTCAATTCAAAGCCTATGATGGTTTGGCCACCATCCAATCCAATGAAATGGATTCCAAAACTTAAAACCCTAAAAATTAAATTTCTTGTTTAGAACATACTTACGATCCGATGACTCCTCCGGTCGTTATCGCTCCCGTCAACTTCCTTGGCCTCCTTTCTTCTTCCTCTCCTTTTTTGATCTGCTACATGAGCTTGATCAATGGTGGGACATGTTTGGATCGGCTAAGCTAGATGGGGTTTAGGTTGAGAGAGAAAGATTATGGGGATGAGGAAGATGTTTCAAGGATCTTGATCTTGGGGTGGCCCAAGACTTATCCTTTCCTTCTCTTTTCTTCTTCTTTCTTCTAAATTTTGTTCTAAGTTTTTCTTCTTTTTTGATACATGGAGGGATGATTTTTGTGTGTGAGGAGAGATAGAGTGAAATGAGAGGGATTAGTTTGGAAGGAGATGGAGGTGGGTGGAGTAACCTAGACTCCACATTAATTTCCCCACCCACCAAGCATGGGCTAGCTTGACTTGGGTGGTGGTGGTTGAGACCCAACCACCAAGCATGGCTCCCATGTCCTCTTTGACTTGTTTATGTTGACCTTAATTAATCAACCTAATTAATTAAGTTAAGTCCTCACTTAGGTTAATTAATTTCCCTCCAATTTAATTCCATTAAATTATCTATCTAATAAATCCACCCATGGTTGACCAAGTCAACCATGGTGGACAGCCGCCACCTATACCTACCCCACCCGCCACCTCACTTGATGGGGTGGAGGTGGGCCCCACTTGGCCATGTTATTTTAATTCCATTGATTTTAACTTAGGTAATTTTATAATAATTTTAATCAATTTAATTTACCTTAATCCACCTTAGTCTTCTTAAATTTATCCATGGTTGACCAAGTCAACCATGGTGGTTGGTCCCACTTTTTCCTTGGTCCACACGTAACCTCAATTGGTGAGGTGGAGGTGGGCCCCATTTGGTCATACCATTTCATTTCATTACTAACTTAGGGGTTTTAATTCCAAATCACCCTTTTTAAATTAATTGGCCCACCATTGGGCCCACGGCCCAACCGATTATTTTCTACCCCTTTACCTTAGGGTTTGGACCAATTTTGATTCATTGGGTCCCACATGGTGATCGGGCCCACTTTGGCTCAAATTGACTATCTTTGACCCAATTACTTCTCATTGACCCATTGAATGGATTTCATCCAATTTGTGGCCCAATTGGGCCATTCTTGGGCCCTTGTCCCAAAGTTGATCAAATTCCAAATTAAAATAATTAAGTGTCGAATATATATTGCTTCGAAAATTCGGGCTATTACATTTATAATGACCTTATGTGTTGGTTAATGAAGCATAGGGTTGCTGGTTTTTATACTCATATGACTAAAACGATCTAAGGATTAAAATGGGACCCGAAATCATGTGAGTGAGGTTCGGCCATGGAGTATGGCCGAACCCCACTAAGGTATGAGTAATGGACTTAGGCATGGTTGAAAAATGGGGTTAATTTGTTGATGTGTAATAAGGTATCGGGATCTCGCAAGCGGTGCGCGATCGGTGACCGAATTCGTGGACGGAAACGTAAAGGAACACTAGTTGGTATTTGGTAGGATTCCTACCTCATTGTAAGCCATGGATTATGTGTATATGAATGTTTTACTTGATTTATTTTGGTAATCAAATGACATGTTTTAAGATGGGTTTTAATGCTATGATATGTATTTTATATGGCATATTGCACTTACATCTCATACATGGCATGGGAGGGATGAAATGAAACCGGAGTCCATGCTCCGTCGGAGCGACCGATAAACACACATGGGGATACCTTGATGTACTTCATCCATCAAAGGGGGTACTATGAGATTGTACTACCTTGATGAGGGTTTTCCATCAAGGGGGACATTATGTATGATTGAAGAGGGACATTGTATAATGATGATATGCATGATGGGTGGGACTCATGACATATGACACCCATGGCATGGCATTGATTGCATGGTTTTCCTATACTATTATCTATGTGTTTTTGTTATCACTAATCCATGTGTTGACCCTACTCGGGAGTACCTACTGGGCGCGTTGTCTAACGCCCTACTTCCACCTTAGATGATGGCGCAGGAAATGGAGGAAATGAAGGACGTGATGGGAGCCAAGCGTAGGAGCTTGGTGGAGCGAGCTAGTTTATTTGCTTAAGTTTATTTTGGAAATGTAACTTGAGTAACTTAGCTCGTTGGACTGTAATAACTTAGACTATTGCTATGGCTTGGACTTTATCTTGGACATTATAATTTTGAGGTATTTTATTAATTAAGTAATGTAACTTCCTTACTATCTAAAATTGGTAGGATAGATTCTATTATAATTCTGCATTAAGTTATAATTCCGCGAGCTTACTTTCTACATGTGAACCGTTCTCGTGGACTTAGTTCCACTCACACGTAGGGTTGGCCAGTTAAGGGCCGGGCTTTGGAAGCTCGGACTTAACTCGCGTCGTGATGTCCCGCGCTCTTTGTCACTCTTTATTTCAAAAAAAAAAATAGACTCTGATTTTTAGCTAAGCGAGTGAAAAAGGGGCGGGGCGTTACAGTTGGTATCAGAGCGAAACCGGAAGAATGAATCTTTCGAAGTAAGATTAAGATGGTTTCATGTCTCACTGACAGATAAGAATCCCAACTGACCGACTCTTCGGAGTCCGCTGCACGGGGGCCAAATTAATTTACTTCGTTAGACTCAGACTGAAGCATTCAATTTGATAGCAACATTTGACGAAAATGAATGATAGCAAGGGAAGGTAGTCACTATAAGTTGATTTTGTCAAACATAGCAAAATAGGGTTTATTTTCCCCCAAAAATGAGAAACAATATTTGATACGTAGGAAAATTTCCCCGTTTTCCCCCAAAACTAAGTATGCTTATTTGGCAATTTTTCCCCAAATTAAAGAGGAACATTTGATACTTAGGAAGTTTTTCCCCCGAAAACAAAGTATGCTTATTTGGCAATTTTTCCCCCAAATTGAAAAGGAATAATTGATACTTAGAAGTTTTCCCAAAACTAAGTATGCTTATTTGGTAAATTTCCCCAAAGTATGAAAACGTCAATTTTTATGAAGGAACTAAGTCAATAAATGTTTTCGATGACTTAGGAAATGCCTCCAAAAAGAAGGACTCGCCAAAACCCACGGGTGGAGGAAGAGGTACAGCCACCTCATCAGGAGGAAGAGATGCAACCACCTCATCAAGAGGAAGAGGTACAACAACCTCATCAGGAAGGAACCCTATGGTTCCTCCTTTAAACAAAATTATCAAATACTTACCGGTTCCGCGACGCCTCCGGTTTTTCCTTCTCTCTGACTTGTTCTTCCGATTCGCTCCTTTCTTGCACACTGCTGAGAACACCTTTCAGCACTTCCCACTGGCTTGTTTCATGCTGGAATCACCTTCTTGTCAGAGCACCCAATGTCCAGACCTTGCTGATTTGGATGTGTCATGCGCCCCTCTTCCTTATGCGCTTTTCTTTTGTAATACTTCCAATTGATCCTATATTTAGAAGATGCCAAGCGTCCCTACTTAGAAATTCCCTTAGTACTGTTTTTAATCAAGGGAAAGGACCCCTTTTAGAGATCTTATGTGCATCACCTTGGATATGGATATCTAATGTTCGGCCAAGGCAATCTATTTTTAATCTTAGACATCTTCTTTATTTAGCAATCCTCTAGTTTCACTCTTAACAAAGGGAAATACCCCTTTTAAAGATACTCTAACATATCTTCATGGATGCGCATATCACACATACACGGCCAAAGCAATCTTTCAAGTTCCCTTTATGCGCATAATCATGGATATGCAATTCTTCATACACGGCCACGCTCTCTATATCTAATTTTTAGACATCTTGCATTACCATTTTAATTAAGCCCCATTTAATTCTATTGAAACCATTTCCACAATCCGTTGGGTCTTAATTGGGCAATGACCCAATACTTTACCCATCTAAGGTCCATATCTAATAATTCACAAATTACATGGGTAATTTTCATATATATTAATAACTTGAAAATCCAGGGTGTTACAATACAACCCTTTTTTTTAAAATTTTTGTGCCGAAAATCGAGTGACGTATGGTTTCAAACGCTTACATAAATAGCTGAGGTTAAGTTGTTCTCATTTCCGACTCGAGTTCCCAAGTGGCTTCCTCAATACTATGTCGATCCCATACCACCTTGACAAACTGGATCGCTCGGTTCCGTAATACCCTTTGTTCTGTGTCCACCACTCGGATAGGTTTTTCGACGTATGTCACGTCGCTTTGGACATCTATGTCTTGTATATTTAGTACATGAGAGGGATTGTAACACCTTGGATTTTCAATTTATTATTTTTATGAATTATTCTTTTTAATTGTGAATTTTAGAGTGGATCTTATATGGATAAGGAATTGGGCCATGACCCAATTAGGACCCAATTAAATTATGGCATTGGTTTTATCAAAAATTAAATGGGATATTGCTTGGCCGAATTTTGAATGTGAAATCCATAGATTATGCACATGAGAGATATGTAGGATTTTAAATCCACAATGATATGCTAGAATATTTTAAAAAAAAGGGATGATATATCTATGAAATAATTAGAAGATTATCATGGCCGAATTTTGGGTATTAAATCTATATATTATGCGCATGGATTGGTAGCCAATGAAACTATCTAATTTAAATAGAGATAGAATTAAGGGAAGGTCTTAAAATTAAACAAGGGAGGTCGACAATTGCCATCTAAGGCAAGGGAGGTCGGCATTGCCATGTAAGGCAAGGGATGGGCGCACGACCAAAGGAGAGGGTGAGATTATCTTAGGCACCTTCTAAGGTTGGACCAAGGGAAGGTTATATAAATGAGAGAAAGACAAGGGGGCAAGGTTTACAACCCATAGCCGAATTTATTTTCCTCTCTCCCAATCTCTCATTCTCTCACACGGCAAGAACAAGAGAAGAAAGGGCAGCAACAAGAAGGAGTTCTTGTTTGGAGAAACAATAAGAAGAAGGGAGAAAGATTAGAAGAGCAAGAAATTGAAAAGAGGTTAGTATCTAATTGTTTAAATAATTTTATTTTATGAAACAAAAGAACCATAGGGTTCGGCCATGGTGGTTGGCCGAACCCCATGCAGGAAGATTGATGATGATTTAGTAATTTAAATGGAAAAGAAAGAACCATAGGGTTCGACCATAGTGCATGGCCCAACCCCATGGAAAGAAGAGTCCAATTCATGGGTTTTGGAAGATTGAAAACCATGGGAATGTATGGTTTAGATTTATAAATGTGAATGATGAAAACCCATGGGAGAATTTGATAATTTTAAAGGGAGATTTGGATAGGGATGTGGGCCGGCCATGGTATGGCCGAATCATGATTTCTATATTAAGTTGATTGGATCCACAATTATGAAATGAAGGTCATGAACCATAGGGTTCGGCCATGGTGTATGGCCGAACCCCATGGAGTAGTTTTTGGAATGGAGATTAAAATAGGAAACCTTCTAATTAAGGAAAGGGGTTACTAAATTGAAAAGCATCCAATTTTGGAAGGTGTTTGCTGAAATTGGAAAGCATCCAATTTTGGAAGGTGTTTACTGAAATTGGAAAGCATCCAATTTTGGAAGGTTTTTACTAAATTGGAAAGCATCCAATTTTGGAAGGTGTTTTACTTAATTTGGAAACCTTCCATTTATGGAAGGAGGTTGCTTATTGAGTAAGTTTCTAAATTTGTAAACCTTCTAAGTATAGAAAGAAGAGTTTAAAGGGGGAAAGTTTCTATTCTTGGAAGTGGACATTGGAATAAGAATGTACCTATTTATAGACCATGGAAGATGATTATGGAAACCTTCCAAATATGGAAGGGTGGATATTATTTATGGAAACTTAGGCATCACATGGCCGAACCCCATGAATCAAATTATGGTTTATGTTTAATGATGCAAGGATCGGATTATTGGTTAATTTTAAGGAATGGCAAAGTTGTAAATAAAGGTTAATTGGAGGATCATGGGTTCGGCCATGGTGTATGGCCGAACCCCACGAAGCTTATTTTATGGACCTATGATGATTTGTGGATTAGACATTAACTTGGACAACTGTTTTAATGATGGAAAAGATGGGACTATGGAATAATAGCCATGGATGACTTTTTGTAAATTATATGAAAAATATGGAACATTGGGTTCGGCCATGGTGTATAGCCGAACCCCATGAATTATTTTATGGGATTATGTGCTTTGGAAGTATGAATGATTATTTGAAATCTAAGCAAGAAAGAAGTCTATGGTTAGGCTCAATGGCATTATTGTAATTATGGACAAAAATGGTAGACTATGGGTTTCAGCCATGGTGTATGGCCGAACCCCATGGGGTTTGTTTTTGGACTTGGAATTTTGAAAATCAAATGGGACTTGGTTATGATAAATTGTTATATTATAAGGTAACGGAATCTCGCAAGCGGTGCGCGATCGCTGATCGAATCTTGGACGAAAAACGCAAGAAGTTGTGAATGGTCTTTGGTAGGATTCCACCTCTTTGAAACCATGGGTTTATGTACACTTGTTTTATCTTATGTTTGATGAAATTTATGTTTCAAAGGATATGCTTTATATGAATTTGAAATGCTATGTTTATTTGTTTAAATAGCATGTGTTGGATATTTTACAAAAGATGATTTTCAATGCTATGTTTATCTTATAAAATAGCATGTATATCATTGGCATCTCATGCATGGCATGGGGTGGAGGATTTGTAACCGGAGGGGTCACACTCCGTCGGGGCGTCCAAAAAACCTATGTTCGGTACCTTGATGTGATTTTCCATCAGGAAGAATCCGGAGGGTCCACACTCCGCCGGGGCGTCCGGAAGACCTATGTGGTGGGTACATTTATGTACATGTGATGGGTGGGACTCATTTCATTTGTCATCATTGCATGGCATGGATTTTATATGGTTTTGACATCACTATATTATTATATATGTTTTGTACTAACCATGTGTTGACCCTAATTGGAATACTTACTGGGTGCGTTGTACTAACGCCCTACTTCTACCCTTTAGTGGATGATGCAGGAAACGAGGAAAACGCTAAACGCCGAAAGGGACAAGCATAGGAGCTCGGAATGCTTTTAGTTTATATTTTGTTTAAGATACTCATGGGCTTGTATTTGAGTATCTAGAATTCGGATTGTAATAACTTAGATAGATTTGCTATGGTTGGAGGTTTTATTTCATAATTGCGTTATGATATTGATGATTACAGACTTGACGTACTTTGCTATCTGAATGGGATAGAACTGTGTTCTATTATGTTTCAACAGGTTATGATTTTATTCCGCAAGTTGATATTGCTATGTGTGAACCGTTTTATTGGACTGAGTCGATACACACATAGGGTTGGCCAGTTAAGGGTCGAACTTTGGAAGTTCGGACTTAGCTCGCGTTGTGACGTCCCGCACTTTATCACTCTACTCTGTTATTAAAAAAAAATATACTCTGAATTTACGGGAAGAAGCGAGTGAAAAAGGGCGGGGCGTTACAGTTGGTATCAGAGCGAACACGAACCTTGAATCTCTCGGAGTAAATTAATCCGGTCTAGTGCTTTAATTTATTTCGTTAGATTCAGACGGATGATAGCAAAGGAAGTACAGTTAAAATAATTGGATTATCAAACATAGCGACATAGGATGTATTTCCCCTGAAAACAAAACAAAAATCAAGAGTGCTTATTTGGAAATTTTCCCCAACAGGTAGTAAATACAAATTTTGCTTATGGAAACTAAGTCTTGATGTTTTCAATGGCTTAGGGAAAAATGGCTCCAAAGGGAAAGTCAGTGAGAAATACCCGACAAAACCAAAAGGGGGGTGATGAGGAGGAACGACACTCTTACCTTGAGGAAGAACAATCTCACCATGAGAAGGAGCAACACTCTTACCATGAGGAAGAACAATCTCACCACGAGAAGGAAGAAAACAGTGTAAACATACCAGTGGTACCTCCTGAATTGCAGAATCTGGTTCAAGCGGTGGTTACTTCAATGCTCCAACAACATATGAATGAGAATGGAACCGCCTACGGGAACAATGACAGGAGCATGGTCAGGGACTTCCAGCAACAACGCCCTCCTTACTTCAAGGGAAGAGAAGGGACTGTCGGAGCGGAAAACTGGCTAAAGAAGATTTCTCAGATTCTAACTCTATTGAATATCACGAGTCATGCTCATAAGATTGTACTGGCCACATCACAACTGATTGATGATGCTGGTAAATGGTGGGAGGTGATAGAGAGGCAGCGGGCTTATTCCGGAAGGGGAGAGGATTGCCATGACTTGGGAGCAGTTCTCAGCTACCTTCTTGGAACAATATTTTCCTAAGGAGGAGAAGGAGCGCTAGATTCAGGTTTTTCTATCTTTGGTACAGGGTACCATGACGGTGGTAGAATACCACCAAGAGTTTCTCAGTCTATCTGTGTATGCATTCTATATGGTGGATACTGAGCATCGAAGGGCACAGAAGTTTGAGCGGGGCCTTCGGCCTAGCATAAGGGCCAAGGTAACTATATTCAAGGCACCCACATTGGCAGAAGTGGTCAGCAGGGCCACTATAGCAGAGCAGGAATTGGCTGAGTTGACGCGGTTTGATAATTGCCGAGCTCAGATTGGGAAGGGTACATTCCAGCCCAACAAGAGGTTCTGACTGAACCCTAGCAGACCCTCACCATCTACTGGTCAACGGGGGGCTTTCGACCCAACCATCCCTCCCCATCTGCATCAGTCACTCAGGCTCCCAGATGGGTTAACAGCTGCTTTCATTGTGATCAGCCTGATCATTTTAAGAGGGAATGTGTAAGGGCCCGGAATTTTTAAAATTAATATAAATGGGAATATTATTTATTTTAAGGATGAAAATTGGAAAATTTATGGAAAAAAAGGTAAATGGGCCAAAATTTGGACAAAGGCCGAATTATGGCCCAATAGTCCATGGAGAGGATTTTAAAATTATGTAAGTGGTTATTGATGGCCAATTGGGCCATAGGAGGTCAAATTGGGTCAAATACCCATTTGGGACCCAATGGGGCAAGATGGTTAAGCTCTAAGGTAAATGGGCTAGATGGAAATGTAATTGGGCCATGGGCCCAATGGTGATCCATTTAGAGTGAACTCAATGAATTTAAATCACCTAAGTTACTTGGAGTTAAACCAAGGTGTTGTGGCCAAGTGGGACCCACCTCCACCTCATCAAGTGAGGTGGCGTGTGGGCCAATGATTGGTGGGGCCGGCCACCATGATTGATTTGGTCAACCATGGGTGGAGTAATGGAGTTAGGTTAACTACAAATGGATTAACCTAAGGTAATTACCTAATTAATTAAATAATGAAATTATTTAAAGTGGTGGTTAAGAAGTGGTCAAAGTGGGGCCAAGAGGTGAAAACCCACCTCATCCCAAATTCAAAAATAAAACACGTTGGGGGCTTGGTGGTGGTTTAGATAACCACCACCATAAAGCAATTAAAAGATCTTTTAAATATCTTAAAGTTGGTGGGGTCTTTAATGTAAAGAAAAAATGGGGATAAGTCTTGAGTTCTTTCCCATTTTCTTATCCTCTCTTTATTTCTCTCCATTCTTCATACTCCATTGCCGTCCCACACTAGGAAGGAGAAAAGAAGAGAAATAAAGGAAAGAAAAGAGAGGAGCTCAAGGAGAGAAGAAAGAATGGAAAATGGAGGGAGATCACTCTAAGATTGATGTTATCACCCCCTCTCATCATCCCTCCCTTTCCCTCTCTCAATTTTGAACCCTACCTTGGTCGATCCTAAGGTTAGGGGTTGCCACCATGGATCAAGCATCTTGACCTATCAAAGATCAAGAGGAAGGAGAGAGGAGGCTAAGGAGACCGACGGGAGAGGCGGAAATCGGAGGAGACGTCGGATTGTGAGTATTTCTTAACAAGAAATTTTGAATTTTAGGGTTTAAGATTTGGGTTTTATTTTGTGAATTTAATGGTAGTCAAGTAAATTTATGCTATGGATTTTAAATCCATCAAGTGGAATGAATGGAAAAGTGGGCAAAAACCCTAATGGAGAAAAATTAGGGTTAAGGAAAAATAAAAGGGATTAAGGATACTATGTGCTTAATGTGATCAAGCATAGAGGTATATGCATCTTTTTTGGAGTTGAGAGCCATAGGGTTCGGCCATGTAGCATGGCCGAACCCCATGGTAAGTAATGTATAATTTTTTTAGGGTTTGAAACAATGGAAGATGGAGAAAACCCTAAATGGGTGAATTAGGGTTAGGGTAAGAAAATGAATAAATGGGTTATGTGTATTATGTAAATTATGAAATTAAGCATGGAATGGGGTAATTGGAATAAAACTATGGGCCATAGGGTTCGGCCATGTAGTATGGCCGAACCCCATGGTGGGTGAGTTGGTCTTTGATGTAATTGGTTAAGGTTTTAAGAATGGAAAGCAATGAGGGTGTTAAGTTAATGAATTGTAGCAAATGAGTGAATGTGGGAATTGTTTCAAAATGCTTTTTATGATGGAAATGTAAAGGGTTTTATGGCATTGGAGGGCATAGAAAGTGATGGATTTGAACCATGGGTTCGGCCATGGTGTATGGCCGAACCCTATGGTGATAATGGTGGATTTAATGGTTATGATTTATGGAGAAATAAATGGGAAAATGTTGGTAATTTTGATGGACCCAAAGTATGAAATGATACCCTAAAATGGTGATTTAAATGCATGATGTAAATCTCTCATGAAAGGACTTGTGATAGATCTAAAATGTGCCAAAGGATCCAAGGAAAATGGGGAACAAGACATCATGGGTTCGGCCATGGTGTGTGGCCGAACCCATGACCCATTTTGTAGGTCATTGTATGAGCTAAGGTTGAGTCCATGTTGTGTTTAGATGATGGAAAGTTTGATTAAATTAAGATGACCTTATGAGTGATTAAATTAAGCTTGGGGTTGATGCATTTTAGTCTCACAAATTAGGATGCTTGAAGGGCTAAAATGTAGAATTATGCATGTGTTTAAATCAATGCAAATGTGGCTAAGTAATGGTCTAAAATGGCATAAAGAAATATTGGACCATGAACCATGGGTTCGGCCATGGAGAATGGCCGAACGCTATGGTGATGTAATATTGATCAATTGATGGGTTTAGAGGATGGAAAAGAGGAATTAATGTATGGATGAGTTTAGGGTTTTAAATGAGTAATGGTGTGGCCCCAAGAGACATAGAAAAATAGTAGAATATGAACCATGGGTTCGGCCATGGTGTATGGCCGAACCCGTGGCCCAATTGTAACCCATTGTAGTGGGTTAAATTGGATGATGGATGGTGTTTGTAGCCTCCAAAGGGAATGAATGAGTGATGCACTCATTGAAATTAAATGCATAAGCTAAACCCCATGGGAGGATTTGATGAATTAGGTATTTTGAACCCATGACCCAAATGATGGATCATTTTTGGGTCTAAGGTTAATGTGTATGTATGTGATTAAGTAATGGGAATTGGATTAATTAGATGACAAGTTTTAATAGTTTGGTGGGTCATAAATGAACCTAAGTTAGGGATCTAAGTTTAAAAATCAATTTTGGACTTAATCATGCATGGATAAATGGGTGATTAACCATGGAAAATGAGGTAGTGGCAAAACCGTAATTAAATGCCAAATTCAAGAATTCCATGGAGATTGATCATGGAATGAGAGGATCTAATGTGATAACCTTATAAGTGGTTAATAAAGCCTAGGGTGGCTGATTTTAGACATATGTACTTAAAAATATATAATGGATTAGGTGGGACCCACAAAACCTAAATGGCGACCGATTTTTTTCATAAGGGCTTATAAATGGTTAAAACATGGACTAATGATTAGTGTGTAATAAGGTACTGGACATCGCAGGCGGTGCGCGATCGGCGACCGGGTTTATCGAGCGGAAAAATGTAAAAGGACGCAAGTCGGTATTAGGTAGGATTCTAACCTTTCTGTAAGCCATGGATTGAGTGATGGTTGTTTTGAATTATCTTGGAAATTATATGGGTTGTTTTAAGATTGTTTTTGAGTTATGTATTATGTAGGGGTTTTTACTTGATTTATTCTGGTAAGCATATAATTGGTTTAGAATGGATTTTAAAGCTATCATGTGTTTATTGAGGCTTTACTTGATCTCCTTTTGATAATCAAGTCATATGTTTGATTTATGGGATTTTTACATGTCCTGGTTGTTTTTATTCATTACATGGCATATGGCACCTACATCTCATGCATGGCATGGAGGGATATGACAGGGAAAGGATGAAATGAAACTGGAGTCCATGCTCCGTCGGGGCGACCGATAAACAGCATGGGGACATTTCACATATGTATTATGATACCTTGATGATGTTTTCCATCAAGGGGGATGTTGTATTTATTATTGTACCTTGATGATGGTTCTTCCATCAAGGGGGGATGCCTAGTGTGGATCGCATCTTGATGAGATTTTTCCATCAAGAGGGTCATGGCACGATGATGGTATGTATTCTATTTGGAATACTATGGATGGTTGGAAAAAAGGGACATTGTAGAGCTGAGGATGAGATTGATGGGTGGGATTCATGACATAAAACACCCATTGCATTACATTGTACCAAATGGCATAATTTTGAGATAATAGCTTCTATATACTTTGTTATTACTAATCCATGTGCTAGCCCTACTCGGAGTCCTACTGGGCGCGTGTTCTAACGCCCTACTTCTACCTTAGTTGATGACGCAGGAGGTGGCGAAACGGAAGGACGGGACGGGAGTCAAGCTTAGGAGCTTGGGAAGGCAGATTAATTATGTTGTTTAAGTTTATGTTGGAAAAATGTAATTTGAGTAGCTTAGCTTGTCGGAATGTAATAAATTAGATTACTGGCTATGTTTTGGGATTTTATTATGGACATTATGGTTTTGAGGTATTATAGAAATTTAAATGAATGTTATCTTCCTTGCTATCTCAAATCTGTAGGAGAGTCTTTGTTGTTAATTCCGCACTAAGAAGTAATATTCCTTGAGCTTACGTCTACGCGTGAACCGTACTCGTGGACTTGGCTCCACGTACGCGTAGGGTTGGCCAGTTAAGGGCCGGGCTTTAGAAGCTCAGACTTAACTCGCGTCGTGACGTCCGCGCCCTTTGTCACTTTAAAAAAAATAAAAAATTTAACTCTGATTTATGGTGAAAAGGGGCGGGCGTTACAGTTGGTATCAGAGCGAACTAGGAAGAATGAATCTCTCGAAGTAAGACTAAGACAGTTGCATGTCTCACTGGCAGCTAAGAATCCCAACTGACCGACTCTTCGGAGTCAGCAGCACGGGGGCCGGGTTAATTTACTTCGATTGACTCAAACTGAAGTATTCAATCTGAGAGCAATGTCTGACAAAAAGGAATGATAGCAGGGGAAGAAAGATTCATCCTAAGTTAGATCTATCAAACATAGCAAGATAGGGCATATTTCCCCCGAAAATGAGAACACGGTATTCAGATACTTAGGAAACTTTCCCCCCAAACAAGATGTACTCAGCAATTTCCCCCCCCAAATTGATGAAATAGTGCTACATTTATCAAACATAGCAAAGTAAGATGTACTTTCGCTGGTATTCTCAAATTGAACAACAAACAGTAGAAGTTTAGAGATTCTCCCCCCAGAAACAAAGGAAAAACAAGTGTGCTTATTTGGCAACTTCCCCCAAACGAAATACATTGTGGTATACATAAGAAATTCCCCAAAGTCTAGATTGGTTTTATTGGTAATTGTTGTTGATGATTTTTGTGTTCAATTTATATTCTATGATACAGATGTGTTAAGTGTCGGGGAGTATACGGAATTATGGGATAAGAGAACCCCTAGCTGTCCCATAGATTTGGTGTCTGCTTCTAGTATAGCAGTTAGCCTGGACTTTCAGGAGGGACCTCCCGAGGAAGATGAAGAGGATTTTGCATCTCTTCTTGAGGAGAATATGGAAGACTTTCCAATGGTAAGAGAGTCGGTAGGGGAAATGGAACCCAATTATATGCGCGAGTTGTACAACCAGGTTGGGCACAACTGCACATACTACCCCTACTCTCTTGAAGGGGTATGCCCGAACCTCATTATGTAGTTTTGTGGGTCCCGTTTAATCCATTAAATATTTTAATCACATGAGTTTAAAAACCAGCCACCCTAGGCTTTATTAGTCATACATAAGGTTATTACTTAGATCCACTAGGTCCATGATCATCTCCCATGGGTTTCTTCATTTTTGCCAATATTTACGATTTTGCCACTACCCTTTTTCCATGACTAATCACTCATTTATCCATGTACATTATGGTCCATAATTGATCCATACCTTAGAATCATTAATGATCCATAACTTAGGTCCGTTAATGACCCCTCAACCTTATCATAAGATCATTAAAATCAACCATTTTATTAACTTAATCTTTATTCATTCAAGCACATACATAGCCCCACACTTAGCCCATCAACTTGGTTAATAAAATGGTCATGGAATCATTAAAATCAGCCCCTATGTTAACCTAATTCCCATTAATTTAAACACACACATAAGTCCAACTTAACCCATCAAATGGCTTGCAAAATGGGTCATGGGTTCGGCCATACACCATGGCCGAACCCATAATGTCTTTTCTCCATTTTTCCTTGGTCTTTGGTTACACTTTAGATTCATCACAAGTCCCTCCATTGAGAGAACCTAAACCATACATTTAATTCATCATTCTTTAATCATAACTATCAACACTAGGTTCACATTGGTCCATCAACACCACCAACATTTCCCATTTATTTTTCCATTCTTTTACATCCATCATCATTCCACATTCATCACCATTTTTGAGACCATTGAAATCACCAATATCTCCCATGATTTTTCCTCATTTAAAATCTTTTCAAAATTACTACATTTAATCATTTAACAACTTAAAACCCTAACTCATTCTTCATGCTTCCATTCTTATAAACCCTAGTAAATAAATCAATCATTCTACTATGGGGTTCGGCCATACTACATGGCCGAACCCTATGGTCCATCAATCCATTTAAAATCCACACTTCCACGCTTAATTAACTTAATTACATACTATCCTTAATCCATTTTTTTTCTTAACCCTAATTTACCCATTAGGGTTTTGTCCACTTTCCATCCTTCCATTGGATGGATTTGAGATCCAAGGCCTATGATCATTTGGTCACCATCAAATCTAACAAGAATGGATCCCAAATCTTAAACCCTAAAAATCCAAATCTCTTGTTTAGGAATTACTTACAATCCGACGTCTCCTCCGATTTTTCTTTCTCCTTCTTCTTCTCCTTGTTTGATCGGCTAAGACATGCTTGATCAATGTGAAAACACCACAGCTTGGGTCGGCCAAGATGGGGTGTGCTTGAGAGAGGGGAGGAGGAGATGTGAGAAATAAGATCCCAAACTTTGATCTTGGAGTGGTGGGCCTTTGCTTTGAATTTTTTCTTCTCTTCTTAGCTTTCTTTTTTTCTTTCCTCCATGGTTTCTCTTCTTCTTTCTTCTCCTTAGGTGTAGGACGGCAATGAGGGAGAGTAAAAGATGGAAAGAGTAAAATGAGAATGGAATAAGAAATGGGGAAAAAATAAGGCTTATCTCATTGGTTAAGTAATTAATTCCTCCACCTACCATAAGATATTTTCCATGCTTTATGGTGATGGTTGGGATAACCACCACCAAGCCAACGTTTTGGTGTCTTTAAAGATAAGATGGCTTTTGGTCCTCCATTTGACCATTTGACCACCTTTGACCCTCATTTGAATAATTTAATCATTTAATTAATTAGATAATTACCTTAGGTTAATTAATTTCCACTTAACCTAATTCCATTTTTCCACCCATGGTTGACCAATTCAACCATGGTGGCCGGACCCACCAATCCTTGGTCCACACGCCACCTCACTTGGTGAGGTGGAGGTGGGTCCCATTGGACCATGTCACCTTGGTCAACTCATCACTAACTTAGGTGATTTAATTTAATCCATTCTAACTAATTGGACCACCATTGGGCCCATGGCCCAATTACATTTTCCTCTTACCTATTTACCTTAGAGCTTAAATCATTTTGACCCATTGGGTCCCGGATGTGCATTGGGCCCAATTTGACCATCCTTGGCCTAATTGACCATCATTGACCCTTTAAACAAATTAAAATCCAATTCACAGTCCATTGGGCCATACTTGGGCCTTTGTCCATACTTTGATCCATTTACCATCTATTCCATTAAATTTCCAATTTCCACCATTTAAAATAAATAATAACCACATATATATCGATTTACAAATTCCAGGCCATTACAGATAATTTTAAAGGGAGATTTGGATAGGGATGTGTGTCGGCCATGGCATGGCCGAATCATGATTTCTATATGGCTAAGTTGATTGGATCCACAATTATGAAAAGAAGGGGTGAGGTTCGGCCATGGTGTATGGCCGAACCCCACCAAATATTTTAATGGATTGGTGATGGATTTTAATGGATCTAATATAATAGCAAGAAATTTTTAAATCAATATAAATGTGGATATTAGTTATTTTAATGATGGAAATTGGGAAAATTGATGGTATAGATGGTAATTGGATCAAAGTTTGGACAAAGGCCCAAGTATGGCCGAATGGACACACCTCCCAAAATTGTTCTTCCCTAGGATCAAATACTTAGTGTTCAACTGAACAGGTCAATGCACTCAATAATTTTGGAAGACAACAAGGAACCCCGCACTCTGCCACATACAATCCTAATTGAAGAAATCATCCCAATTTCTCTAGGCATCAGAATCAATCTCCAATGGATCAAAATCCTCCTCAATATCCAAATCAACCATTCCAACCATCTTCAAATCAACCATATCCAATCAATCATATCACCCATCACCTCAAAATCAAGCATATCATCCACCCCAGCCAAATCAGTCTTATCAGTCTAATCTTTCAGAACAACGTAAACCTTCGATTGAAGTTACATTGTAGCAGTTCATGCAATCTACCCATCAGGCTGTGCACAAGCTTGAAACACAAGTTGGACAATTTCCCACTGCTATTGGTGATCGGGAAAAGGGCAAATTTCCCAATCAACCTATTACAAATCCTAAGAGACAGTATGAGGTTTCATCACCCAAACGAGATGATGTCAAATCAATTCTACCTTGAGATAAGGGAAACAGGTAGACAATAAAGTGGAAATGCCTAAACCAGAAGAACAAATCAATGATCAATCAAAGCAATCGGATAACTCATTGAGTTAACCCCCTGTCCAAAATTCACCGAATTTCTCTCCTAAGAAAATATTTTCACCTAGGACTCCATACCATCATAGGTTATCGGCAAAACAAAAAATACATGATGGTGACACTAGTGGTGTTCAAACATGTCAGTATCAATATCCCTCTATTGGATGCCATCAATTAGGTACCTTCGTATGCCAAATTTCTCAAAGACTATGTACGGTAAAATGGAGAACTAATGCCCCTACAAAGGCTTTTCTAGTAGAAAATGCGAGTACACTCCTCCAACAACCATTTTTAATCAAGCATAAGAATCCTGGATGTCCAAAAATTGTTTGTACTATGGTACATACACAATTGACAGACCCTTCTTAGATCTTAGAGCTAGTGTCAACCTACTGCCATACTCCTTTTATGAACAATTAGGTTTGGGAGAATTGAACCCACTTCTATCACCCTATAGTTAGCTGACCGTTCTGTGAAAATTCCAATTGGTGTGATAGCAGACGTTCTAGTTAAGGTTGATGATTTCTACTTTCTTGTAGATTTTGTGGTATTGGATACACAAACCACTCAAAACGACAATGGGCATATCCCAGTCATTCTTGGACGACCATTTTTGGCCACTTCAAATGCTATGGTCAATTGCCATAATGGTATGCTTGGATTATCATTTGGTGACTTGAAAACTGAACTCAACGTTTTTGGCCTATGTCGACAACCTCTCTGCACAGATGATCCATGCGAGGTTAACTTAATTCAGAGTTCTGTTTATGAGTTTTTCCTTCACTACATTTGTAATGATCAGTTCGAAAAATCATTGTCTACTTTAGACAAGGATTTCAATAAAAACGAAGTGAATGATATCACCATGTCTGAACCTCTTTCCATCTATCAATCAATCTCAATCCCATCTGTCGAAATACCAGTAGAATTAGAACTCAAGACACCCTAAGACTCAAATATTCTTATCTTGGACCTTCAAACACATTGCCAATTGTCATAGCTTCAGACTTAACTTCTGAGCAGGAGTCTAGAGTCCTGGCTATTTTAAAAGATCATCGTGAAGCTATAAGTTGGTCCATCGCCGATCTCAAAGGAATTAGCCCTTCTGTGGTCATGCACAAAATTCATATGGAAGAAAATTCTAACACATCAAGAGAACCACAGAGAAGGTTAAATCCTGCGATGCAGAATTAGTAAGAGCCGAAATTTTGAAACTTCCCGAATTAGGTATCATTTACCCAATCTCTAACAGTGCATGGATAAATCCAATCCAAGTTGTCTCGAAAAAGTCCAGTGTCACGGTAATAAAAAATGAGTTAGTTCCAACACGCGTTCAAACGGGTTAGAGAGTTTGTATTGATTACCGAAAGCAGAACATTGCCACTTGTAAGGATCACTTCCCTCTTCCATTCATCAATCAAATGCTTGAACGTTTACCTGGTCATGCATTCTAATGTTTTCTTGATGGTTATTCCGGCTATAAACAAATCTATGTTGCTCTTGAGGACCATGAGAAAACAATCTTCACCTATCCATTCGGTACGTTCACCTGTCCATTCGGTAAGTTCATGGATGACTTCTCAGTTTTTGGATCAACTTTTGACCAGTGCCTGCACCATCTGACTCTTGTGTTAGTCAGGTGCAAAGAAAAGAACTTGGTACTCAATTGGAAAAAATGACACTTCATGGTAAAATCAGGCATAGTGCTACGGCACATCATCTTAGAAAAATGAATTGAAGTAGATAAAGCCAAAGTTGACCTAATCTCTAATTTGCGAAGACCCCAAATTGTTAATAGATTAGGTCATTCTTAGGTCATGTTGGATTTTACAGAACATTTATCAAACCATTTAGTGACATATCACGACTTCTCTGTAGACTCCTAACCAAGGATGTCGTTTTCATTTTCGATGAAAAATGTGTGATAGCCTTTGAAAAATTGAAAACTACTTTGACTTCTGCTCCAATTATACAGTCACTTGATTGATCTGTTCCCTTTGAAATCATGTGCGATGCCTCTGACTATGCAGTAGGAGCCATGCTAGGACAAAGAATGAACAAATTACCTCATGTTATCTATTAAGCTAGCGAACGTTGAATGACGCTCAGCTTCATTATTCCACCACGGAAAAAGAGCTGTTAGTTGTTATATTTGCACTAGACAAATTTCGATTATACTTAATGGGTTCATAGGTCATCGTCTATTCAAATCACGCTGCACTCAAGTATCTTCTTTCTAAGAAAGATACTAAGTCCCGTCTGATCCAGTGGATAATTTTGCTACAGGATTTTGACATTGAAATCTGGACAAGAAAGGTTCCGAGAATGTGGTAACTGACCATTTGTCTAGATTTGTAACTGAGTTCACTGAAGATTCCCATCCTATCACTGTGTCCTTCCCTGATGAGCAACTCTATTTAGTTTCCCAAGTACCACGGTTTGCTAATATTGTCAATTATCTTGTAACAAGTAAAATGCCTCTGCATTGGACTAAACAAGATAGAGTTAAGTTTCTAGCACAAGTCAAAAAATTATCTAGGAAGATGCATATCTGTTTAAGCATTGTGTGGACCAAATTATTCGTCGATGTGTCCATAAAAAGGAACAACAAAGTGTCAGAAGATTCTGTCATGATCAAGCTTGTGGAGGCCACTTCAGTGCTACAAAGACAACTGCAAAAATCTTGGAGTGTGGATTTTATTGTCCCTCCATGTTTTGTGATACCCATACCTTCTGTATTTCATGTGATAGATGTCAAAAATTAGGAAGTATATCCCGCCGAAACATGATGCCTTTAAACCCAATCTTAACTGTTGAACTTTTTGATATTTGTGGTATTGATTTTATAGGACCCTTTCCTAATTCTTTCGACAATCTATATATCCTCGTAGGTGTTGACTATGTATTGAAGTGGGTAGAAGCAGTGGCATACAAAACCAATGATCACAAGGTTGTCACCCGTTTCTTGAAAGAAAACATCTTCTCTAGATTTGGTGTTCCACAAACTATCATCAGTGATGGTGGTAGGAATTTTCGTAATCGCCAGTTTGAAAAATTGATGAAATCGTATGGGGTGATTCACAAAGTCGCTACTCCTTATCACCCATAAACAAACGGACAAGTGGAAATATCAAATAGAGAAATTAAGCATATTCTTGAGACGACAGTTAATCCATCCTGGAAGTACTGGTCTTCCAGACTCACTGATGCACTATGGGCTTATCGAACAACATTCAAGATACCCATAGGAATGTCACGCTATCGCTTAGTGTATGGAAAGGCTTGTCATCTTCCAGTCAAAATAGAACAAAAGCCTATTGGGCTATCAAGTGTTTTAATTTTGCTCTTGACTTGGCTGGACAACTCAGAAAATTCCAATTTACTGAGTTGGAAGAATAAGCAATGAAGCTTACGATACAACCAGGAAATACAAAGACCAGACGAATTTTTTCATAACAAACACATTCTTTGGAAAGTGTTTACTGTTGTCAAAAGGTCCTATTGTACAATTCTCGTTTGCATTTTTTCCTGGGAAATTGAAATCAAAATGGTCCGATCCATACATTGTTCATTCCATTTTTTCACATGGAGCCATTGAGATCAGACATCCTAGGAATGGTCATGTTTTCAAAGTTAATGGTTATCGATTCAAACCATTCCTAGAGTTTCACAATCCAAAACGAAAAGAGGAATTTATGCTGATTGATCAATCTACCAAGACTGATTTGCACAATTCTCACCATTTACCCATTTGCCCACTCATCCATATCCACCCATTTACCTATTTCCCCATCCACCTACACTCACCTACCCATCTGTCTAATTTGTCTATGTCTAAGTTAGTTTGAGTCGTCAGTGTCTAGTTCTGAGTTTGTCGAGTATAGTTTTAGTTTTTCATTGAGTTAGTCTCGCTTAGGAGTCAGTCATTCACTACTTCATCCCAAGGTACATCTAACTCCTGATTATTCGTTTTCTAAGATATTTATTCTTTTGCCCCTAGCCAGTGTAGAGTAGGGAACATTGAGGACAATGTTCATTTCGAGTTTGGGGGTACTAAGGTCTTCATATGTCATTTTCATACAAAAATCTTAGGGGAGAGTAAGTAAAAAACTGAGACCCCTTAATTTTTTTTTTCAGCATCCATCATCTATCTTTGTCTTTTTGACTAGCAGACATTAAATAACTGGATAGAAGTCATGCACGTAGACAGTCAAGTTTTCATTTTCGTAATGTGTCTGTCTAAAACACAAGTTCCCCTAAACTTGTGTAGGAAAATCATTTACTTATCTATGAGGGTGGGGAAGCTGGAATTCCAAGAGGAGCAACTCGGACCTCTATGTGGTCGAAGCACTCTGGCCGCAAAGAGGAAAGCTAAGATGCCAGCTAGGTGTCACAAATGCGGATGTTGGAATTGTAATGGAATAAGATTAGATTATGGAGTCCGCTGTGAGATAGCTATAAGTAGACTCATAGGAAATAGACAAATCTATGTAGATCTATGCAAAGGCAGAGTAAGTCCAGAAAAACTGAAATGCCTTGAACTCCAGAGAGCTTGATTTTTGACTGAGCACTTACAAATGTCTTGACAATCTAGCGTTAAACGAGTCATAATCTTGCTTAGACAAAAACAAACAGAATCATTTTAGAGATGAGTAAGGACTGAGACTTCTGGAGCTTAAACACTGTCAATTTTAGTTTGAAAAAGATTCCCTACGTCTTGATAATCTTATGTAAAAAGAGTCACATTTTTAGCATTAATACTTAGATAGAGATCTTTATATCATACTTTTCCGGAAAGATTTTTATAGGATTTATACTTGGAAACCCTTGTACACAACCATATTAAGATTAGTCTGAAAAAAGAAGAATTTTCACTAGTTGAGTAATCACCAGAGGAATATCCTTGGAGACTTAACTCAGTGAGCTTTAGCGCCATTTTTTTCTTATAAGGGTTATAAGTCAATTCCATTTTCTTTGGTAGCACAACTAAGTCATTGTTGATCTTATTATTTTTCATTTTGGTCATATTACTTAGAACGTCATCAAAATTGAGTTAGAATATTTGAAATTTTTTAGAACTTATTTGAAACAAGGAAACCACTTGTTGAAGCTTAGGATATGATTTAGGCCATTCTTGGATCGTTTGAGCCTTTCAAACGTATCTTTGGTCATTTTATCCTGATAGCTCCCATTTGAGCCTTAGTGAAAAAATTGGCTTAATTTATTGATCAGCCAAGTTTACCATACCCAACTCTGGTTGTGGAGTCTGTACCTTATTCAAATAGCTGTGACCTATTCTATAACTCAGAAAAGGTTAGAGATGAAAATTTGGGATGTTACCTTGAAAAATAAATAGCACTAAAAGAAAAGAAAAAAAGAAAGAAAAAGAAAAAAAAATGGGAACATACGGACACCAAAGAAGGGTGTGAAAAATAAAAGAAAAATAAATAAAAAAGAATACTTTGAAAAGTGCTGAAAAAAAATAGAGGAAAAATTTCCCATTTCAAAATAATGAAGACTTCTAACCATTTTTGTTCAAAGTATTTATTAGAGTCTTATATCCTTCTTTGATTTGATCCGATCCCAAGCCATGATTCATCCTATTAGGAAGTCCTATTTATGTTAAGTCAACCATAGGTTGTTTCATGTGGAGCATAGAATAAGGAAAATGATTGTATTTGACTCAACGTTCTCAAGAAAGTGGTATTCATTCATGAGATCACTCATTTTCTTTAATATGTGCTGTCTTTGTTAATACATCTGTGAGATATTTTGATTTGAATACATAAACTCTGCTTGCATATACCTTGAGAGAAAATAAACCCAAACCTCTGAGTGTTAATTTTTCCGAGTGACATATCTAGTAAGGTTAGTTGTTGAAGCGCATTTTCCAATGGTGGGTATAAACGAGTGATTGTTTTGGAAAAGAAGTCTATCTTAATATTGGCTAAGCACACACTACACTCCAGGTATAAGCCTTGTAAAATGAATTCTAGACTTGTATGATGTTTAGACCCCTTGTCTGTGTGTTCTTGTTAAATATGTTGATGTTTGTGGGTATTGTAATGCCCCGCCCTTTTTCACCCGTTTTCTGAAAATCAGAGTCTATTTTTTTTTTTTTTGAAATAGAAGAGTGAGAAAGGGCGCGGACGCCACGGCGCGAGTTAAGTCCGAGCTTCTAAAGCCCGACCCTTAACTGGCCAACCCCACGAGTGCGCAGAACTAAGTCCACGAGAATGGTTCACGCGTAGGAAGTAAGCTCGCAGATTATAATCATTTCGGAACATGATAATAGAGTCTATCCTACCGGTTTTTAGATAGAAGGGAAGATACAACATTGAATTACCAAAATGCCCCTATGTTCATATTTATATCACAAAATGTAATCGTCCATAAGTAATGTCCAAACCATCGCAAGAAATGTAAACTTATACAACCCGACAAGCTAAGTTACTTTAAAATTACATCTCCAAAATGTAAACGTAAATAAACTAAGACGGCGCTGCCCAAGCTCCTAAGCTTGGCTCCTGTCATGTCCACCGCTTCCGCCATCCCCTGCGTCATCAGCTAGGGTAGAAGTAGGGCGTTAGTCAACGCGCCCAATAGGACTCCGAGTAGGGCTAGCACATGGATTAGTAATAATACACATACCGATAAAATAACATATAACAAAATAAGCATGTGATGAATGCTATGCCATGGGTGCCTATGTCATGTGTCCCACCCATCATCCGTATGATCATACAATGTATTGTGCCCATGTTTACTTTTCGGTCCCCCCGACGGATCATGGACTCCGGTTATAGCCCTCAGGCTATCCCCATGTCTGCTTTTCGGTCGTCCTGACGGAGCATGGACTCCGGTTATAGCCCTCAGGCTATCCCCATGTTTGATTTTCGGTCGCCCCGACGGAGCATGGACTTCGATTTCATTATTTTCCCGCCCATGCCATGCATGAGATGTACGTGCATTATGCTATGTAGTATATAGATAAACCATAATTTTGATATACCATACATAGCCATATAATGCATAATATTAAAATATAATCCATATGATTCATAACTTAAAACACATCATAAGATAAATCGTAATCATAAATCCATCATAAGCCAAATCAAAATAATTTAAAACACCATTACATATCCATCACTTACAAAAAGGAAGGAATCCTACCGAATACCGTGTAGCGTTTCGTTACGTTTTTCGCTCGATAATCCGGTCGCCGATCGCGTACCGTTTGCGACGTCCGATACCTTATTACATTTACCAAATTAGTCCATGATTAAGTTCATAATTGATCTATCTAATTAGACCCATTAATGGCCATTAATTATGTTACAATTTTATCACAAATCAGCCCTTATCTTAGCCCATTATCCATTGGTTTAATCACATACATAAATCTGATTTTGACCATTTCGAATATTCAAATGAGCGAGCCTAAAACGCAGCATCTATACGTTTCTTTTCATCATTCATATTGCATCGAATTTTACTTCTAATCCACATAGGGTTCGGCCATGTACCATGGCCGAACCCATGTTTCTTCAAAGTGGCTAATAATTACCATTTTGCCACTCTCTCCTCTATGATTAATCATTCACCCACTTATGTCTATTTTAAGTCTAAATTTCATCCATAACTTAGACCCATTTATAATTCCATAACATATCCAAAATCATCCACCTATTGTTTAATTTTGAAAACATTTAACCCCATATGTCCTTTCACATTTGGCCCTCAAGGTGGCCCACAAAGGGATCATGGGTTCGGCCATGGTGGCCGAACCCATGGTACCCTATCTTCATTTTCTTGAGTCCATTTTACTCCTTTTAATCCAATCTCCAATGAATTTAAATTATCCATTTAAGTCCCCATTTTCATCCCATTTAAAACCTCACATATCATTTTTATAAATCCATTAAAATCTAGCATTCTTCTACATCATTTTCCATTTATTAAAACCACAATCACCACCCTAGGGTTCACCTTTATGGATGCCATTTTCAAAGACTCATGTTTTGTCCCAAACATAATCCATTTTAAAATCACTAAATCATCACCATTTTCATTCCATCTAATCATCACATTCGTTTATGTATCTTCTAAGTCCAAACTTCATCCCTAATTTAGATCCATTAGGGTTTCATTGACCATGACCTAACATCCATAAAAACAGCCACCTAATTTAATTAAATTTGTAATCATCTAACCCATATATGATTCAATAATTGGCCCATAATCATGACCTCCAAATGGGTCATGGGTTCGGCCATACACCATGGCCGAACCCATGGTGCCTATTTCCATTCCCTTGGGTCCATTTTACCTTCACCAAATGAAATTAAATCATTCATTTAAAATTCTCTTTATATTCACTAGCATTCATCCATTTTTTTTAAAAAAAAACATTAACATCTAACATAGTTTTTAAACCTTAAAAATCCAAATTAAAATCATCGCTATTTACCATGGGGTTCGGCCATGCCACATGGCCGAACCCTATGGTCCATCCATTCATTAAAAATTCCATACTCTCCATGCTTTAATACAACCTTAGAGATCCAAAAATTTTAGATCATCCCCATGCCTTCCATTATTTAAAATCATAAATCACTAATGTTTTCTCATTTAAAAATCTAAATCTCATTAACCATTCTCCAAACTTTTAAACCTTAACATCTTAATAAATTCATCACCATTTACCATGGGGTTCGGCCATGCTACATGGCCGAACCCTAAGGTCCATCCAATTCATCAAAATTTCCATTTTCCTATGCTTTAACAAAGACTTAAAAATTCCATTTAAAAATTCCATTCTTTCATTTCTTAATCCATTCCTCCATTTTTTTTATCCATTTCTTATCTTATCGTTTGATGGATCTTAGATCCATGGCCCACAACGTTTTTGGCCACATTTAGTCTAAGAAATGGATTCTATATCCTAAAAAAATAAAATCTTGTTTTAAGAAAATCTTACCACCCGACGACTCCTCCGGTCCTTCTTTCTTCTTTGCTTTCCTTGGCCCTTTCTCCTTCTTTCTCTTCTTGATGATCGGCTAGATGAGCTTGATCAATGGTGGGACATGCTTGGATTGGCTAAGATAGTGTTAGGTTGAGAGAGGGGAAGAGGGGGAAGATGATGAAGATGGTAGCTCTTGATCTTCAAGTGGTGAATCCAAGGTTCCACCTCTTTTCTTCTCTTCTTCTCTTCTTTTTCTTCTAAATTTTCTTCTAAGTTTTCTTCACTCTTTCCTTTGCAAGGTGGGGGACGATTTTTCTTGTGTGTGTGGAGGGCTAGAGTGAAATGGGTAGTTTGAAATGAGATGGAGATGGTTGGAGTGGCCTTTACTCAACATTAATTTCTCCACACCAAGCATGGGCTAGCTTGACTTTGGTGGTGGTGGTTGAGACCCAACCACCAAACATGGCTCCCATGTCCTCTTTGACTTGTTTATGTTGACCCTAATTAATCAACCTAATTAATTAAGTTAAGCCCTCACTTAGGTTAATTAATTTCCATCCAATTTAATTCCATTAAATTATCTATCTAATAAATCCACCCATGGTTGACCAAGTCAACCATGGTGGACGGCCCCCCACATATACCTACCCCACTTGGCCATGTTATTTTAATTCCATTAATTTTAACTTAGGTAATTTTACAATAATTTTAATCAATTTAATTTACCTTAATCCACCTTAGTCATTCTTAAATTTATCCATGGTTGACCAAGTCAACCATGATGGTTGGTCCCACTTTTTCCTTGGTCCACACGCCACCTCAATTGGTGAGGTGGAGGTGGGCCCCATTTGGTCATACCATTTCATTTCATTACTAACTTAGGGGTTTTAATTCCAAATTACCCTTTTTAAATTAATTGGCCCACCATTGGGCCCACGGCCCAACCGATTATTTTCTACCCCTTTACCTTAGGGTTTTGATCAATTTTGATCCAATGGGTCCCACATGGTGATCGGGCCCACTTTGACTCACATTGACTATCTTTGACCCAATTACTTCTCTTTGACCCATCGAATGGATTTCATCCAATTTGTGGCCCAATTGGGCCATTCTTGGACCCTTGTCCCAAAGTTGATCCATTTGGCATTTTCATCACATCAAATTCCAAACTAAAATAATTAAATGTCCAATATATATTGATTCGAAAATTCGGGCTATTACATGTATCATTACTGTAAGCCCTCATGAGACTATAACTCGTCCATAAGGGAAACCTAGGGGTTTAAAAGATTGTTGCATACGCTAAATGCAATCGAGACTACCAACGAAAGTGGTGTAGTTTAGGATTATATTAGGTTAGTTTAGGATTTGTATGTTTTTGTTTTTAGTCTTTTCAGGAAGCTTTGCTTGAGGACTAGCAAAATCTGAGTTTGGGGGTATTTATTGAGTGCTGAAATATTACATTTTTACCCCTGATTGTTGGACTAGTTAGCCTTGATTTTGTATATATCACATGTGTTTAATATCATTTTCTAGTTTTATAGATAAAAATGGAAAATTCAGGAAAATAATCTCAATTCATTGGACAACTGCAATAATAGAGCTTAAAAGTGAAGACCTGAAATTTTTATGATTAATTTCACTCCACTTTTTTAATTTCCATGTAAATCAGTTAGTCTAGGTCCATCTATGAGAGTCTAGATTAAATCAATATTTTAGATTTTAAAGTGGTGAAGTTAATTATTTAATTCCGGAAGAGAAATCATGCAATTCAAGTGCCAAAGCCTGAAATTCAAGAAAATGGGCTAAGATCCACTTCAACTGGGTTAAGCTATGCTCCACAAGCCATTATTGGGCCAGGCCACATGTAGTCCATGCGAATTTCACACAGTGGGCCAGACCAATGTGCAACTCAAAAGCCCAATTTCTCATGCCAAGTTCAAGTTCAAGTCAAGTGAACCTAAGACTAAGTCCATAAGTGAGGTCCAAGATCCAAAGCCAAATGCTCCATGGATCATGTTCGAATCTCACCAACTTCCATATCCAATTAACCATGGCCAAAATCCATAAACTTAAATCCCCCTCTCTTCCATACACATTTCATATCCGCACCATCCAATTTCCATCTTAAATCTTAACCTTTTATCTCATGCATTAAAATTAGGATAAACCTTATATCCACCTTCAAATCCAACCCATACAAGCATTAATATTAGATCTAGACCATCCAACATATCCATCACCTAGATTTACCTTAGGATTACATCCATCCATGCATTACCTGTTCATCCATCCATCTAGATCATCCATCAATCATTTAAGCCATTAGATCTTAGGACATTTAATCACACCCATCCCATTCATTCATAAACTTAGGAAAAACCCTAGAGCCACCTTACTTATCCATTACATACATTCATCATCTTAGAGTTAAGCCATGCATTTCATCATCCATCTTGGTTCACCCTTGAATCCAAACCCTCCATTAGATACCTTACCATTTTTATAATTTATTTTAACCAATTAACCCTAGAACCATTAGATTTAATCCAATCCAATCTTAGCTATCAATTCACTAAACCCTAATTTAAAAAAACTTGGAGCTCAAGCTAGCCTCCATTCGTCCATGCCTTATCACTACCCTATCCATCCAACATACACTCCACATGATTTTAGCACCTAAAACCTCTTAACGCACTTAGACCAAAAACCATCTAGATACACACTTAAGATTCCTACACACCTCATCACCCCAATCTTCCATGTCACACACGATTTTCACAATCCAAATCTACCCCATTTGAATTTTATGCTAAGTCAACCCTCCACATCATTTCATTATCATCCATGCATTCATTCATCTCATCTCTTAATCTCAACCATCGATTTTGCATTGCATTAAACAAACCCTAATCCTACATAGCCAAACTCGAAAATCTCTTCTTTAAACCAATCCTTTTTTTTCTCTCTCCTTGCTTGCACTCCACTCCAATCCACCTACACACACCAAATTCGTGTACACCATGTCTCAACCCTAACCTGTTGCAACTTAAAATCCCAACCATCTAATTCGAATGAGATCCAATCAAATCCACTCATTAATCACTCAAATCAAGATTAAATCCCAGTCGTCCATTCCAACCCAGAGCCTATAAATACACCATTATCCCATATCAAAATTCGAATTTGACCTAGAGTTCGAAAGGACCTAAGGCTGGAAATACACTGTAACACCCCAGAATTGCAAGCCGGTAAATCAATATAATTTCCCTTAATGATGAGGAATGAATATGGTTGATACTATGTATTAAGTCAAATGAGGAAAAAAATATTTAAGTAAGAATGTGGGATTAGAGGGATGATGGAGTAATTAAGCGAGATTTAAGAAAGACTAAATTAAGGGATGATTTAATTAAATAATTCTAAAATTGGAGTGGAATATAATTAATTAAATTAATTAATGGAAATTTTGGTGATTAGTAAATTAAGAGGGATTAAAGGTGATTTAATTAAGTTACTAATTTAATTTGATAATACTCGATGGAATGGAATTTATGTATTTAAGTTGTTTTATATTTGACTCTAGTCTGTAGGAATTCCTTATCTTGCTTTGAGATGCATTTGGTTATTCATGCAATAAAATAAATGTTTAAATTTCCGCAGCATTATGAGAGTGTGTACAAAATATCATGCACACACTAGTTGGGCCAGTCAAGGGTTGGGTCTTCAGACTCGAACTTGGCTCGCGTCATGACGCTCGCCCCCCTCTCCACTAAAATATCCGTAATATATTACACTGATGATGTTCGTTAGAGGGAGGGGCGTTACATACACAATGAAGATAAAGAGCATGCACAAATTTTGCAAGTGAGGAATTTATTTTGCAAATTTATTTTATTGTCTTTCTTGTATTCTATTCCAACCCTTGTACTTGAATCCTTTAATTTAATAGATAAGAGATGTCCATTTTAGAACCTTGAAAGGTCCGATTATTCAAAATTTCATTTATGCTTTCTTTTAATTTATAATTTGCATTCTTTGTTTAATTAAAGACTTAGGTTGTGAATGTTGCATCGAAGATCCAAAATTTTAATTAAATAAAAGTTTATGAATTTTAATTAAATGGTGTAATTTGATTCTTTAATTCTATGCGTTGAATTCAGATCTAGGTTTCTTATTTATTTATTCATTTTGGGCTATGAGAGAAAAATTCCATAACCACCTTTAAATTATGTCTTGTTTTATTTTATCATTTAATTTCCTTGTCAATTTATTTCCGTTATTTACTTTATTTAGTTATGTCATTCATCTGGTTTGTTTATTAATTTATTTATTTTTAATGTTCTTTTTGTTGTATGTTTATTCGTTTTGTACTTCATTGATTTGCAATCATGTATTCAAAATGTTTAGTTTTTATTTTAATATTCATTGTACATTTTGTTTTATTCATTATTCTTTAATTATTTAATTCATGTATCAAATCAACCCCTCTCCAAAAGATTCTTTAACTAGGATTGTAAATATATTATTCTAACTTTGAACTTTGCAATTTTAATTAAATATGAGACTAAACATTCATGATTCACCAATATAAAAATAAAATGGACTAATTTGATAAGATTCACAAGTTAAATAAAAGATGGTGTTTACTTGATTTTTCAAAATGAATATGTCTTATTTTAAGTCTAGATTTAATTCATGTTTCTCAATATTACATCATTTTAAATGGTACTAATTTAATTTATAACATATATTTTGTGATTTCCTCTGTGTCCGACCTCGCACTCATATGCTATACTATTGAATGGTTTGTACGCTTGTGAGATTATAAATGTAAACTTTGCACTTCAACAGGTGGATGGACAGGTAAATGGAGAGAATTTTGCAAATCAGTCTTGGTAGATTGGATCAATGAGCAGAACCTCCGTTTTTTCTTCTAGATTGTGAAACTCTAAGAATGGTTTTAATCGAGGACTATTAACTTTTAAAACATCACCATTCCTAGGATGTTTGATCTAAATGGCTCCATGTGGAAAAAATGAAATGAACAATGTATGGAGCGGGCCATTTTGATTTCAATTTCCTAAGAAAAAATGCAACTGAGAATTGTACTACATGACCTTTTGACCAACAGTAAACATTTTTTCGAAGAATGTGTTTGTCATGAAAAAATTTCATTCGGTCTTTGTACTTCTTGGTTGAATCATATGCTTCATTGAGTATTTCTTCCAACTTAGCCAGTTGAAGTTTTCTGAGTTGTCCAGCCGAGTCTAGAGCAAAATTAAAATGCTTATAGCCCAATAGAATTTGTGTTCTATTTCGACTTGAAGATGACAAGCCTTTCTATACACTAAGCGATAGGGTGACATTCCTATGGGTGTCTTGAACGCTGTTCGATAAGCCCGTAGTGCATAAGTGTGTCGGGAAGACCAGTCCTTTCGAGATGGATTGACTGTCTTCTCAAGGATATGTTTAATTTCTCTATTTGATATTTCCACTTGTCAGCTTGTTTGTGGGTGGTAGGGAGTAGCTATTTTCTGAATCACCCCATATGATTACAAAAATGCTTACTACCATCACTGATGATAGTCCGTGGAAAACCAAATCTAGAGAAGATATTTTATTTCAAGAAACAAGTGACAGTCTTATGATCATTGGTTTTGTATGCCACCTCTTCTACCCACTTTGAAACATAGTCAACACCTAGGAGGATATATAGATTACCAAAAGAATTAAGGAAGGTGTAAGTGCCCAGGCTCGTCCGAGTCACCCATATTGTCAATTACCTGACTCAGTTGGACCTTGCCATGGAAGAATGTGAAGATCTACTATCCATGGAAGAATTTACACCGAATATGTTATTGGCACGCAGGTAAGTGAACCTTAGGAGACCTTAGGCTAAGTCAAATACCTTAGAAGTCAATTGTTTATAAACTGAAAAATTAGAATATAATTGACTTTCAGCCTCGAGGCCTCGTGCAGTTTGTCGAGGCCTCGCAGACAATCTTTTACTGAATAATGTCTGGACAGCTGTAACTTAGCTGATCTTGTGTCTTGCTGTCTCAGTCTCTTACAGATTTAGGAAATTAAATCTATATTCCTTAATTGGGAGTGTATTATGGAAATAAGGTATATCCACATGTTAAAACTCCAAGTGCCACCTCACATGATTTAAATAAGAACCGTTGGGGAGCTGGTTGTCTTTGACAAAATTGGAAAGGCTCCTCCATGTGATTAAATATGATTTACAATCATCAATCTCTCTCTATGTAAATCCTTGATTGATGACTGAAATAAATTAATGGTCAATCATGCACGGTGGCATCCTAATTGGCTGGACTTTCACTGTTTGAGAAACAGAATAACTTATGCAGATTCTGTGCTGTCTTACCATATATAGTCACAAGGCCTCATTGGAATCCTCGAGGCCTCATGGGCGTGACTGGCTAAAAAAAACAGACAGTCTTATATATATCAGTGAACTGAATGAAATAAAGACGGACACACAGAGAACCTCTTAGAAAAATAACAGTGTGACCAGAGAGAGTAGCCACCTCCTCTTACACCTTCTTCATCATCTTCTTATAGAGATGTTTGGGTAATCAATACCCCAATTCTGATGAAGCTTAAGGTGTTCTCTTAGGACCTTAAAACCAGTCATATATTTGTCCATACTGTTGTGCCGATAATCACTTTGATGGATTGAATCTGATGGAAGAGCACACAGATCGAGATAAAGCACTTAAAGAAGATTGGATAAGGCCCACGACAAGTGTTTCTCATTTCCATTATTTTAATCATTGTAAAGTGGATTAGAACAGTGTGTTCGAACCACTAAAAAAAAATAGGTGTAAGGATTAGACCATTTGGCTTGAACCTCTATAAAAACTAGGTTGTACTATTTGGGTGTGAGACCCATAGATAGTATATTTGGGATAGCCCTAGAGAGGGTGTGTCCAACAGTGGATGTAGGTTCAGGTAAACCGAACCACTATATATAGTTGTGCTTGTGTGGTTTGCTTTAATGGTTTGATTCATTTGTTTATCACTTCCACACACGTTTATTCTGCTGCACATATTGTTAAATTAATAAATTATTAAAAAAGGAAATAAAATCGGATTAGACCTATTCACCCTCCTTTAGGTCGTGCATTACTCTAGTAACGAAATTTCAAAAGGGCCCCATGAAATCGATGCCCCAAACATAAAAAAGTTCAACAATTAAGATTGGGTTTAAAAGCATCATGTTTTGGCGGGATATACTTCCTAATTTTTTACATCTATCCCATGAAATGCAAAAAGTATGGGTATCACGAGACATGGAGGGCCAGTAAAATCCACACTGCAAGATTTTTTCAGTTGTCTTTTTACCACTAAAGTGGCCTCCACAAGCTTAATCATCATAGAAACTTATGACACTGAGTTGTTTCTTTTCAGGGACGCATCGAAGAATAATTTGCTCAGCACAATGCTTAAACAGATATGGATCATCCAAGATAATTTTTTTGGCTTGTGCCAAAAACTTAGCTTTATCTTGTTTAGTCCAATGCGGAGGCATTTTACTAGTTATAAGATAATTGACAATATCAACAAACCATGGTACTTGGGAAACTGATATGAGTTACTCACCCTGGAAGGACTCAGTGATAGGACGGGTATCTTCAGTGAACTCAATTACCAATCTAGACAAATGGTCAGCTACTACATTCTCGGAACCTTTTTTGTCCCGGATTTCAATGTCAAATTCTTGTAGCAAAAGTATCCATCGGATCAAGAGGGAGTTAGCATGTTTCTTTGAAAGAATATACTTGAGTGCAACATTATTTGAATAGACGATGACCTTTGAACCGACTAAATAAGATCGAAATTTGTCTAACGCAAATACGACAGCTAACAACTCTCCGTGGTGGAAAATGAAGCTGAACGTCATTTAACGTTTTGCTAGCATAATAGATAACATGGGGTAATATGTTCATTCTTTTTCCTAACATGGCTTCTTCTGCATAGTCAGAGGCATCGAACATTATTTCAAAGGGTACAGACCAATCAAGTGGATGTATGATTGGAGCAGAAGTCAAAACAATTTTCAAATTTTCAAAGGTTGTGATACATTTTTCATCAAAATTGAAAACATCATGGGTTCGGCCATGTTGTATGGTCGAACCCATGAATATTTATGGACCATTTTTGGGACCTAAGTATTTATAAATAAATGAAGTGATTAACTATGGAAATATGGCTAAGATTGGAGATGATGAAAAAATAAAGGACCATCGGTTCGGCCATGTTGTATAGCCGAACCCCATGAAAGACTTTTTATGAACCTAGGTGTATGATGAAGATGATATCTTTATGGGTCTAGGCTGTTTTATCAAGTAAATGATTAACTATGGGGATGTTGATTTAAGAAATAATAGAATGAATAATGGTTGACCATTGGTTAAAATAACAAGGACTAAAGGAGGGTCAAAACCAAAAGGGTGAAGTTCGGCCATGTTGTATGGCCGAATCCCACTCATAGGTGATTGTGGACTTAAACATATTTCAGTCTTAAGGTATGATGGAAACCTCTTAAGGGACTTAATGGATAAAAGACTATGGTTGTAAATGGAAATGACATAGGATGATGTAGGGATGGTTGGAAATCAAATGGATCATTGGTTTGATTTATTTATATGTAATAAGGTAACGGGATTTCACAAGCGGTGTGCATCGGCTTGACGCGATCGATGAACGATTTTTGTACGAAAACACAAGGACTCGATATTTGGACGTTGGTAGGATTCCTACCTCATTGAAAACCATGGATTATGTATTTGTGATGTTTTTACTTGAATTATTTTGGTATCAAATGATATGTCTTAATGATGGGATTTTAATGCTATGATGTTTATTATTACATAGCATGTTTGCCCTTGCATCTCATGCATGGCATGGGAGGGATCAAATGAGGGGAGTCCATGCTCCATTTGGATTTCTGATAAATAATCGTGGGGAGGAATCTACACTGTTTCCAATAGATGTATGATTGAATTGTAACCGGAGTCCACGCTCCGTTCGGGGCGACCGATAAGACATTTGTGGGGTTACCTTGATGTGGATTATCCATCAAGAGGAATACTATGTTTGAGATGTAACCAGAGTCCACGCTCTGTTCGGGGCGACCGATAAGGCATTCGTGGGGATACCTTGATGTGGATTATCCATCAAGAGGAATATTATGTGGTTGTGATGTGGATGATGGGTGGGACTCATGGCATATGACACCCATGGCATGGCATTGACTTGCATGGTTTTGATATTATTTATATCTATATGTTTTTGTTATACTAATCCATGTGTTGACCTTACTCGGAGTACCTACTGGGCGCGTTGTCTAACGCCCTACTTCTAACTTACATGATGACACAGGAAATGGACAAAGCGAAGGACGTGATCGGAGCCAAGCTTAGGAGCTTGGATGAGCTAGATCTATTTGATTTAAGTTTTTTATTTTGGACATATAATTTGAGTAATTAGCTCGTTGGGACTGTAATAACTTAGACTATAGACTATGGTTTGGACTTTTATTTTGGACATTTTAAGTTAAGGTAATTATTATTAAGTAATGGACTTCCTTGCTATTTAATAATTTGTAGGATAGTAACTCTATTATAATTCCGCATTATGTTTAATTCCGCAAGCTTAACCTTATCGCGTGTGAACCGTTCTCGTGGACCTGGTCCACGAACACGTGTGGTTGGCCATTTAAGGGCCGGGCTTTGGAAGCTCGGACTTAGCTCGCGTCGTGACGTCCCCCGCTCTCTCACTCTTTTATTTCAAAAAAAAAAAAAATAGACTCTGATTTTCTGCGAGTGAAAAAGGGCGGGCGTTACAATTTTAAATGGGTTTTAAATGTTGTGAAGGAATGATTTAAAATGAGGAGATGATGAAGAACCAGGGACCATGGGTTCGGCCATGTTGGATGGCCGAACCCCATGGAAGAAATGTTGATGGATTTTAGGTTTTAAAATGATGGACCTTAGTGTATGATTAAGCCCCCATGGAGGGACTTTGGTTATGGGCCTAATATTTGTAAGTGATTTGAGAAAGGAAGAATGAAAATGAGACATCATGGGTTCGGCCATATTGTATGGCCGAATCCCATGAACCATTTTTTATGGATCATTTGGTAGATCCATGCATGGTTAAGAGATGAAATGATCAAGCTAAGGAATGGATAGATTTGTTATGGATCTATGTTATGTTAATGAATCATGTATGGACCTAAGTTATGTGTAAATAAGTTAAGTGTTTAGCTATGGAAAAAGTGATAGCTAAAGATGGGAACATGGTGAAAATAAAGGACCATGGGTTCGGCCATGTTGTATGGCCGAACCCAATGGAGAATGTTTTTATGGAGTTAGGGTTTGTATTAATGCAAAATGATTAACTTATGTGATGGGACTAATAAATCAAAAGATGGAATGATCTTAGACCCACATTGATTAAAAAGACTAAGGACTGAAAAGAGGGGCCCAAAACCAAGAGAGTGAGGTTCAGCCATGTTGTATGGCAGAACCCCACTAAGGCATTTTTGGTGGACTTAAAACATGGTTCAGCCCCAATGTATGATAGAAACCTCTTAAGGGACTTGACCGGATAAAAAACGATGGTTGTAAATGGAAATGACATAGGATGACGTAGGGATGGTTGGAAATCAAATGGATCATTGGTTTAATTTATTTATATGTAATAAGGTAACGAAATTTCACAAGCAGTGTATGATCGGCTTGACGCGATCAGTGAACGGTTTTTGGACGAAAATGCAAGGACACGATATTTGGTCGTTGGTATGATTCCTACCTTATTGAAAACAATGGAATATGTATATGTTATGATTTTACTTAATGTTTTGATGATTTATTTTGGTATCAAATGATATGTTTCAACTATGGAATTTTAATGCTATGATGTTTATTATTACATAGCATGGTTGCATTTGCATCTCATGCATGGCATGGGAGGGATCAAATGAGGGAGTCCACGCTCCATTCGGATTTCCGATAAACAATCGTGGGGAGGAATCCACACTAATTCCAATGGATGTATGATTGAAATGTAACTGGAGTCCACGCTCCGTTCGGGGCGACCGATAAGGCATTCGTGGGATACCTTGATGTGGATTATCCATCAAGAGGAATACTATATGATGTAAAATGTAACCGGAGTCCACGATCCATTCGGGGCGACTGATAAGGCATTCGTGGGGATACATTGATGTGGATTATCCATCAAGAGGAATACTATGTGATGTGAAATGTAACCGGAGTCCACGTTCCGTTCGGGGCGACCGACAAGGCATTCGTGGGGATACCTTGATGTGGATTATCCATCAAGAGGAATACTATGTGATGTGATATGGATGATGGGAGGGACTCATGGCATATAACACCCATGGCATGGCATTGACTTGCATGGTTTTGATATTATTTATATCTATGTGATTTTGTTTATACTAATCCATGTGTTGACCCCACTTGGAGTACCTACTGGGCGGGTTGTCTAACGCCTTACTTCTATCTTAGATGATGACACAGGAAATGGACGGAACGAACGACGCGATCAGAGCCAAGCTTAGGAGCTTGGATGAGCTAGATCTATTTTGATTAAGTTTATTTATGGACAATGTAATTTGAGTAATTACCTTGTTGGGACTGTAATAACTTAGACTATTTGCTATGGTTTGGATTGTTAATTTTGGACATCTTAACTTAAGGTAATTATTATTAAGTGATGTACTTCCTTACTATTTAAAATTAGTAGGATAGTAACTCTATTATAATTCCGCATCTATGTTTAATTTCGCAAGCTTAACCTTATCGCGTGTGAACCGTTCTCGTGGACTTAGTCCACGCACACGCTTGGTTGGCCAGTTAAGGGCCGGGCTTTGGAAGCTAGGACTTAGCTCGCTTCGTGACATTCCCGCTCTCTCTCTCTCTCTCTCTCTCTCTCTCTCTCTCTCTCTCTCTCTCAAAAAAATACAGACTCTGATTTTTGGCGAGTGAAAAAGGGTGGGGTGTTACATCCACAAACATCAAATTTCAGTAAAAATATATTTATAAAAATTTAAACATCATACAACTCCAAAATTTATTTTACAGAACTTATACTCGGAGTGTAGTGTGTGATAGCCAATATTAACATATCTTTCTTTTTCAAAATACACACAAGTTTCGCAACCACCAGCTGAAAATACGCTTCGACTCCAAATCTCACCAGATATATCTTTGAGAAAGACTTTCGCTCAGAGATTGGGCTAATTTTTTTCTAAAAAGTACATGTGAGCAGAATAATTTTTCAAATACAAATACCTCACATATTTATCATCAAAGAACGACAAATATTAAAGAAAACACAAATGTCATGAATGGATGCCATTTTCCTGAGAATGTTGAAATAATACACCATTATTCTTCTTCATCTATTCTCCACTTTAAATACCACATTAACTAAGAATCAATAGGAGTTCCTTATAGGACAAAATGTGGCTTAGGACCATGTCATATTAAAGAAGGATAAAAGACTCTAAATTAATATTTTGAACAAAAAGGTTAGAGGTCTTCAAAAAATTCACTGGGATATTTCTTCCTCTCTTTTTTTCTCTCAAAGACAGAATTTTCAAAGGTTTTTTTTTTTGAATTTATTTTATCAATTTTTTTCACATCCTTCTTTTCATGTACGGATGTTCCATTCACAATTCCTTTTTTTTTCCTCTCTTTCTCCTTTTTTTTCATCATTTTTTTTGTTGATTTTTTTTTTTTAAATATCATATTTTTCTCAGAGTACCATCCCAATAACAATCATCTCTAACCTTTCCCGGCCCTAGAATCGGTCACAGATTTTTCAATGTAGACTCAAACTCCACAACCAGAGTTGGGTACGGATAACATAGCTAACAACAAAAATAGGCTTAGTTTTCATATAAGGCTCAAAATGGGAACTAACAAGATAACATATGACCAATATAAGTAGGCTTCAAAGGCTCAAACGATCCAAAATAATGGGTTATATCATTTCCTAAGCTTCATATGAATAATTATATAGCTTCAAATAACTTCAAAAAAATTCTGGTGTAATAATCCAATTTTGATGTCGTTCTCAGTATATGACCAAAATCAAAGAATAATGAGATCTTACAACGAAAATATTGTGCATATCAATGAAAATAAAGAATTACTTATAACCCTCAGAAGAATCAAATGGCTCAAAAACTCACTGGGTCACAAGTCTCCATTGGTATTCTTCCGGTGATTACTTAACTTATGAATATTATTATTTTCAGGCTAACATTAATATGACTGTGTAAATTTATTTTTTCAAGCATAAATTCCATAAAATTCAATTGAAAAAGCATGATACAAAATTTTTCATCCACATATTAATGCTGAACCTTCAACTTTTTGTTCAAAATTTTTCAATTTGTTCAAAATGGACTAAAAAAATAAACAAAACTAACACAGTGTGACCCCCCAATACCCCCAAACTTAAATTGAACATTGTCCTCACTGTTCCTTAATCTACAATAGCGAGTTACAAATTAGAAGAAAATATCACAAACGAACAACTAAAATTCAAAAAAATACCTAACAGGGCTCTCTTTATTCAAAACCTGCAAAAATAAATAAACACAAAAACACACAACAAAGATACTAGACTGACAACAAAAAACACAAAAATGGACGCCACAAAAGCAAAAACCTAAGCTAGTCAAACATAGACACACATACACAGACTGACTCACAGGCAAACTCAACACATAGAATCACACAAAATTCAAATACCTAACCTAGATAGACTGGACAAAATGGACATATGGACACAGACACACTCAGACTCAGACATAGAATGACGGGTGGATGGATGAATGGGTGGGCGGACTTTCCTATCAATCCTGGTAGATTGGGTCATCTAACAGGATCTGAACTTCTTCCTCTTCTTTGGATTTTTGGAGCTCTAAGGATGGTTTTAATCTGTGACCATTGGTTTTGAACATATGATCAGTCTTTGGATTCCTAATCTGTATTGCCCCATATGGATATAATATCTCAACAACGAACGGACTTGTCCACTTAGACCGCAATTTACCCAGAAATAGATGCAAACTAGAATTGTACAGTAAGACCTTCTGACCGACTGTGAAACTTTTCCTCAGAATATTCTTTTCATGAATGTTGTGCAAATTTTAAATTTATAATTACTCACAAGCGTACGAATCGAATTGGAGTATAGAGATATGCAAATACGAGGTCGAACCCACAGGGACTTGATTTAGAATGAACGGGAAAACAAATTAAAAAGCCTAACAATTTAACCTTAACCTACTTAACACTTTTTTATGGAGGTTGGTTGAATTAAACATGCAAAATTAAAATAAAACGACTAAAATAGAGATTGAATAAAGAGTGAGAAATTACTAAGGCATCGGATTCCATCACCATTAAATCCATAATCTTCTAATTATTTATTTATTAATTCCCAATTTTAAGATTTAAACATTTAAGTTCATTAATATGGTGTTCAAAAATTGATTTTCCTTCACTTAAAAGTGTAAATCCTAAGTATTCAATGTATCCTATCTTAACTCAAAAGATAATGGATCAAAGGGATTAATCTAAACATCCAGTGTATTTAAATTAAAATAAATAAAAACAATGAATCAAAGGGTTTTAATTTTATTAAATTAAAAACTAAGCATTAATTATTTTGATATTAATATTAACAACGAAAAATACATGACATTAACATCTAATGTAACACTCCAGATTTTCAAGTTATAAATATTTACGAAATTTACCCATTTAAATTGTGAATTATTAGATATGGATTTTTATATGGGTAAAGGGTTGGGTCATTGCCCAATCAAGACCCAACGGTTATGGAAAGGGTTCCAATAAAAATTTAAATGGGGTTGATTTAAATTAATAATGCAATATTAAATAAATAAGGAAAGGGATAATTGAGCATGGCCGATTATTAGGTTGCTTATCTATGATTATGCGCATGACATATTTTATTTGGGACTATCCAAAGTGGGGAAGCCAAGGTCGGCAATTGTCATATCTATGTTGGGCACATAAGATCATTTAAAAGAGGCAACAAGGGGCCCAAGGCATTAGGGAAGTGTCCAAATTAAAAGATTGCTTAGGCTATGATTAGTGTTATGCGCATAGCACCTTCTAGAAGAAGAGCACACGGCAATGGAAAATTAAGCAAAGGGCTCACGGCATTGCTATTGTTATTTTAGCATTGGCCGATTGGGAGGTTATTAAAGAGAGATAGGAAGGTCGGCAATGGCTATCTTAAGCACCTTCAAAAGTTGGGACCAAGGAAATGCTTTATAAAGAGATGCATAGGAGGGGCACACGGTTTACTCTCCATAGCCGAATTTCCTCTCCATCTCAATTCTTGTTCACGCTCACAGCAAGAACAAGAGAAAGAAAGAGCAACCAGCAAGAGGTTTTCTAAGTTTTAGAGGGAAAGATCAAGAAGGAAAAAGGATTGGAAGAACAAGAATCAATAGGAACCGGTTAGTATTTTATTTGATAAATTTGTTTAAAATAAAAGAACCATAGGGTTCTGCCAAGGTGTATGGCCGAACCCCATGGAAGAGGATTGGGTGATGAATTGATGATTTTTAAATGGAAAGAAAAGAACCATAGGGTTCGGCCATGGTGTATGGCCAAACTCCATGGAGTTGTGTTGTCATTATTATTGAATTTTAATGGACTTAAATTAAATGGAAGATCAAGGATTAAATAGTGGTTAAGATCATGAACCATAGGGTTCAGCCATGGTGTATGGCCGAACCCCATGGAGATGGTTACTAATTTTGAAGGTGAATGAAAAAGGATGGATTTATCTCTATGGGTGAGGTTCGGCCATGGTGTATGGCCGAACCCCACTAGGGTTTATTTATGGAAACCTTCCAATTATGGAAGGATGGGTACTAAAATTGGAAACCTTCTAAATATGGAAGGGAGTTTTAATTTAGAAAGGATTTAAAAATAGAAGAAGGATATTGAATTTAGAAAGTTTCTAAATATGGACTTGTTGATTAAAAAGGAAGGCAACTTGAATTATGGATTCAAATATGGAAGTTGCTATAATTGGGAAGTTATATACCATAGGGTTTGGCCAAGGTGTATGGCCGAACCCCATGGACCAAATTAAGGGATCATATGGTGTTTTAAGTCATGGTTAATGGTTTGTTTTTATGAATCAATATTATGGGTTTTTATTTATGTAGTTGATTTATGAATCAAATTATGAGCCTATGTTACGGACCAACTTGGGAGTTTTAGGTTGGGTTTTACGAATGATCAATTATAGACCTATGATTTGAACATAAACATGGGGTAATGGAGACCATGGCAGAATTGTAAATAAGGGTGAAAGTGGTAGGCCATGGGTTTGGCCATGGTGTATGGCCGAACCCCATGGGGAATGATTATGGATTTTATGGACTTGATATGGTTAGGTTAATGGATCAATAATGGAGCTCTAACATGGATTGGTCATGGACTTAACATAAGTGATTAATTAAATATTAATTGGAGCATACCAACTTATGCTAGCCATGGATGGATGATGGCTTAAGGACTTGAAAAAGGGACTAAAATCAATATGGTACATGGCTGAACCCCACAAATGGGAAATAATTGATGGGCCATGTGTTGGAATATTTTAAGGGACATTAGGGATTTAATTTCATATAGACCTATGTTCATGGTGTATGCTATTGGTTATGTTATTAGGTATAATGGCAATATTGTAAATAAATGATAAACCATGGGTTCAGCCATGGTGTATGGCCGAACCCCATGGGGATTGGTTTATGGACTTAAAATATTGTAAATCAAGTGGGACTTGGTTTTAATTGCTTATTATATTATAAGGTAACGGGACCTCACAAGGTGTTTACGATGTGAGCGGTTATCGGACGAAAGACGCAAGGACACGTTAGCGGTCTTTGGTAGGATTCCACCTCTTTGAAACCATGGGTTTATGTACATTTGTTTTATCTTACTTTTGATGAAATTATGTTTCAAAGGATATTCTTTATATTGAATTTTAAATGCTATGTTTATTTGTATAAATAACATGTGTTGGATAAGTTTCAAAAGGTGATTTTAAATGCTTATAAAATAGCATGTGTTTCATTGGCATGTCATGCATGGCATGGGGTGAAGGTTTTGTAACCGGAGGGTCCACACTCCGTCGGGGCTTCCGAAAAACCTATGTGGGGTACCTTGATGTGCTTTTCCATCAGGAAGAAACCGAAGGGTCCACACTCCGTCGGGGCATCCGAAAGACCTATGTGGTGGGTACATTATGTACATGTGATGGGTGGGACTCATTGCATGGCATGAATTTATATGGTTTTTGACATTACGATATTATTATATGTTTTGTACTAACCATGTGTTAGCCGTAACTGGAATACCTACTGGGCGCGTTGTTCTAACGCCCTACTTCTACCCTAGTGGATGATATAGGAAAACAGGGGAACGATGAACGCAAAGAAGGCTAGGCATAGGAACTTGGATGATTTATTTTATATGTTTTGAATAAAGTTACTTATGGACATGTATTTGAGTAACTAGTTCCGGGAATGTAATAACTTAGACGGTTGAATATTAACTTTGATAATTATGATATCTGAATGATGATTAAGGACTTGACGTACTTTCCTATCTGAATGGAATAGAACTTGGTTCTATTATTATTCCGCATGTTATGATTCCACGGTTATGATTTTTATTCCGCAAGATTGATGTTATTATGTGTGAACCATTTTCGTGGACTTAGTCCATGCACACAGGGTTGGCCAGTTAAGGGTCACACTTTGGAAGTTCGGACTTAGCTCGCGTCGTGACGTCCCGCGCTCTATCACTCTACTATGTTATAAAAAAAAAGGGCAGGGCATTACATCTAATAATTTGATGAAGGTAAAATCATAAATAATAAAACACACATAATTTGGAATTAAATAAAGAAATAAAAGAAAATTATTTCATTAATAAGGTTTCATCCTCAACCTCAGTAAAAAAAATTAGCCGGACATTATCATAAAATTAAAACAAAAGAGATAGAAAAATAAAACCTGAGCCATCGTCGGAGCTCTCGTGCCTTGAGCCCTCTGTCCTTCTCTTAGCCGAGCCTTCTCACTATCTTTCCAGTTCCCTTTCTGTTGTGTACTGTACCCAATTTATAGGAGAGAGGGGGTAGATTTAGCAAGGCAAGTGGACCCACTTTTCCAATTTAATTCAGCCAATTATATATTTTTGGCAAGCATGTACGGCAGAATCCTTCTCTGATCCGTATTTTTCTCTTGTAATCGGCTGTACCTCCTTTCTATTATTTTATTTTTACTCCTTCTTTTATTCTTCTTTCTATCTTTCATTCTTTCCTCTTTTATTCTTCTCTCTATCTTTTTATTCCACCCACCATCCCATGCTGTATGTTTTATGCTTGAATGCTTCTTGGGCCTTTAATTGAGCTTTGATATTCTTAATCTGTTTTCTTTTCAATCTTTTTTTCATAATTAATCTCTGCTCCATACATAGCATGTCAGCTCCTCACTTTCCATCGTGACTTCTCTGTTAAATCAGCCAAGGATCTTTTAGTTCAGTCGGGTCAGCCCATCATTATTCAGTCTTAAAGTAGACCCGATGTTTGCATCTTTAATACACTAACCTATAAACACACAAAAATACATTAATTAGATAAAATTAATTAATATAATATATTAACAAATATAATTTTAGAATATATAATATATTACAATAATAATATAAAATAAATAAAATTTAAGAACTAACTAATCAAATATTCAACGGTAAAATTATCATTTTCTCTGCTTATCAATGAACCAATTTCATTCGGTCTTTGTACTTTCTCGCAGTGTCATAGTTATCTCTCCTAATTTCATCCAGTTCAGACAATTGGAGCTTTCTATGCTGCCCAACCTTGTCTAGAGCAAAATTCATATGCTTGAAAGTCCAATATGCTCTATGCTCTGACTCAACTGGCAAATGACAAGATTTCCCTTACACCATCCTATAGGGTGACATACCAATGGACGTCTTGAATGCAGTACGATATGTCCAAAGTGCATCAGTAAGTCTCAAAGACCAGTCTTTCCTGGATGGATTGACTGTCTTTTCCAGAATATGTTTTATCTCTCGGTTTGAAATTTCCACTTGCCCACTTGTTTGCGGATGATAAGGAGAAGCAACCTTATGCATCACCCCATAGGATTTCATCAATGTTTCAAACAGGTGATTACAGAAGTGCTTACCCCCATTACTGATAATAGTTCATGGTATTCCAATCTAGGAAAAACATTCTTTTTCAAGAATTGGAGGACAACTTTATGATCAATTATTTTGCAAGCCACCACTTCTACCCACTTACTGACATAGTCGACCCCTACTAAAATGTAAAGATTACCCAAGGAATTAGGAAACGGTCCCATGAAATCAATGCCCCAAACATCAAAAAGCTCAACAGGTAAAATTGGGTTTAGCGGCATCATATTCCGACGAGACAAACTACCTAACCTCTGACATCTTTCACATGACACACAGTAGGTATGGGTATCTTTGAACATGGAATACCAGTAAAAACCACGCTGCAAAATCTTCGCAGTAGTCTTTCTCTAACTGAAATGCCCTCCACAAGCCTGATCACGACAAAATTTAATGACACTAATTTGGTCGGACTCCAGCACACAACGACGAATGATTTGGTCCGAACAGTATTTGAACAAGTGTGGATCATCCCAGATAAAATTTTTGACTTTTGCTAGAAATTTTGACTTATCATGTTTAGTCCAATGATCAGGCATCAAACCAGTGACAAGATAATTCACAATATTTGCAAACTAAGGTAATTCGGAAATTGACATGAGTTGCTTATTAGGAAAGGACTCACTAATAGGCATCGGGTCATCAAAAAATTCAGTTACCAATCTAGACAAATGGTCTACTACCACATTCTCAGAACCTTTCTTGTTCTAGATTTTAATATCAAATTCTTGTAGCAAGAGAATCCATCTAACCAAGCGGGACTTAGCATCTTTCTTAGACAGAAGATACTTCAGAGCAGCATGATCAGAGTAGACGATGACCTTCAAACCCACAAGTAAGATCGAAATTTGTCTAGCACAAAAACGACTGCCAACAATTCCTTTTCCGTGGTGGAATAGTGAAATTGAGCATCGTTCATCGTTTTACTGGCGTAATGGATAACATGAGGTAACTTATTGACCCTTTGACCTAAAACAGCTCCTACTGTGTGGTCAGAAGCATCACACATTATCTCAAAAGGAACAGACCAATCAGGAGGTCGAATAATCGGAGTAAAGGTCAATGCAATTTTTAATTTTTCAAAGGCATGGACGCACTCATCATTAAAATCGAAACTAGCATCCTTAGTCAGGAGTCCATTGTAAGGGCCCGGAATTTTTAAATTAATAAAAATGTGGATATAAGTTAATTTAATGATGAAAATTGGGAAATTGGTGGGATAAAAGGTAATGGGCCAAAATTTGGACAAAGGCCCACGTATGGCCCAATGGACTATGGAGTTGATTTAAATTCATTTAAAGGGGCAATAAGGGTTAAATGGGTCAAGAATGGTCAAATTGGGTCAAATAACCATTTGGGACCCAATGGGTCAAGATGGTTAAGCTCTAAGGTAAATGGGCTAGATGGAAATGTAATTGGGCCATGGGCCCAATGGGGATCCATTTAGAATGAATGGAATGAAATTTAAATCATCTAAGTTATTTGGAAGTAAACCAAGGTAATGTGGCCAAGTGGGACCCACCTTCACCTCATCAAGTGAGGTGGCGTGTGGGCCAATGATTGGTGAGGCCGGCCACCATGTTGACTTGGTCAAACATGGGTGGAATAATGGGAATTAGGTTAAATATAAATGAATTAACCTAAGGTAGTTATCAAATTAATTAAGTAATTAATTTATTAAATTGGTGGCCAAATGGGGTTAAAATTGGTCAAATGGAGACCAAGCTACCCCACCTCAAAATTTACACACGTTGGGCTTGGTGGTGGTTTAGATGACAACCACCATAAAGCAAAGAAAAGATCTTAAAAATATCTCATAAGGTTGGTGAAACCAATTAATGTAAAGTAAAAGTCTTTTAAGTCACCAAATGAGATAAGTTTGTTGGTCCTCCCATTCTCATTTTCTTTTCACAAACTCCACCTTTTCCACTCTCCCATGGTCGTCCCCTACATCCAAGTGAAGGAGAGAAAGAGAGCTAAGGAAAAGAGAAGAGAAAGAGAGAAGAAAGGAGTAGAAATTGGAGGGAAATCACTCTAAGGTGAGGGCTAACATCTTTCCTCTCATGATTTTTCCCTCTCCCTCTCTCACACAAACCCTACCTTGGCCGATCCTAAGGTTGGGGTTTGCCACCATGGATCAAGAATCTTGACCTACCAAAGATCAAGAGGAAGGAGAGAGGAGGCTAAGGAAACCGACGGGAGCGGCGGAAGTCGGACGAGACGACGGATGGTGAGTAGTTTCTTAAACAATAAATTTTGGATCTTTAGGGTTTAAGAATTGGAATTTATTTTTGTGAATTTAATGGTGGTTAGATAATTCTATGCTATGGAATAAATCCATCAAATGGAAGGGTGGAAGATGGAGAAAAGCCTAAATGGGTGAATTAGGGTTAGGGAAAAGAAATAAGTAAAAGTATTAAATGTATGGTGTAATTTATTAAATTGAGCATGGAAGTAGGTAATTGGAATAAAATCATGGGCCATAGGGTTCGGCCATGTAGTATGGCCGAACCCCATGGTGGGTGATTTGGTATTGGATTTAATTGGTTAGGGTTTTAAGGGATGGAAGATAATGAAGGTAGCTAATGAATTTTTAGGGTTGTAAATGGTAAATGTTGGAAAAATTAAAGGGGTTTAAATAAGGAAAAATCATGGAGTGTGGGAATAATTTTTGTGGCCTCAAGAAGCATAGAAAATGATGGATCATGAACCCTATGGTGATGAAATGGTGATCAAATGATGGGTTTAAAGGATAGAAAAGATGGGTTTAATATTTTGGTGAATGTAGGTATTTTGGGGCAATGAAATGAATAAGAGAATATGGTTTAGATGCATGATTTAAACCCCTCAAGAAAGGATTATTGGTGGATCTAAAATGTTATGAATGGATCCAAGAAAAATGGAGAAAGAAACATCATGGGTTCGGCCATGGTGTATGGCCGAACCCATGACCCAATTTTTAGATCATTAATGGGTCTAAAGTTAAATGTGTATGTATAAGTCTAAATTAATGGAATTAGGTCAATAAGATGGTTGAGGTAAGTGATCTTGTAATGTGGTAGAGGAATCAATTATGGACTCAAGGTATGACTAAGAGTAATGATTTAATGGAAGGTCAATTTTTATGGGCTAATGAAGGATGTAGGTATGTGATTAGTTAATGGGGGTTGGATTAATTAAATGGTTAATTTTCATGGCTACGTGACATGATTCAATGGGTCATTAATGGACCTAAGTTGGGGATCTAAGTTTATGATCAATTATGGACTTAATCATGCATGGATAAATGAGTGATTAAGCATGGAAAATGAGGTACTGGCAAAACCGTAATTAGTGGCCAAATTCAAGAATTCTATGGAAATTGATCATGGACTTTGGGGATCTAATGTAATAACCTTATAAGTGATTAATAAAGCCTAGGGTGGCCGAATTTTAAGATTTATGGGATTAAAAGGTTTAATAGATGACATGGGACCCACAAAACCTAAATAGTGACCGGTTTTTCATATGGGCTTAGAAATGGGTAAAACATGGACTAATGATAAATGTGTAATAAGGTACTGGACATCGCAGGCGGTGCGCGATCGGCGACCGGGTTTATCGAACGGAAAACGTGAAAGGACGCGAGTCGGTATTCGGTAGGATTCCTACATTTTTGTAAGCCATGGATTGGGTGATGTTTTCTTTAATTTATTTTGGAAAGCATGTGGTTGTCTTTAAGATGAGTTTTGGATTATGCATCTTGTGATGTTTTCCTTTAAATTATTTTGGAAATCATGTGAATGTCTTAAGATGGGTTTTGGATTAAATATTATGGGATGGTTTCCCTTTGATTTATTTGGTCATCAAGTAATTGTTTTAAGATGGGTTTTATTACTATGGAATTACATATATTACATGGCATATGGCATCTACATCTCATGCATGGCATGGGAGGGATATGACAGGGGAAGGATGAAATGAAACCGGAGTCCATGCTCCGTTGGGGCGACCGATAAACAAGCATGGGGACATTTCACATATGTATTATTATACCTTGATGAGGCTTTGCCATCAAGGGGGGACTCTTGTAATTATGATACCTTGATGATGGTTTTCCATCAAGGGTGATGTTGTATTTATGGGTATACCTTGATGATGGTTCTTCCATCAAGGGGGGGATGCCTAGTGTGGATCACATCTTGATGTGGCTTTTCCATCAAGAGGGTCATGGCACGATGATGGTATGGATTTTATTTGGAACACTATGTATGGTTGAAAAAGGGACATTGTGCAATGAGGATGAGATTGATGGGTGGGATTCATGACATAAAACACCCATTGCATGGCATAGCCCAAAGTGCATGGTTTTATTATAATATTATCTGCATTGCTATTATTACTAATCCATGTGCTAGCCCTACTCGGAGTCCTACTGGGCGCGTTGTCTAACGTCCTACTTTTACCCTAGCTGATGACGCAGGAAATGCCGGAGCAGAAGGACGGGACGGGAGCCAAGCTTAAGAGCTTGGGAAGGTGGACTAATTATTTTATTTAAGTTATTTTGAGAAATGTGTATTTGAAGTAGCTTAACTTGTCGGAAATGTAATAATTTAGATTACTTATCATATTTTGGACATTACTTTGGACATTATGATTTTAAGGATGTTTGGTGATTGAATGAATGTAACTTCCTTGCTATCTAAGAATTGGTAGGTTAGGCTCTTTTATAATTTTCCGCAATTGGTTTAAATGTTCCCCGATGCTTACTTCTACGTGTGAATCGTTCTCCATGGACTTCATTCCACGCACACGTAGGGTTGGCCAGTTAAGGGCCGAGCTTTAGAAGCTCGGACTTAACTCGCGCCGTGACGTCCGCGCCCTTTGTCGCTTTTGAAAAAAAAAAAAATAGACTCTGATTATGGTGAAAAGGAGCGGGCATTACATCCACAAAGAGGTTTGGAAATTTTAGTGAAATCTTTGATAAATCTCCTGTAGAAACCAACATGACCTAGGAATGATCTGATCTCTTTACCAGTTTGGGGTCGTGCAAGACGAGAGATCAAGTCGACCGTAGCTTTATCAACTTATATTCCTTTGTCTAATATAATGTGACCTAAAACTACTCCCTATTTCACCATGAAGTGACATTTTTCCTAATTGACTAGCAAATTCTTTTCTTTACATCGTACTAACACAAGGGTTAGGTGATGTAGGCATTGGTTAAACGAAGAACCAAAGACTGAGAAATCATCCATAAAGACTTCCAGAAATCACTCTACCATGTCTGAAAATATGCTGATCATACACTGCTGAAATGTAGCAGGTGCATTGCACAACCCAAAAGGCATGCGACAGTAGGCGAAAGTACCAAATGGACAAGTGAAAGTGGTCTTCTCCTGATTTTCAGGAGCAACACAGATTTTGTTATTGTAACACCCCAATTTCTCAAAGATATGAATAATTATGAAAGTGCCCCTAGATTGGTAGAATTAATAATTATGATGGTAAATGAAAAAAATGGTAGGGTCCATTGTGCAAATTATGACCCTATGAATATATTTTAAGGGCAATTTATCATGAATGGGTAATGAACATCAATTTGGATCAATATGGTTAATTGAGTCAAAGGATCCAATTGGGACCCAATGGGTCATAATGGACTTATTAGACCATTGGGTGAGCCCAAACTTAATGGGGTTAAGCTGAATTGATTGGAAATTATGTGGAGCATAAATGGGTAGGCTTGAGCACATGTGAAAGCCAAATGCAAATGGCTAAAACAACCCATAAATGGGTCATGGAGTCAAAATGGGTCAACAAGCTAAATGGGGACCCAATGGGTCGGGTTGACCTTGTTGACCACGGTTGACCGTGTGGGCCCTCAAATGAGGTCAATGGTGAGTCAAATCAGGTTGAGTTGCATTTAAATTAAATGGTTGGGTTGACTCAAGTGTAATAAATGTATGGTATTTAATGTGGTGAGTTAACCCATTGAGTTAGTTGAGTCAAAATGGAAATCAAAGGAGCTGTAAATTCAGTGAGTTAAAGGGAAGATGAAGAGTTACTTGGGTCTCAAGCCACACAAGACAAGTCCCACACGTTGGGGGCTTGTGGTGTGGGCTTCCATGCTAAGCTTTTTAAATGGAATTGATGGGAATGAGATAAGATTACATGGGGAGCTGAAAGGTTGCATTGGCTGATGCCAAGGGGTGCCTTGGTTGGCACCAAATATCCCATTGGTTTGAGGAAGATTAATGAGGGTAATGAAGGATCCAAAGGGCTGTTGAACAAAAGGATTACACCACCATACTTGGCCGAATTGGTCATCGCAAAACCATAGAATCCATCTCTCTCTCCCTCTCTCAAGAACACACCTCCTTGGCCGAGTTTTACCTTGGTGATTTCACCATTGGTTCATGCTTCTAATCAGCTGAGACTAAGGAAGAAAGAAGGAAGGAAGCAAGAGGGAAGAAGGCAAGGAGCAAAAGGCAAGAAGAGAGCTAAAAGGATTGGTAAGCATTCCATAGAACTTTGTTTAAGTAAAGGGTTTTAAGTTATGGATCTGAATGACATAATTTGGCCATGCCGAATTTGTCAAAGGTATAAACCATGGAAGATGGTGTCTAAAAGGGTTGGAAATGGACCATAAGGTTCGGCCACTTTGGATGGTCGAACCCCATGAGATTATTTGGTTGGTTTGATGGTTTTAAAGGCTAAAAACCATACAAAAACCATGGAGATTTGTACATGATCTAAGGAGACTCAAAATATATGTTGTGGCCGAATTAATCAATGGTTTAAAATTGTATGATAAGGTTTAAAAGATAGAAGAAATAGGCCATAAGGTTCGGCCACTTTGGTTGGCCGAACCCCATGAAATAATATGTTATTTTGATGGTTTTTGTAAGTTAAAACCATGCAAATGATGGACTGTTTTGGATGATTAAATTAGATATAGGATAAAGGTTTAAGAGGTTCAAATCAAAGGCCATAGGGTTCGGCCAATGAGTATGGCCGAACCCCATGAAATCATATGATTATTGTATGGTGATTTTGATGGTTTTGAGAGATATAAACCATACAAGATTATGGTGTTTTTATGGGAATTAAATGAATATAAGTTTGCTGTTTTGGGCCATGGATTGACCGAATATATCAAAGGATTAAACCTTGGATTAGATGGCTTAAAAGGATAAAAAAATATATCATTGGGTTCGGCCATCTTGGTTGGCCGAACCCCATGAAAAGAGTGGTTTAGTTTGATGTTTTGGAAAGTTAAAAACCATGTCAACTATGGTGATTTTTACATATGTTAATTAGGTCACCTTGTGGCTGAATTAAGTAATGATGTAAAGTAAGAGGATGTGGTTTAAAAGATGGAAATTTAGAGCATGGAGTTCGGCTACTTGGGATGGCCGAACCCCATGGAAATCATAGGTGAATGGTATGGTTTTGGGTATAAAAACCATACCATGTTTATAGATTTTTAAAAGGATTGTAAAATGGAATCAATTAACTGTATGGGATCGGAAATGGATGGTTAAACCTTGCTGTTTCTATGGCTAAGATGCAGTAGATAAATAATGTAGAAGTGTTGGAAAAATTGCATCAAAAGAACCATAAAGTTCGGCCATGTGAATGGCCGAACCCCATGGGTCACCTTATGGAGTTTTGTGTAATTTACTTGAAGTTATGGTTACAGTTTTGGGTCAGCCAATGGAAAGCTGAACCATGTAGTGATCATGGTTAAAATGGTAGAGCCTAAGTTAAGTACATAGGAGGGGATCATTGAACCAAGGGAACCCCATGGACCACTTCATATGGACTATTTTATTGAATTCAAGGGTTTCAAACTTGAAGATCATGAAACAATATGGAGGGTTTTAAAAAGGGTTCTAAGTGAACAATTGGACAAGATATGGGTTGGCCATTTCATGTCCGAACCATGAGGGTACTATGGCTAAGTTGTAACATGAAGGTTCAAATGTGGAAACCATTGGGTTCGGCCATATGTATGGCCGAACCCCATGGACTATGACTATGGGTTTTATGAATCCATTTCATGGAAATAATCGGTGGTCTTTTAAGTTAAAAGCATAATATAACTAAGTATTGGTAGCAATGGCAGTTTTGTAAATAAGGGTAACAATCAAGAGTTGAAATGAAGGACCAAACTTAGATGATGTGGTTCGTCCATGTTTTATGGCCGAACCCCATCAAAATAAATACATGGGATTAAAGTTGATTCATGGTTTATGTGAACAAGGTAACGAATCTCTTTAACGGCGCGCTAGTCGTGAACGGGCGACGCTTGAGAAAAGAAACAAACACTGAACCTAATCTTCGGTAGGTTTCCTACCTACTTGTAACCACAATTATAATTTGGTTTTATCTTTTTTTTATGAGATATGTTGTTATTGATATTATGTTTCAAATTGGTTTTGAATGATGAGATATGTATTTACAAATGACATACATATACATTGGCATCTCATGCATGGCATGGGGTAATGATTATGGATTACCTTGACTTGAGAGTCTCAATGAAAGAACACTGTGAAACAACTCAATGATGAGAGTCTTTCCACAGGAAATGAGGATTACTGTGGATTACTTTATCGTGTGAGTCCCAATAAAAGAACACTGTGAAAGAACTTGATGGCTATGTATATTGGTAATGGGTGGGACTCATTACATATGCACTTACATACATAGCATTGTTTTCAGATATTTTATTGATAATCATGTACTATGACATATATGCATGTTTTATAAGCTAACCATGTGGTAGCCCTGATCGGGAACCTACTGGGCATGTTGGTCTAACGCCCTAATTCTATCCTTAGAGGATAATGCAAGAACAAGGAAGGGGAAAGAGAAGGTCGATGACCAGGAGGGGAGCCAAGCTTAAGCTCTTGAATGATGATTGAGATTTCTATATTACTGTTATATTGAATACATCTTTATGGACATGTAATAGCTAGTATCTTTGTTATGGTTTGAATTATAGTCTTGATGTTGGATATATGAATTAAGTTATTGTGGATAAATGCTAAGTTTGAGAATAGTCTAATGAGGTTATTATGTTAAAACAAATTTGACTTGTACTTTGCTATCTGATAATGGAGCAGTCTGAGTATTGATTATAATTTCGCATATTTGACTTATTCCGCAATCAGTTATGTCTATTCCGCAAGTTTTACTTAGTTCCATGTGTTCCATGTGTGGTTTGTCTTTCATGGGTTTAGTCCATGCACACATGGGTGGCCAGTTAAGGGTCGACTTGGGAAGTCCGAACTTAGCTCGCGTCGTGACGCCGCCCGCTCTCTTCCGGTGTTATCATATTGTTATTATAAAAAAAAAATTAGACTCTGATTTCTCGGAGAGGGCGGGGCGTACAGTTATAGCAGGAATAACCATCGAGAAAACAGTAGAATGCATGACCGGCTAAACACTCACGCGTCTTATCAAGGAACAGAAGAGGGAAATGATCCTTACGAGTAGTAGTGCTCAGCTTTCGGTAGTCAATACAAACTCTCCACTCCGTTTGGACACGGGTTGGAACTAGCTCGTTATCATCATCTTTGACTACCGTCACACCAGACTTCTATGGGAAAACCTGTATCGGACTCATCCATGCACTCTCAGAGATGGGGTAAATGATACTCGCCTCGAGAAGTTTTAAAATTTTGGCTCTTACCACCTCCTGCATTGCCGGGTTCACACGTCTCTGTAACAACCCGGATTTTTATGCTATCAATATTTAAGGAATTTGCCATTTTAATTGTGAATTAACGGATATGAACCTTAGATGGGTAAGGTGTTGGGTCAATGGCACAAATAAGATCCAACGGTTATGGTATAAGGTTCAATTTAAAGTAAATGGGTAAGGTGCATTTAATTGGGTCAAGGTTGTTATTTGGGTCAAAAGGCCCAATTGGGACCCAATGAGTCGTGGTTGACTTGGTTGACCACCAAGTGAGCTCAAGCCTAATTAGGTTGGGGCTGAATTAAATGGGAATGCAATCAAGTGAGTGAGTTGATTTTAAAGTGATGAGTGAAGTGAGTTGAGTTGATTTGAATTAAATTATATGAGTTAGGTGAGTTGGAATGAGAATTTCATCTCATGGATGAAACCCCCACTTGAATCATTAATGGAGATGTGGGGAGTTTTGTTTATTTCAAATTCAAACAAAGGCACACGTTGGAGGGAAGGAGGGGGGAGTTTCATCTCATAGATGAAACCCCCAAATGGAGCATTAATGGGAGTTGAATGGGAGGAGGAAGATTGGTGGAGGTTACACCAAGGCACACCCATTGCAGCTGTTGGAGACATGGGGTTTCATCTCATGGATGAAACCCCCAAATGGAACTTAAAGGAGAGAGGAAAAGGGGGTGGGGAGTTACAAAGGGATGACACCAAGGGACACCACCTTTGGCCGACCCTATTGATCAAGGAAGACATTAGTCTTTCAATTCTCTCTCTCCCTCTCCCTCTTGGTTGTTTTCTCTCCCTCAACCATCTCTTGGCCGATCACTCCTCAAGACCAAAGACTTAGAGTTTTATCTCAAAGTTCTATCACTCTCACACAAGGCCGAACTCTCCCTCTCTCTCAAGTCACAATCTCAGCCAAAGAAGTAAGAAAGAAGGAGGAAGAGGCTAAGGAAAGAAAGATTGAAAGAACAAGCCGGAGCGAAAGAAACCGGAGGAGTCGCGGAACCGGTAGGTATTTTGATAAATTTTGTTTAAAGTAAGGAACCATAGGGTTCGGCCATGGTGTATGGCCGAACCCCGTGGAAGAAAATTGGGGGATGATTATGGTATTTTAATGGAAATGAAGAACCATAGGGTTCGGCCATAGTGCATGGCCGAACCTCAAAAAAGGACATTGGTTATTAATAATTTTGAAAAGGATGAAAACCATGGAGGGTTATGATGTTTTAAAAGGATTTAAAAGGGAAGTATTGTTAAAGACATTAGCTATGCATAAAGAATGGAAAAGAAGGGCACAAAGCCAAAGGGTGAGGTTTGGCAATGGTGTATGGCCGAACCCCACCAAGTAACATTTATGGATTTAGGGTTTTCTTAGATATTGAATTATGTGGATTGTTTAATATTTTAATGGGCTTCAAAACATGAAAATGGTAGATGCATGTTAAGGATTTTTTTAAAGGACTTTAAAGGGAGGAATACTAATCATTTTACATGGTGTTAAAATGATATTTGGTGAAAGAACCATGAACCATGGGTTCAGCCATGGTGTATGGCCGAACACTATGGAAGGTTATTAAGGACTTTGAAGGGATTAAATGGAGTAATATTGTTGGACATAGGTATTTTTAGATCATGGGGAATGGTGATAAGTTTAATTGGTTTAAACATGGTAGATGATAATAAAAAAGAATGAATCTAAATACATGGTTAAACTCCATGAAGGGACCTTGTTTTATGGCCTAAGAAGGGTAAATGATTCAATGGAAACAATGGGATTTAGACATCATAGGGTTCGACCATGGTGTATCGCCGAACCCCATGAACCATTTTGTGGATCAAAGTGTGACTTATGTATGCTTAGATGAATGGAATGTTAGCTATGGATAAAAGAAAGGCAATATTGTAATTAAGTGGAAATAATGGACCATGGGTTCTGCCATGGTGTATGGATGAACCCATGGGAAATTTTTGGTGGACTTAGGGTTTATAAATGTTAGATTAAATGAAAAACGATATGATCTTGGCTTAAGTTAAAGATCAAAAGAGGGACCAAAAATCAAGGGGGTGAGGTTCGGCCTTGTTGTATGGCCGAACCCCACAGAGGTTGGGTTTATGGATTTATGTTTAGAATGAAAATCAAATGGGACTTTAGTTTGATTGATTGTTGTGTAATAAGGTAACGGGACCTCACAAACGGTGCACGATCGTGTACGGTTGCCGGATTAAGAAGCAAGGACACTTAGTGGTCTTTCGTAGGATTCTACCTCTTTGAAACCATGGGTTTTGTGTATGATGGTTTTAATCTTATTTTGATGAAGTTATGTTGTAAATGATATGTTCCAAATGTGAGTTTTAATGCTATGTTTATAATATAAAATAGCATGTGTTTCATTAGCATCTCATGCATGGCATGGGGTGAAGGATTGGTAACCGGAGGCCACACTCCGACGGGGCGTCCGTAAGACCACTATGGGGGATACCTTGATGTGTATTATTCCATCAAGAGGTAACCGGAGGGGCCACACTCCGACGGGGCGTCCGTAAGACCACTGTGGGGATATTGATGAGGAGAATTCCATCAAGAGGATATATTTGATTGTGATGGGTGGGACTCGTTACATTTGACATCATGACATGGCATTGTTTTATATGGTTTTGACATTATGTTATTATATATGATTTGTACAAACCATGTGTAGACCCTAATTGGAATACCTGCTGGGTGCGTTGTTCTAACGCCCTATTTCTACCCTAGCTAATGATCCAGGAAATGAAGGGAACGATGAGAGTGAACGAAGCCAAGCATATGAGCTTTAATATGTCTTTTATTATATTTTATTTTACTCATGGACTTGTAATTTGAGTAGCTAGAATGCGGCATGTAATAATTTACATATCTTGCTAGGGGATGGTTTGTTTGGATATTTAATTTAAGGTAATTTGGTTAAGTGACTAAGTACTTTGCTATCTAAAAATGGAATAGAATTAGGTTTTATTATAATCTGCAGTTATATTTTAATTCTGCAAGTTAACATACTACGTGTGAACTGTATTCATGGACTTAGTCCATGCACACATAGGGTTGGCCAGTTAAGGGTCGGACTTTAGAAGTTCAGACTTAGCTCGCGTCGTGACGTCCCGCTCTTGTTCACTCTTCTATTTTAAAAAAAAATAGACTTTGACGCCCCGCCCTTTTTCACTCGCTTTCCAAAAGTCCTCATAAACTCTCAATATAATCAAGTGACCTCGTCACATACATCTCAATGCCAAAGTCCTCATAAACTCTTAAGTTTGCATACTTTATTAAAAGTCATTCAAACTTCCATCACAATACAAGGGTTGGTAGGGTTAGAACAAACCCTTCAAAACGTACCCACAACCCTTACAAAATCTTTCCTTTTTTCTCGACATTTTCTTACCCTTTCTTAGCCTAATCTTCCGTAGAAGACCCTGCATCATCATAAAAATCGAAGAAGCTGTCAGGGCATGTCGTCGACGTGTGCCCGAACATTCCACAAGTTAGACAGGGTATTATTCCCTCTCCCCCAATGTAAGGACAATTAGTCCTCTCCTTCCCATGCCCGTGAAGTCCACAAATAGGGCAAATAACCTCAAGGGGGTAGGGGTAGAAAGTACAGTTGTGTCCCTCCTGATTGCACAACTCGCACATATTCTCGAGCGCTATCTCCCCTACTGATTCTCCTATCATTGGGATATCTCCCATATACTCTTCTGGAAAAGGGCCTAGATACACTTCGACATCCTCGGGGAATCTTACCTGGACGTCTCTGTTAACTTCCACAACGTGTTCTTGCCTGTTGGAGTTGTTGGAAAAAGAAGTCAGATCTATAGGACAACTAGGAGTTCCTTTGTCCCACAACTCTATATACTCTATGTTACTCGACATATCTGTATCACAACAACATCAACATATCAATGACAACAGCAGTTCTAATCACACTAATCTTTGTTCTGGGGAATTTTCCCTAATCATCATCTTGTATTTCTTATTTAGGGGAGTTTCCTATGTATCACATAATGTCTTTTGGGGAACTTTCCTATGTATCATATAATGTCTCTTGTTTGGGAACATTGCCAAATAAACATCTTGTGTTTTCTTGTCGTTGGGGAAATTACCAAATAAGCACTCTTTGTATTTCTTTGTTTTTGGGGAAACTTCCTAAGTATCAAGTATTCGCTGTCTCCATTTAGGAATATCGGGGAAGTATCTCCTATTTTGCTATGTTTGATATATCCAATTATTTTGACTGTACTTCTTTTGCTATCATGCATTGTTGTTCTCAGATTAAATTTTCAGTCTGAGTCTAACAAAGTAAATTAATCCGGCCCCCGTGCAGCGGACTCCGAAGAGTCGGTCAGTTGGGATTCTTATCTGTTAGTGAGACATGAAACCGTCTTAATCTTACTTCGAAAGATTCAACCTTCCCGTTTCGCTCTGATACCAACTGTAACGCCCCGCCCTTTTTTACTTTTTTTAAAAAAAAATAGACTCTGATTTTCGGAAAGCGAGTGAAAAAGGGCGGGGCGTTACAGTCTCTGTGGTTCTCTAGATGTCTTGGAGTTCTCCTCCAGGTGAATTTTGTACATGACCACAGACGGGTTGTTTCTTTTAAGATCGGCAATGAACCATCCAATAGCTTCTCTATGTTCTCTCAAAACAGCCAGGAGTTTAGACTCCTGCTCTGAAGTTAAATCAGAAGCTATAATGGCTGGTAGGGTGTCGGATGGTCCCAAATACGCTTATTTAATAGTCTCAGGGAGTGGTTTGAGCTTTAATTTTGGTGGTTTCTCGATTGGATCGTCGTTAATAAAATGAAGAAAGGATTCTTCGACCGAACTCTGTCATATTAACCTCGTACAGATCATCTCTACAGGGAGTCTATTTACACAAGTGGAATACATTGAGTTCTTTTGTCAGATCTCCGAACGACAACCTAAGCATGCCATCTTGGCAATTGATAACAGCTTTAGCGGTGGACAATAATGGTGGTCTGAGAATAATTGTAATGTGTCCATTTTCATTCTAAACAGGTTGTGTATCCAGCACCACAAAATCGACCGGAAAGTAGATTTTGTCGACTTTCACCAGAACGTCTTCTATCACACCTCTCGGGATTTTCATAGAGCGATTGGCTAACTGTAGTATGATAGTAGTGGGTTTCAACTCAGCCAACCCTAAGTTCTCATAAACAGAGTATGGCAGTAGGTTGAAACTGGCTCCAAGATCTAACAATGCCCAATCAATTTCAAATGTACTAATGGTGCAAGCGATGGTTGGGCACCTAGGATCCTTGTGTCTTATTGGAAATCCCTATTGGATGAGTGAACTCATATTTTCTCCTAAAATACCTTTTTGAGAACATTGGTTTTCCGTTTCACGATACAGAGGTCTTTCAAAAATTTGGCATAGGAGGGTACCTGATTAATAGCTTCAAGTAGAGGTATATTGATATTGACTTGTCTAAGTACCTCTAATATGTCACTATAGGGTACTCCTTTTTAGGATTGGCTAACCTCTGAGGGTACGGAGCTTTGGGCACAAAAGTATTTTTATCTGGTGTTTCTGGTGTATTTTGGATGTAAGATGGGCTAAGTGGGTCCTCTTGATGCTTTGGTTGACCAGTCATCTAGTCTTTCTGTTGTTTAGGCGGTTCAACCTTATTGTCTACCTGTCTCCCAGACCTCAAGGTAGTAATGGTGTTAGCGTCGTCTGGATTAGATAACGAAGCCTCATTCTGTCCCATGGGATTTAGGATAGGCTAACTAAGGAACTTGCCTTTCTCCCTCTATCGCGGTAGCTAATTACCCAAGCTGTGTTTTGAGTTTGTGTATAACCTGCTCGGTGGACTGCATGAACTGCCACAACGTATCCTCGAGAGAGGGCTTACGTTATTGACAAGGACCGGACTCATAGGACGGACCCTGTGGTAGCGGATGGTATGTTTGATTTTGAGATAAATGATATGATTGGTCCTGAGGTGGTTGATATGGTTGACATTGATATTGAGGTGGTCCTTGACCTACTAGATGTTGATTCTGACGCAAAGAAAAAATTGGATGGTTTCGTAAATTAGGATTGTATGTGGCAGAGAAAGGGGTTCCTTGCTGTCTTCCAAAATTATTGAGTGCATTGGCCTGCTCGGTTGAGCACTTAGCATTCGATCCTAAGGGAGGACAATTTTGGGCAGTGGGTCCTATGTTAGAACACGATACGCAAACCTCAGCATGCATTCTTAATGATGGGTTCATCGCCTGAAACATCGCTAAAACATCTACTTTTTTCCTTAAGTCTGCTATCGCAATCTTAACGTAAAAGTCATTGTTAACCTCGTACAAACCTCCTCTCTTTGAGGTTTGTGATGAATTCTCTCGTTTGGAGAAGTCCCATCGTTGAGAACTTTCCACCAATGATTCTTAGAAATTCCATCCATTGTTTGCAATTAGCTGTAAAAATTCCCCACCCTTCATAGACTCGACCACTGTGTGGTTCGATGTGGTTAAACCATCATAAAAGAATTGCAGGAGTCTTCCTGTTTCATAGCCGTGGTGAGGGCATTTACTCAACGAATCTTTAAATCTTTCCCATGACTTATAGAATTGTTCACCCTCCTTCTGATTAAAGTTTGAAATTTCTTTCCTGAGGGCGTTAGTTTTTTATATAGGGAAAAATTTATTCAAAAATTTGTTGGACAACTGATCCCAAGTTGTGATGGAATTTGCAGGTAGAGAATTTAGCCAAGATTTTACTTTTTCTTTGAGAGAAAAATGAAATAAACGAAGTCTAATGGATTCATCAGTGATGCCTTGAAGTTTAATAGTGGCGCAGATCTCTAAGAATTCTTTAACATGTAAGTAAGGGTCCTCACGATCAAGTCCATGGAATGCGGGTAAAAGATGTAACAGGGCTGGTTTGATTTCAAAAGCCACATTAGTTACTAAAACAATTATGCTAGATAGTGTGTTGGGTGTGACTGGTGAAAAGTAGTCTTGGAGGGTTTTCTTTTCGACTCTTTTTCCTGCCATGTTAGGTGATGGTGGTGGTGGTGAAGGTGGACTAACTATGACTAAGCCAGACTGAGCTCCGGACGCAACGATCGGTAAATCGACGGAAAATGTAACTCGAACCAAGTGATTGTGAGAGTCACGACACTAATAATTCATACACAGACACGATCATTCGCGCTCAATCAAATCCACACAAAATATGACCTAAACCTAAACTGATACACAAATCCTAGTCTCTAGACCGCTCCTAATGTCCTTTCCAGAAAATTTTAGCCTCCGAGGAGAGTTTAACCACAAGCACGACCATGTAAGTTTCCAGGTAAGCAGAGGAGCACAATGGCAATGGACTTAAACTTCCACTTATCCTTCCGGCTATTTACACCTTGGGGACAAAACTAGCCTAGACACCGTGCTCGAAGAAAAACTATTCACCAGTGAACTAAAAATAACTAAATTAAAGATGGTCATAATGAGCATGAACAACCCTAAACAATGGTTCTAGGTTGATTTTAATTGAGTAATGCATGAACCAATTTTACTAATCTTTTTGAATTTTTCTATTTTGTGAATGTAAGCCTAAATTACCAATGCAAGATTCAAGCAAATATGAAAACACTAAGCAAACAATTTAAGCTAACGCATTAACAAACAACCTAAATACATGAACAAATTAAATATTCGATTTTTTTGTTCTTTTTTTATGCAAAATAAATGCAAGACAAGCTAATAAACTCTAAATGAATGCATGAAAATTAAAAATTTGAAGAAGGAGATTGAATACGAGTACCTTGAATTTTTGTTTTTATTTATTAGCAAGTGCAATTTTTATTTTTTTAGCAATTTTTCCGCAATAATTTTCAAAGCACCTACACAAAATAGAACTCAAAACCATGGTGAAGCTTTTAATCACATAAAACATTCATGATTCCTAAACTAAATGCAAATTTTCCAATGTTATAACTAATGGAGGAAATTAGCTGATTGTACCTAATTAAGAACTCTAAAGTAAATTAAGACTATAAAAATTTCTAAATTAATATCCACCAAATTAATCCAAATCAGATTTTCAAGTATGTCCAAAGTTGTTCCATGTTTTTTTTTTTTTTAGACACTATAACTGAAACCTTCCAAATTTAGATCTATTTTCTAAAAATAGAATATGACTACATTAGATTAAAACTCCAAGATTAGAAAATGATAAACTCGCTATTTTTAGAAGTTTTTAAAAATAGATCTAAAAATAAAAAATTTCTAAATTTAGCAGTGATTCCAAATTTAGATAATCTCGTAATTTTTATTATTTTTAAAAACTTCTAAATAAGGTAACCTTCTAAAATTAGAGTTTCTACGAAAATAGAAACTTCTAATGTTAAAGAGTTGCCAAAATTAGATATTTCTAAAATTCACATTATTTCCAAAAAATAATAATTCAATGGCGATTATTTTAAGCTCCCCGACAACAGAGCCAAAAACTTGTTATGCAAATTTTAAATTTATAATCACAAGCGCACGAACCATTAAATAGTACAGCGATTAAGTGCGAGGTTGAACCCATCAGAACTTAGGACAATATATCCGTGAAAAATATACCATTGAATTATATATTTTAAAAAATTTGGAAAATCATAGAAATAAATCTTAAACATAGGATTAATTCTCTAATCTGAGAAATCTAATTTTAATTTAGAAATATTCTAAAAATAGAAAAGAAGTCAAAAAATAGGAATAACATAAAAAATTAGAAGTTAACCATTCAAGAGATCTAATTTTCATGGAAAACACAAAATTCATCTAATTTCAATTAAGATGGTGGAATTAATCTAAAAATTATAAATAATCTCAATCTAATTAGAACACAAAATTAAGATGCAATTAAATTATTTCAAACCTATTTCCAAATGTTTCAAGAATTTCAATTTATAAGCAAAAGAAAATAAAATAAAACAAATATACATATTTATAATGGAATTTGGATTGAAGATTAAGGAGGCATTATTTTCAATATTTTAAAAATAAAATCAAAACATAGAACATGGAGCTCACATTTATTAATGATCATTGATTCAAATTCTTCATTCATAATTAATCTAATTAAGAAAAACACGAGTTTCATTAATGAATAAATAATCAAAATAAACCTTGGGCTTGGAGAGAATTCAACATAAAATTCCAAATTGAAATTCTTTCTCCTACTCTTAAAAAGAGCCTTAGAATGGAAAATTAAGGTTCTAAACTTTCCCAAAAATTGGATGTTTAAGATGAAAATTATAAGATTAAATGAAAACATGTATTCATAAAGAGATTAAAAATCAAATCAATCTATCATAATCAACAAACAGTAAGTAGAAAACCATAGATTTAAAAAGCTTGTCTTAATTTTATTAATAAAACAAAGAATTAAACTTACATAACCATGGAATTCTTGGAATAAAGAATTATAATGAAAAAAGTTAAAACACCAACCTAAAACCCACTGTGAAATTTGAATTCCACACGGTCTTCCCTTCTCTTTGTCTTTTTTCCTTCCTCCCTATGCTCCAAAAATCAGCAGCTCAAGTTTAATTTTCTCAATGGGAGAGGAATAATATTTATAGATGAAAGGAGGTGGAGTGAATGTAACACCTCGGATTTTCAATTAATTATTTTGTATGAAAATAATCCTTTTAAATTTGTGAATTATTAAATAAATGTGTATGGCCGAATTTTTAGATGTTAAATCTATGTTTACACGCATGGATGAGATGAGATATCTAAGAATTAAATAAAAGAGTGTATGGCCGATTATAGGGAATTCCCATATCTATAATATGCGCATAAAATCATCTAAAGAAGGGCACACGGCATTGTTATATTTATTTTTAGCATTGGCCGATTAGGAGGCTACTAAATTAAGGAAGAGAGGTCGGCAACGGCTAAAATGGACAAGGGACGCACGGCCAAAGGGGGAAGTAACTATCTTAGGCACTTCCTAAATATGGACCAAGGAAAGGTTTTAAAAGAGGCAACAAGGGTCGGCAATGTCTAAATTAAACATAAGGAGTACACGGCACTAGCACCTTCTAACTTGGGATTAAGAGGGAGCAATAAAAGGAGAGGCAAGGAAGGGTACACAGTTTTTACACTCTTCATTGCCGAGTTTATTTCTCTCTCCCTCTCTCAAGTTCTCTCTCACGCCAAAGAGCAAGGAGAAGAAAAAGGGCAGCAACAAGAAGGTGATCACGGTTTGAGGAAGATCAAGCAGAAGAAGAAAGAAATTAAGAAAAAAGGAGAAGGATTGGAAGAACAAGAAATCAGAAAAGGTTAGTATCTTGTTTGATAAATTTATTTTGAAATAAAGAACCATAGGGTTTGGCCATGGTGTGTGGCCGAACCCCATGGAAGAAGATTGGAGTTGAGTTTTTGTAATGGCCCGGAAATTGTAAATCAATATATAGGTGGATATTATTTATTTTATTGGTGGAAATTGGAAATTTAATGGAATAGATGGTAAATGGATCAAAATTTGGACAAAGACCCAAGTAGGGCCCAATGAACCATGGATTGGATTTAATTCATTTAAATGGTCAATTGGGCCAAAGATGGTCAAATTGGGCCCAAATACCCACTTGGGACCCAATGGATCAAGATGGTGTAAGCCCTAAGGTAAATGGATAGGGGTGAATGTAATTGGGCCATGGGCCCAATGGTGATCCAACTAGTTGGAATGGACTTAATGAAATTTGAATCACCTAAGTTGGTGATGAGTTGACCAAGGTGACATGGTCCAATGGGACCCACCTCCACCTCACCAGGTGAGGTGGCATGTGGGCCAAGGATTGGTAGGGCTGGCCACCATGGTTGAATTGGTCAACCATGGGTGGATGTATGAAGACAATTTAAGTAAATGGAGTTAAGTTAAAGTGGGAATTAATTAACTTAACCTAATGATCCAATTAATTAGTTAATTAAGCTAAGTTTAAAAGATGGTCAAATGGTCAAATGGATGACCAAAACCACCCATTGCAAGACACAAAAAAAACGTTGGTTAGTGGTGGTTGGGTCATAAAGCATGAAAAATATCTTAGGCTTGGTTGGTGGGAAATAAAGGGTGGAGTGTATTTTAAGCCACCAAATGAGATCTTTTCATCTCATCCCATCTTTATCTTAATTTCTCCATCTCTCCCACTTTCATTTCACTCTCCCATAGCCGTCCCCTACATCCAAGGAAAAGAGAAGAAGAAAATTAAGAAAGGAAGAGAAGAAGAGAAGAAAAGAGAGGAGAAGTGCAAACTTGGGCCCCTCACTCCAAGATCAAGACCTTGGGTTAGTTACCCCCATCTTCTCCTCCCTTCCCTCTCTCAAATTTAACCTTATCTTAGCCGACCCAAGTATTGGGGTTTTTCATTGGGTCAAGCACATCTTAGCTGACTAATCAAGGAGAAGAAGAGAAGAGAAGAGAAGGCCAAGGGATCCGAGAGGAGAAGGGAACGTCGGAGGAGACGACGGATTGTAAGTATTTTTTTTAAACAAGAGATTGGATTTTTTTTTTAAGGTTTAGAAATGCGTCCATTTCTTGGATTTAATGTCGCCAAAAATATCATGGCCTTGGATTTAAAATCCATTCAAAAGATGAAATAAAAAATGGACAAAGTGGATAAATTAGGGTTAAGAAAAAATAAATGGATTAAGTACACTAGGTATTTCAATTATTTAAGCAATGGAGATATGTAATTTTTTGGACGTGAGGATTGGTAAAGAAATCAAAGGCCATAGGGTTCGGCCATGTAGTATGGCCGAACCCCATGGTAAATGATGGATGAATTTAATTAGGGTTTTAAGGTTTAAAACCATGGTAGATGATTGATTTATGTATTAGGGTTTATAAGAATGGAAGGAAGCATGGAGAATGATTTAGGGTTGTTAGTGATAAATGATTAAATGTAGTAATTTTGAAAGGATTTTAAATAAGGAAATGTTGGTTAGCTTAAAGGGTTTTAAGGATCAAGAACATGCAAGGGTGTTGATGGTTTAAAAGTTTTAAATGGGTTATGTTAAGGAAATTTTTTTAAGGGTTGTAAGTGAGGGAATCCATGAACAATGAACCATGGGTTCGGCCATGGTGTATGGCCGAACCCTATGGTAATGTATTGGTGGTTTTAATGGGTATAAATTATGGAAATAATGGGGGAATATTGATGGCTTTGATGGACTCAAAAATGTAACCAATGATGATAAAAAATGATGATTTAAATGTGTAATGGAATCCCCTCATGGAGGGACCTTGTATGGGTCAAAAATGTTATAAAAGACTCAAGGAAAAAATAAGGGAAAGACATCATGGGTTCGGCCATGGTGTATGGCCGAACCCATGACCCATTTGTAAGTCATTTGGTGGGCTAAGGTTAAGTCCATGCATATGTCTAGATGATTGGGAATTTGATAAAGTATGGGGTTTTGTGTGGGTTTAAATGAATAAGGATTAGGTTAATTAAAGGGCTAATTTTTATGATCATATGACATGGTTGATGGGTCATTAACGGGTCTAAGTTAGGAATCATTAATGGATCTAAACTATGGATCAATCATGGACCAAAAATGTACATGGTTAAGTGAATGTTTAACCATGGGAGAGGTAGTGGCAAAACCGCAAATAATGGCCAAATTCAAGAACCCCACTAAGATATGATGTATGGGCTTAGAAATGGTTAAAACGTGGACTGATTATTCATATGTAATAAGGTATCAGACGTCACAAGCGGTGCCCATATCGATGGCCGGATTATCGGACGAAAACGGAACAGGACGCTAGTCGGTATTCGGTAGGATTCTTACCTTTTTGTAAGCAGTAGATTAGTTGTTATGTGATGGTTCTTGACTTATTTTTTATAATTATATGATATGTTTTATGATGGGTTTTAATGGTTATGATTTATATACATGGCATATTGCAAGGCTATGAATTCTATATTAATGTTATGATTTATATATATAACATAGCATTATGCATTTACATCTCATGCATGGCATGGGCAGGAAAATAAAGGAACCGGAGTCCATGCTCCGTTGGGAAACCGAGAAGCATTCATGGGGATAGCCTGATAGGCTATAACCGTAGTCCATGCTCCGTCGGGGCGACCGAGAAGTAAGCATGGGGACACCTTGACGAGGCCTTGCCCTCAAGGGGGATACATTGTGATTGGTTATATCTTGACGCGGTTTTTCCGTCAAGTGGGATATGACATTATGATGGTAGGGATGATGGGTGGGATACATGACATAATGCACCCATGGCATGACATTCATATTATAGTTTTCCTTATATGATTTCATATGTGTTTGTTATTACTAATTCATGTATTAGCCCTACTCAGAGTCCTACTGGGCGCGTGGTCTAACTCCCTACTTCTCCCCTAGCTGATGACACAGGAGATGGTGCAGCGGAAGGACGAGACGGGAGCCAAGCTGAGGAGCTTGGAAAAGCGGGCTAGGTAGCTTATTTAAGTTTTATTTTGAAAATGTATATTTGAATAGCTTAGATTGTTGGAATGTAATAATTTTAGATTACTTGCTATATTTTGGATTCTGTTTTAGACATTATTGTGTAGGGGTATTTTCGTAATTTAATGAATGTCATCTTCCCTGCTATATAAAATTGGTAGGTTAGTCTCTATTATAATTTCCGCATTTAATGTAACACTCCGCCAGCTTACTTCTACGTGTGAACCATTCATCGTGGACTTCGTTCCACGCACACGTAGGGTTAGCCAGTTAAGGGTCGGGCTTTAGAAGCTCGGACTTAACTCGCGTTGTGACGTCTGCGCCCTTTGTCACTCTTATCATTTAAAAAAAACATGGACTCTGATTTTTAGTGTGAAAAGGGGCGGGCGTTACAGTTGGTATCAGAGCGAACTAGGAGGAATGAATCTCTCGAAGTAAGATTAAGACGGTTGCATGTCTCGCTGACAGCTAAGAATCCCAACTGACCGACTCTTCGGAGTCCGCTGCACAGGGGCTGGGTTAATTTACTTCGATTGACTCAAACTGAAGTATTCAATCTGAGAACAACGTTTGACGAAAAGGAATGATAGTAAGGGAAGAAAGATTCATTCTAAGATAGGTCTGTTAAAACATGACAAGATAGGGCTCATTTCCCCCGAAAATGAGAACACAGTATTTGATACTTAGAAAATTTCCCCCCGAAATGATGAAACAGTGTTAGATTATCAAACGTAGCAGAGTAGGATGCACTCCCCCGGTATTCCCAAAATGGAACAACAAACAATAGGAATTTAGAGATCCCCCCAGAAACAAAGGAAAACCAAGTGTGCATATTTGGCAACTTCCCCCCCAAATGGAAAGAAAAACATTTGACACTTAGGAAGTTTTCCCCCAAAAATGAAGTATAAATAGTCGGTATTTTTCCCCTAATTGAAGAAAGTATTTGATACTTAGGGAAATTTTTCCCAAAATATATGAATACAATAATTCTATGAAGGAACTAAATCAATAAATATTTTCGATGATTTAGGAAATGCCTTCAAAGAGAAGAACTCGTCGAAACCCCCGGGTGGAGGAAGAGGTACCACCACCTCGTCATGAAGAGGAAGTACAGCCACCTCATCAAGAGGAAGTACAGCCACCGCATCAAGAGGGGGTACAACCACCTCATCAAACAGAGGGACAGAATAGTGTGAATATACCTGTTGTGCCTCCTGAGTTGAAGGAATTAGTTCAAGCTGTGGTCACCTCTGTCCTTCAACAGCACTTAAATGGGGATGCGACCACCAGCGACTCCAACAAATGGAATATGGTTAGGGTTTTTCAGCAACAGCGCCCTCCCTACTTCATGGGAAAAGAAGGGCTGTCGGAGCAGATCATTGGTTGAAGAAGATTACTCAGATCTTGAATCTTCTTCAGATTTCCAGTCCTGCTGACAGAATATTACTTGCTACATTTCAACTGATCGAGGATGCCGGTAATTGGTGGGAAGTGGTGGAAAAACAACAAGCACTTGTGCCGGAAGGGGAAAGGACTACCATGACTTGGGAATGGTTCTCAGCCACTTTTCTAGAGCAGTATTTTCCGGAGGAGGAGAGAGAGAGCCAAACTCAAGCCTTCCTATCATTGGTACAAGGCAATATGACGGTGGCATAGTACCACAGGGAATTCCTTAGGCTATCCGTCTATGCATTTTATATGGTGGATATAGAGCATCGGAGGGCCCGTAAGTTTGAGCGGGGCCTTCGGCCGATCATCACGGCTAAGGTGACCATTTTCAAGGAACCCACACTGGCAGGGACGGTCAGCAGGGCCACTATCGCAGAATGAGAATTGAATGAGATAGTGCGGTTTGACAACCGCCGAGGGCAAAGTGGGCAGGGTGCATTTCAACCCAACAAGAAGTTCCGCCCGAATTTTAGCAGACCCTCACACTCCACTGGATCTACAGGGGGCTTTCGCCCCAATCAGCCCTCCCCATCAGCATCAGTCACTCAGGTTCCACGGGGTGGGAACACTTGTTACCAGTGTGGATAACAGGGCCACTTCAAGAGGGAGTGTCTGCAGATCAGCATACCATCTTACTCCAGGGGTTCTTTCCGCCCTCCAGCTAGGCCAGCTCAATCACGAGGAGGCAGGACTCATAACCAAGCGGGGCGGGCGACAAACCCTACAGGATCTGGACGGCTTTTTGCGATACCTTCTCCAGTAGCGGTGGATCGCTCGGTGATTCAAGGTATGGTTGTAGTTGGTAGTTCTTATGCTGTTGCATTATTTGACTCTACAGCTTCCCATTCATTTATATCTACTGCAATCATATCTACTACAGGCACATTAGTATAGAACCTATCCACCTCACTTACCATTGTGTCCCCCGTCGGAGACACATCTTTGGGACTCATATGCACGGCACTGAACACTGAACTCGCTGGATTCAGATTCGAGCTCAACTATTTAGTAATCGATATGGCGGAATACAATGTTATATTTGGTATGGACTGGTTGGCTACATATCATGCCCATATTGATTGTCATCTTCGTGGGTGATATTTTGGTCACCCGAGGGAAAGCGGTATATAGTGCCCGCTGACAAACAAGGTATTCCTAGAAGACTGCAGGAAGAATTGAACCACCTTGTCTTGAACAACATTAGATTGACAGGGCACCAGGGCCTGAACTTCCGGCGGTAGTAGCAGATTTTGCCGAGGTATTCCCAACAGAGCTCCCTGGTTTTCCACCCAAGAGGGAGATAAACTTTGAAATCAAGTTATATCCCGGCACTGCTCCAGTGTCATTGCCACATTATTGGATGGCACCAGCTGAGATGACTGCGTTGAAGAAGTAGATTGATGAACTGCTCAGATTGGATTTTATTCGGAATAACACATCAGCATGGGGAGCCCCGGTATTATTTGTGAAGAAGAAGGACGGTACCCTTCGGATGTGTGTGGATTACATAAAATTGAACCAGCTCACTGTCAGGAACAAGTATCCCCTACCCAGGATTGACAATCTATTTGATCAACTTAGGGGTTCCTCTCAATTCTCCAAGATTGATCTGATGTCTGGTTACCATCAAATCCGGGTTAGGGAGGAGGACATAGAGAAGACAACCTTTAGGACACGGTATGGTCTATATGAATATGTAGTCATGCCATTTGGAGTGACAAATGCACCAGCTGTGTTCATGGACCTGATGAATAGGATATTCCGTCCTTATTTGGATCAGTTTGTGATCGTATTTATTGACGACATCCTGATCTATTCCAAAGTCAGGAGGAACATGTCGAACACCTGCGGATAGTCCTGGACACCTTGTAGAAGAACCAGTTGTATGCCAAAGCCAGCAAGTGTGAGTTCTGGCTATCAAAGGTTAACTTCTTGGGACACGTTATATCGGAGGAAGGTATAGCGGTGGACCTGGCTAAGGTAGCGGCAGTGAGGGAGTGGAAAGTGCCGACGAATGTGACTGAGATCCGCAATTTTCTTGGATTGGCCGGTTACTATAGGAAATTCATCATGGACTTCTCCAAGATTGCAGCTCCACTCACCCGACTCACTCAGAAAGGAGTCAAATTTGAGTGGTCGGATCTGTGCAACCGGAGATTTGAGGAGCTGAAGGAGAAGCTTACAACTGCTCCTATTCTGATTTTGTCGGAAAGAGGCAGAAATTATGAGGTGTACTGTGATGCCTCAGGAGAGGGACTGGGGTGTACACTCAGTCAAGGTAATCGGGCAGTGGCGTACGGATCAAGACAGTTGAAAATCCATGAACGCCACTATCCCACACATGATCTGGAGCTAGCAGCAGTGGTCTTCGCTCTCAAAAGCTGGAGACACTACCTGTATGGTGAGAAATTTGAGGTATTTTCCGATCACAAGAGTCTGAAATATTTGTTTGATCAGAAGAAACTCAACATGAGACAGCGCTTATGGATGGAATATCTGCCAGATTATGAGTTCGCACTTCGGCATCATCCCGACAAGGCGAACAAGGTGGCAGATGCCCTCAGCCGCATGTCACATGCGACAATATCTAGCTTGATTAGGACGGAATGGGAGGTATTGAATACCATCAGAGAGTTCAAACTATACCTTAATAATCACGGGACCATATATAATCTGATCATACGATCCAACATGGTCTCCGAGATTGAACGGGAACAATGGACAGACCCAGAGGTGGAGGAGATATGGACTAAGATGTCTACCGGTGAAGTTGTACCGGGGTGGGAATTGCGACCAGGACAGGGTCTTGTGTTCCGAGGCAGAACATATGTACCTAAGAGCTGCAGAAGAGAGTTATTGATTGAAGCACACCAAACTAAGCTCTCTATCCATCCTGGCAGCATCAAGATGTATCATGATCTAAAGAGGCACTATTGGTGGCGGGGACTCAAGAGAGAGGTGGTGGAGTTTGTTGCTCGTTGCCTAACTTGCCAGCAGGTTAAGGCGGAACATAAGAAACCACCAGGTTTACTCGCACCCATACCAGTGCCGGAGTGGAAATGGGAGCACATATCTATGGATTTCGATCAGGGTTGCCAAGGTCATCAAAGGGCAACGATGCGATATGTGCCGTAGTGGACCGGTTGACTAAATCTGCGCATTTCCTTCCCATCAAGATGACAGATTCATCGGAGACATTGGGTCGACGATACATCCGGGATATCATCAGACTACATGGTATTCCTCGGACAATTGTGTCCGACAGAGATGGCTGATTCACCGGCAGAGTATGGCAGGGCATGCAGTCGGCTATGGGGACCGACATATTGACTATCACAGCATTTCATCCACAAACCGATGGACAGTCAGAGAGGACGATACAGACACTGGAGGATATGCTGAGAGCATGCATGCTAGAATTCAAGGGTGGATGAGAGGATCACTTGCCACTAGTGGAGTTTTCCTACAATAACAGTTACCAGGCAAGCCTTCAGATGGCTCCGTTTGAGGCCTTGTATGGTAGGCCATGTAGATCACCAGTGTGTTGGACAGAGGCCGGTGAGCCTGCGCTGATCGGACCCGAGTTAGTCGCGGAGACTACAGCGCAGATCAAATTGATACGGAAACACCTACTCACTGCGCAGAGTCGTCGAAAGAGCTACGCCGACAAGAGGAGAAGGTTCCTCGAGTTAGAGGAGGGAGACTTAGTATTTTTGAAAGTCTCACCCAGGAAGGGACACATGAGATTCGGGAAGAAGGGGAAACTGTCACCTATATTTGTGGGACCGTTTCCAATCCTGAATCACATGTCCTGGGTGTGCAAGACGTCGATGTGCAAAGCGACGTGACGTATGTGGAGAAGCCGATCAGGGTGATCGGGAGAGAACAAAAAGTGCTGCGGAATCACGCTATTCAGTTGGTCAAGGTGGTATGGGAACGACATGGTAATGAGGAAGCCACTTGGGAACTTGAGTCAGAGATGAGAACCGCTCATCCAGAGCCCTTTGTATGAGATGTTTTGGAACCTCTACTTCGCTCGAATTTTCCGGACGAAAATTTCAAAAGAGGATTGTATTCTAATGGCCCAGAAATTGTAAATCAATATATATGTGGATATTATTTATTTTATTGGTGGAAATTGGAAATTTAATGGAATAGATGGTAAATGGATCAAAATTTGGACAAAGGCCCAAGTAGGGCCCAATGAACCATGGATTGGATTTAATTCATTTAAATGGTCAATTGGGCCAAGGATGGTCAAATTGGGCCCAAATACCTACTTGGGACCCAATGGATCAAGATGGTGTAAGCCCTAAGGTAAATGGATAGGGGTGAATGTAATTGGGCCATGGGTCCAATGGTGATCCAACTAGTTGGAATGGACTTAATGAAATTTGAATCACCTAAGTTGGTGATGAGTTGACCAAGGTGACATGGTCCAATGGGACCCACCTCCACCTCACCAGGTGAGGTGGCATGTGGGCCAACGATTGGTGGGGCCGGCCACCATGGTTGAATTGGTCAACCATGGGTGGATGTATGAAGACAATTTAAGTAAATGGAGTTAAGTTAAAGTGGGAATTAATTAACTTAACCTAATGATCCAATTAATTAGTTAATTAAGCTAAGTTTAAAAGATGGTCAAATGGTCAAATGGATGACCAAACCACCCATTGCAAGACACAAGAAAAATGTTGGTTAGTGGTGGTTGGGTCATAAAGCATGAAAAATATCTTAGGCTTGGTTGGTGGGAAATAAAGGGTGGAGTGTATTTTAAGCCACTAAATGAGATCTTTTCATCTCATCCCATCTTTATCTTAATTTCTCCATCTCTCCCACTTTCATTTCACTCTCCCATAGCCGTCCCCTACATCCAAGGAAAAGAGAAGAAGAAAATTAAGAAAGGAAGAGAATAAGAGAAGAAAAGAGAGGAGAAGTGCAAACTTGGGCCCATCACTCCAAGATCAAGACCTTGGGTTAGTTACCCCCATCTTCTCCTCCCTTCCCTCTCTCAAATTTAAACTTATCTTAGCCGACCCAAGTATTGGGGTTTTTCATTGGGTCAAGCACATCTTAGCCGACTAATCAAGGAGAAGAAGAGAAGAGAAGGCCAAGAGATCCGAAAGGAGAAGGAAACGTCGGAGGAGACGACGGATTGTAAGTACTTTTTTTAAACAAGAGATTGGATTTTTTTTTAAGGTTTAGAAATGCGTCCTTTTCTTGGATTTAATATCGCCAAAAATATCATGGCCTTGGATTTAAAATCCATTCAAAAGATGAAATCAAAAATGGACAAAGTGGATAAATTAGGGTTAAGAAAAAATAAATGGATTAAGTACATTAGGTATTTCAATTATTTAAGCAATGGAGATATGTAATTTTTTGGAGGTGAGGATTGGTAAAGAAATCAAAGGCCATAGGGTTCGGCCATGTAGTATGGCCAAACCCCATGGTAAATGATGGATGAATTTAATTAGGGTTTTAAGGTTTAAAGCCATGGTAGATGATTGATTTATGCATTAGGGTTTATAAGAATGGAAGCATGGAGAATGATTTAGGGTTGTTAGTGATAAATGATTAAATGTAGTAATTTTGAAAGGATTTTAAATAAGGAAATATTGGTTAGCTTAAAGGGTCTTAAGGATCAAGAACATGCTAGGGTGTTGATGGTTTAAAATTTTTAAATGGGTTATGTTAAGGAAATTTTTTTAAGGGTTGTAAGTGAGGGAATCCATAGAGAAAGGTTAATGGTCATTCATGGTCTTAAATATTACAAATGAATGATGAACAATGAACCATGGGTTTGGCCATGGTATATGGCCGAACCCTATGGTAATGTATTGGTGGTTTAAATAGGTATAAATTATGGAAATAATGGGGGAATATTGATGGCTTTGATGGACTCAAAAATGTAACCAATGATGATTTAAATGTGTAATGGAATCCCCTCATGGAGGGACCTTGTATGGGTAAAAGACTCAAGAAAAAATAAGGGAAAGACATCATGGGTTCGGCCATGGTGTATGGCCAAACTCATGACCCATTTGTAAGTCATTTGGTGGGCTAAGGTTAAGTCCATGCATATGTCTAGATGATTGGGAATTTGATAAAGTATGGGGTTTTGTGTGGGTTTAAATGAATAAGGATTAGGTTAATTAAAAGGCTAATTTTTATGATCATGTGACATGGTTGATGGGTCATTAACGGGTCTAAGTTAGGAATCATTAATGGATCTAAACTATGGATCAATCATGGACCAAAAATGTACATGGTTAAGTGAATGTTTAACCATGGGAGAGGTAGTGGCAAAACCGTAAATAATGGCCAAATTCAAGAACCCCACTAAGATATGATGTATGGGCTTAGAAATGGTTAAAACATCGACTGATTATTCATATGTAATAAGGTATCGGACGTCGCAAGCGGTGCGGGTATCGGTGACTAGATTATCGGACGAAAGCGGAACAGGACGCTAGTCGGTATTCGGTAGAATTCCTACCATTTTGTAAGTAGTGAATTAGTTGTTATGTGATGGTTCTTGACTTATTTTTTATAATTATATGATATGTTTTATGATGGGTTTTAATGGTTATGATTTATATACATGCCATATTGCAAGGCTATGAATTCTATATTAATGTTATGATTTATATATATAACATAGCATTATGCATTTACATCTCATACATGGCATGGGCAGGAAAATAAAGGAACCGGAGTCCATGCTCCGTCGGGGCGACCGAGAAGCATTCATGGGGATAACCTGATAGGCTATGACCGGAGTCCATGCTCCGTCGGGGCGACCGCGAAACATTCATGGGGATAGCCTGATAGGCTATAACCGGAGTCCATGCTCCGTCGGGGCGACCGAGAAGCAAGTATGGGGACACCTTGACGAGGCCTTCCCGTCAAGGGGGATACATTGTGATTGGTTATATCTTGACGAAGTTTTTCCGTCAAGTGGGATATGACATTATGATGGTAGGGATGATGGGTGGGATACATGACATAATGCACCCATGGCATGACATTTATATTATAGTTTTCCTTATATGATTTCATATGTGTTTGTTATTACTAATCCATTTGCTAGCCCTACTCGGAGTCCTACTGGGCGCGTGGTCTAACGCCCTACTTCTACCCTAGCTGATGACACAGGAGATGGCGCAGCGGAAGGACGAGACGGGAGCCAAGCTGAGGAGCTTGGAAAAGTGGGCTAGATAGTTTATTTAAGTTTTATTTTGAAAATGTATATTTGAATAGCTTAGATTGTTGGAATGTAATAATTATAGATTACTTCCTATATTTTGGATTCTGTTTTAGACATTATGGTGTAGGGGTATTTTCGTAATTTAATGAATGCCATCTTCCCTGCTATCTAAAATTGGTAGGTTAGTCTCTATTATAAATTTCCACATTTAATGTAACACTCCGCTAGCTTACTTCTACGTGTGAACCATTCATCGTGGACTTCGTTCCACACACACGTAGGGTTGGCCAGTTAAAAGCCGGGCTTTAGAAGCTCGGACTTAACTCGCGTCGTGACGTTCGCGCCCTTTGTCACTCTTATCATTTAAAAAAAAATAAACTCTGACTTTTAGTGTGAAAAGGGGCGGGCGTTACAGTTTTGATGATTTTTATGGAAAGAAAGAATCATAGGGTTCAGCCATAGTGCATGGCCGAACCCCATGGAAAGATTTCATTTATTTGATGGGTTATGAATATTAAAAACCATTAAGGATTTTAGTTATTCTAATGAATGAACCTTGGGTTATTAATATGGTTTAGAAACCATGGAAATATACGGTTAAATGGAAGATCATTGATTAGTCTTTTAAATGAGAGGACTTTGAACCATAGGGTTCGGCCATGGTGTATGGCCGAACCACATGGAGTTGTGATGATGTTATTATTGAATGTTTTAATGGATCTAAACTAATGGTCAAGATCATGAACCATAGGGTTCGGCCATGGTGTATGGCCGAACCCGATGGGGTTGTTTTGGAATGGAGATGGATTTAGATGCTAATTATGGAAAGGTGGAGTTTAAATATGGAAACCTTCTAATGATAGAAGGGTGGTTGATTAATTAAGAAACTTTCTAAATATGGACCTTTTAATTGTGGACTTGTTAATTATGGAAGTTGCTATAATTGGGAAGTTACACACCATAGGGTTCGGCCAAGGTGTATGGCCGAACCCCATGGACCAAATTAAGGGATCATATGGCATTTTAAATCATGGTTAATGGCTAATTTATGAATCGAATTATGAAACTATTTTATGAGTTTAGATTGATGTATTAATGAACAAAAGGTTGGAAATAATTAGGCCAATGGCAAAGTTGTAATTACATACCAAAGTGAGGGATCATGGGTTCGGCCATGGTGTATGGCCGAACCCCATGAGGAGTATTTGATAGACTTGTTTTGGTTAAGGAAATTATATAGGGTCTAGTTATGGTAGATTTAAATGAAAGAGGGAAACAATGGCAATATTGTAAATGTATGGAAATATTGGACATAGGGTTCAGCCATGGTATATGGCCGAACACCATGATTTAATTATTGGACTATGTGTTTGAGATTAAAAGAAGTATAAATGGATTATTTGGAACCTAAGCCAGGAAAAGGGTTTTGGTTACAAACATTGGCATAATTGTAATTAACTAAAGATTAGACCATAGTTCGGCCATGGTGTATGGCCGAACCCCATGGGGTTTTGTTTATGGACTTAGAATCTTGTAAATCAAGTGGGACTTGGTGTTGATTTATTATTATATTATAAGGTAACGGGATCTCTCAAGTGGTGTGCGATCGATGATCGATTCTTGGACGAAAGACGCAAGCACACGTTGGCGGTCTTTGGTAGGATTCCACCTCTTTGAAGCCATGGATTTATGTACACTTGTTTTATCTTATGTTTGATGAAAAATATGTTTCAAAGGATATGCTTTATTATTGGATTTCAAATGCTATGTTTAGTTGTATAAATAGCATGTATTGATTATATTTCAAAGGTTGATTTAAAATGCTATGCCTATATGAGGAAAGAGCATGTGATTTAAATATGATGTTTTAAATGCTATGTTTTATGTTATAAAATAGCATGTGTTTCATTGGCATCTCATGCATGGCATGGGGTGATTTGTAACCGGAGGGGTCACACTCCGTCGGGGCGTCCAAAAAACCTATGTGCGGTACCTTGATGTGATTTCCATCAAGAAGAATCCGGAGGGTCCACACTCCGTCGGGGCGTATGTGGTGGGTACATTTATGTACATGTGATGGGTGGGACTTATTGCATTTGTCATCATTGCATGGCATGGATTTTATATGGTTTTCGACATCACGAAATTATTATATATGTTTTGTACTAACCATGTGTTAGCCGTAACTGGAATACCTACTGGGCGCGTTGTTCTAACGCCCTACTTCTACCCTATTTGATAATACAGGAAATCAGGGGAACGATGAACGCAAGATGGGTTATGCATAAGAGCTTAGAAGACTTATTTTATATCTTTTGAATAAAATTACTCATGAACTTGTATTTAAGTATCTAGATTACGAAATGTAATAACTTAGATGGTTGGATGATTTATTGGATAATTATGATGTTTTAATTATGGATAAGGACTTGACGTACTTTGTTATCTGAATAGAATAGAACTTGGTTCTATTATGATTCCGCAATTTTGATGTTATGATTCTGCAAGTTATGATTTTTATTCTGCAAATTGATATTGTTATGTGTGAACCGTTTTATTGGACTGAGTCCATACACACATAGGGTTGGCTAGTTAAGGGTCGGACTTTGGAAGTTCGGACTTAGCTCGCGTGGTGACGTCCCGCGCTCTATCACTCTACTCTGTTATAAAAAAAAGAAAAGAAAAAAAAAAAAAATATATATATATATATATATATATATATAGACTCTGAATTTAAGGGAACAAGCGAGTGAAAAAGGGCGGGGCTTTACAGTTGGTATCAGAGCGAACCCAAAACGTTGAATCTTTCGGAGTAAATTAATCCGGTCTCGTGCATTAATTTACTTCGTTAGACTCAGACAGATGATAGCAAAGGAAGTACAGTCAAAATAATCGGATTATCAAACATAGCAACATAGGATGTATTTCCCGAGAAAACAAAGCAAAAATCAAGAGTGCTTATTTGGAAATTTTCCCCAACAGGTAGGAACATACAAATTTTGTTTATGGAAACTAAGTCTTGATGTTTTCAATGGCTTAGGGAAAAATGGCTCCAAGGGGAAAGCCAAAGAGAAATACCCAACAAAACCCAAATGGGGGTGATGAGGAGGAACGACACTCTCACCGTGACGAAGAACAATCTCACCGTGAGGAAAAACAATTTCACCATGAGGAGGAACGTGTAATGGCCCGGAATTTGTAAGTCAATATATGTTGTGTTATTATTTATTTTTAATGGTGGAAATTGGAAATTTGATGGAATAAATGGTGAATGGATCAAAAATATGGACAAAGGCCCAACTAAGGCCCAATGGACTATGGATTGGATTTAAGTTTACTTAGAGGGTCAAAGATGGTCAATTGGGCCAAGGATGGTCAAATTGGGCCCAATACTCATTTGGGACCCAATGGATCAAGGTGTAATGCCCGCCCCTTTTCACCGAAAATCAGAGTCTATTTTTTTTTATAAGTGACAAAGGGCACGGACGTCATGAGGCGAGTTAAGTCCGAGCCTCTAAAGCCCGGCCCTTAACTGGCCAACCCTACGTTTGCATGGAACGAAGTCCACGAAAAATGGTTCACACGTAGAAATAAGCTCGAGGAATACTACCCTAAGTGCGGAAACTACAATAGAGGCTAACCTACAATTTTTAGATAGCAAGGAAGATTTCATCATTTAATTACCAAAATGCCATAACATCATATGTCTACAATAAAATCCAAATCATAGCAATAAGTCTAAAATATTACATTTCCGACAAGCTAAACTATACAAATACACATTTCCCAAAATAAACTTAAACAAAATAATTAGTCCGCCTTTCCAAGCTCCTAAGCTTGGCTCCTGTCTCGTCTTTCTGCTCCAGCATTTCCTGCGTCATCAGCTAGGGTAGAAGTAGGGCGTTAGACCACGCGCCCAGTAGGACTCCGAGTAGGGCTAACACATGGATTAGTGATAACAAAGCATATAAATAATATTATAACGAAAAACCATAAAATGAATGTTATGCCATGGGTGTCTGTGTTATGGACCCCACCCATCATCCATACCATCATGCTGTCATATCCCCCTTGATGGCAAAACCTCGTCAAGATATAAATAATCACAAATCATCCCCCTGGACGGCAAAACCTCGTCCAGGTATAAATAATCACAAATCATCCCCCTGGACGGCAAAACCTCGTCCAGGTATAAACAATCACACATCATCCCCCTAGACGGCAAAACCTCGTCCAGGTATAAACAATCACACATCATCTCCCTTGATGGAAGAACCATCATCAAAGTATCATAATTACATACAACATCCCTGATAAATCAAACACATCAAAATATCTCCATGGCTGTTTATCGGTCGCCCCGACGGAGCATGGACTCCGGTTTCATTTCATCTTTCCCCTGTCATATCCCTCTCATGCCATGCATGAGATGTAGATGCCATATGCCATGTAATGAATATAATAACAAACCATGACATTTTAAAAAAATCCCATCAATAAAACTTATAACTTGATTATCAAAAATAGATCAAGGAAAGTCTTAATAATCACATCATAGCCTTAAAACCCATTTTAAACCACTCATATGCTTACCAGAATAAATCAAGTAAAAAACCCCTACATAATACATAATTCAAAATCAATCTTAAAACAAACCATACAATTTCCAAAATAATTCAAAGAAAACCATCACTCAATCCATGACTTACAAAAAGGTTAGAATCCTACCGAATACCGACTAGCATTCTTTCTTCCGTTTCCGTCCGACAGACCAGATCGCCGATCACCCACCGCTTACGATATCCAGTACCTTATTACACATTAATAATTAGTCGATGTTTCTAACTATTTCCAAGCCCATTAATTATTTCCAAGTCCTCATGAATAATCGATCACCATTTAGGTTTTGCAGGTCCCATTTAATCCATTAAACCCCTTTAATTTGTGAATTTAAAACAAATTAGCCATCCTATGTTTTATTTAACCATACATAGACTTGATACTTAGAGCCCCTAAGCCCTTGGTCATCTCCCATGGAGTTCTTGAATTTGGCCATTAATTACGGTTTTGCCAACCTCTTCTCCATGGTTAATGACTCATTCACCCTTGCCCAACTAAGTTCATAATTGATCATAGACTTGGATTCATTAATGACCTATCAACCATGACATAAAAATTATTAAAAAAAACCATTTACTTAATCTAATCCCCATTAATAAATCCACATGCATACACTTTAACCTTTGTTCTTAAAAACGACTTATAATTAAATCATCATTCTTAGGCACATTCTTGGGTCCATAATTGACCCATCACCGATATCATAAGATCACTTACATCATCCATTTAATTTTAACCTAAAGTCCATTTATTTAAACATATACCTACACATTAGTCTTAGGCCAAAATGATCTACCATTGGTTCATTAACAATCAACCCCTTTTAACTTAACCAAATCCCCATTTTCCTTGGTCTTTGATTACACATTAGATTCATCATTAGTGCCTCCATTGAGAGAACCTAAACCCTACATTTTGATTCATCATTCCTTAATCACCTTTCCATCCCAACAATCAACATTAGGTGCACTTTGTCCATCAATTTCCTCCATTAATTTCCATATCCCTATATCCATTAATTTCATCACTTCACCACCATAGGGTTCGGCCATACACCATGGCCGAACCCATGGTTCATGGTCCACTATTCCATTGGTGCCCTTTTTTACCATAAAAACACTCACATTTATTCATGGATTCCATCATAATAAACCTCCTCAAACATTACCTACATTAAATCATTAACCATATCAAAACCCTAAAACATTCTCCATGCTTCCATTTTTACAAAACCTAATTAAAATACTCCATCATCTACCATTGTTAAGACCATCAACATCATGCACTTCTCCCATGCATTTCTTCATTTACCATCCCTTTAAAACAATTTACCAATATTTAATCATCAAACCCTAAAACCATAAATCATCCTTCAAAATTTTAACCCTAACACCCCATTAAAATTTCCTCAATTATTTACCATGGGGTTCAGCCATACTACATGGCCGAACTTGTGGCCTTTGATTCCTTCACCAATCCTCACTTCCAAAAATATTTACATATATCCTTTGCTTAATCAATTTAACTACATTACATAATGTCCTCCATTCCTTAAAACCCTAAAAATTTTACATATTAATTACATAACCCTAATTAGATTCATCAACCCTTTTTACCATGGGGTTCGGCCATACTACATGGCCGAACCCTATGGTCCATTAATCCATTTAAAACCCTCACTTCCATGCTTGATTAATACTTAATTACACAATGCACTCAATCCATTTATTTTTCCTTAACCTAACCCTAATTTACCCATTAGGGTTTTGTCCACTTTCCATCCTTCAAATTGATGGCTTTAAAATCCATGGCATAAAATCATTTGGCAACCATTAAATTTACAAAATGACTCCCAAATCTTAAACCCTAAAAATCCAAAATTTCTTGTTTAAGAAAATACTTACAATCCGACGCTTCCTCCGACTTTTGCCACTCCCGTCGGCTTCCTTAGCCTCCTTTCTCCTTCCTCTCCTTGTTTGATCGGCTAGGATGCTTGATCAATGGTGACAACCTCCAATCTTAGGATCGGCCATAATAGGGTTTGAATTGAGAGAGGGAAGAGGATGGAGATGGGAAAAGTGTCTCAAAGTCTCTACCTTGAGGTGGTGGGCCAACCTCTTCTTCCTCTCCCTAAGCTCTTGTCCTTCTTTTTCCAAATTTTTCTTCTTCTTTCTCTTGTTAGGGTGGGACGGCCATGAGAGAGCAAAATGGGAGAGAATGAAATGAGAGTTAGATGGAAAAGATAAGAAAATAGGATAAAACTTATCTCCTCTTGATTGGTTAAGATAAAGCTTCCCATTACTTCTCCCACCAACCCATAGATATTTTATATGCTTTTTGACCCCAACACCATAGCCAACGTTTTTTCTTCTCTTAAGCTTGGAATGAGGTATTTTGGTCTCCCCTCTTTGACCACCACTTTAGCTTAGTTTAATTAACTAATTAATTGGATTATTTGATTAAGTTAATTAATTCCCACTTGAACTTAATCCCACTTGCTTAAATTGCCTTTATGCATACACCCATGGTTGACCAATTCAACCATGGTGGTCGGCCCCACCAAACCTTGGGTCCACACGCCACCTCACTTGGTGAGGTGGAGGTGGGTCCACTTGACCACATCACCTTGGTCAACTTCAAATTGACTTAGGTGAATTGAACCCATTCAATTCATTCCAATTGGATCACCATTGGGCCCATGGCCCAATTACATTTTCATCTTACCCATTTACCTTAAAGCTTACATCATCTTGATCCATTGGGTCCCAAATGGGTATTGGGCCCAATTTGACCATTCTTGGCCCAATTGACCATATTTGACCCTTTAAGTAAACTTAAACCCAATCCATAGTCCATTAGGCCATACTTGGGCCTTTGTCCATATTTTGATCCATTCACCATTTATTCCATAAAATTTCCAATTTCCATCATTAAAATAAATAATATCCACATTTATATTTATTTAAAAATTTCGGGCCATTACACAAGGTGATGTAAGCCCTAAGGTAAATGGGTAAGATAAAAATGTAATTGGGCCAAGGGCCCAATGGTGATCCAATTAGAATGAATTGAATGGGTCTAAATCACCTAAGTTAATTTGAAGTTGACCAAGGTGACATGGTCCAATGGGACCCACCTCCACCTCCACCTCACCAAGTGACGTGGCGTGTGGACCCAAGGTTTGGTGGGGCGGACCACCATGGTTGAATTGGTCAACCATGGGTGTATGCATAAAGGCAATTAAGCAAGTGGGATTAAGTCTAAGTGGAAATTAATTAACCTAAGGTAATTATCTAAGTAATTAAATGGTTAAGTTATCCAAATGGTGGTCAAATGGTCAATGGAAGACCAAAACCACCCATTGCAAGAAGAAAGAAAACGTTGGCTAGTGGTTGGCTCAAAAAGCATGAGAAATATCTCATGTGGGGTGGTTGGGAGATTTAATGCTAAAGGTAACTTATGAAACCAAAGAGATAAGATGAGTTTTCATCTTATCCCATTTTCATTTCACTAGCTCCATCTCTCTCACTCTCTCATGGTCGTCCCCCACTAGGAAGAGAAGAGAAGAAAGAAAGCTAAGGAGAAAAGAAGAGAAGGAGAGAAGAAAGAAGTGGAATTTTTAGTCCATCACTCTAAGATCAAGGTCTATTATCTTCCCTCTCATCATCTTCCCCTCTCCCTCTCTCAAGCAAACCCTACCTTGGTCGATCCTAAGTTTGGAGGGTTTCACCACTGATCAAGCATCTTGGCCGACCAAAAATCAAGAGGAAGGAGAAAGGAGGCTAAGGAAGCCGACGTGAGTGGCGGAAGTCGGAGGAGACGACGGATTGTAAGTATTTCCTAAACAAGAGATTTGGATTTTTAGGGTTTGAAATTTGGGATTCATTTTTGTTAAATTTGATGGTGGCCAAATGATTATAGGCCTTGGATCTCAAATCCATCAAATTGAAGGATGGAAAGTGGACAAAACCCTAAATGGGTAAATTAGGGTTAAGGAAAGAAATAAAAATAAATAAAAATAAAATGGAGTAAGGATAGTATGTAATTAGGTGTTAATTAAGCATGGAAGTGTGGGTTTTGATTGAATTGATGGACCATAGGGTTCGGCCATGTGGTATGGCCGAACCCCATGGTAAATGGTTAATGAATTTAATTAGGGTTTTGTAAGAATGGAAGTATGGAGAACGGTTTAGGGTTTTAAGTGCTTAATGATTAAATGTAGGCAATGTTTGAGGAGGTTTATTATGATGGAATCCATGAATAAATGTAAGTGTCTTTATGATCAAAAAGGGCACCAATGGACTAGTGGACCATGAACCATGGGTTCGGCCATGGTGTATGGCCGAACCCTATGGTGGTGTAGTGATGGATTTAATGGTTATGAATAATGGAAAATAAATGGGAATGTTGGTGGTGTTGATGGACCCAAAATGAGACCTAATGTTGTTAGTTGTAATGGGAATGTGACTAAGTTTATAGACTTGAATGTGATTATGGATGATGGGTCCAAATGTGTAGATAGGCCAAAGAAAAAATGGGATAAAGACATCATGGGTTCGGCCATGGTGGATGGCCGAACCCATGACCCATTTGTGGGTAAACTTGTGGATTAATTTGGTATTATGTATGGGAGAAATGAATGAGGGTTAGAGTGTTTAAAGGGCTAATTCTTCTAGTGTTGTTAGGTTGTGGGTGATGAGACATCAATGGACCCATTTTGTGAATCAATTAAGGCATAAGATTAATGTGTATTTGTATGTTAGGTTAATGGAGTTTAAGTAAATTAAATGGCTAATTTTAATGGTCATGTGCCATGGTTGAATGGGTCATTAATGGACCTAAGTTAGAGATCCGGGTTTATAATCAATTATGAACTTGGTTAGGCAAGGGTGAATGAGTAATTAACCATGGAGAAGAGGTAGTGGCAAAACCGTAAATAAGGGCTAAAATGAAGAACTCCATTGGAGATGATCATATGTTTAGGGATTCTAAGTAGTAGCAGTATGTAGGGTTAAATAAAGCCTAGGAGACTGATTTTAGACTCATGTACTTAAAATATATAATGGATTAAATGGGACCCGCAAAACCTAAATAATGACCGATTTTCATATGGACTTGGAAATGTTTAATGGACTTAGAAATAGTTAAAATATGGACTGATTATGTGTATGTAATAAGGTATTGGATATCGCGAGCGGTACGCATGTCGGTAGCTGGATTGTCGGACAAAATCGTAAAAGGACGTGAGCCGGTATTCGGTAGGATTCCTATCTTTTTGTAAGCCATGGTTTGTATGATGGTTTCTTTGATTTATTTTGGGAATTTTATGGTTTATTTTATGATGAGTTTTAAGATCATCGTTTATGTATCTTATATGGTATAATGAAAAATTATGAATTATATGTTAAGTTATGAATTCTATATTATGACTATGGATTACATATTAAATAGCATAGTGCACTACATCTCATGCATGGTATGGGCGGGAAAATAAAGGAACACGAGTCCATGCTCCGTCGGGACGACCGAGAACAGGCTTGGGGATAGCCTGATAGGCTATAACCGAAGTCCATGCTCCGTCGGGGCTACCGAGAAGCAAGCATGGGGACACACCTTGACGAGGCCTTGCCGTCAAGGGGGATATATATTGGGATTGGTTATGTCTTGACGAGGTTTTTCCGTCAAGGGGATATGGCATCATGATAGTAGAGAATGGGTGAGATTCATAGCACAGACACCCATGGCATGACATTCACTTGATAATTTCATTATATGGTGGTTTACTAGTTTTCACTATATTGTTATCGGTATGTTTGTTATCACTAACCCATGTGCTAGCCCTACTCGGAGTCCTACTGGGCACGTGGTCTAACTCCCTACTTCTACCCTAGCTGATGACGCAAGAAATGATGGAGGAAAAGGACGAGACGGGAGCCAAGCTTAGGAGCTTTGGGAGGCGAACTCTTTCCGTTATTTAAGTTTATTTTAAGAGATGTATATTTGAATAGTTAGCTTGTCGGACTGTATAAATTAGCTTACTTGCTATATTCTGGTTTTATTTTGGATACGGTGATGTTGAGATGTATTGTTAGTTAAATGAATGTAATCTTCCCTGCTATCTAAAATTTGTAGGTTAGCCTCTATGATCGTTCCGTATTTAGTATAACATTCCGTAAGCTTGCTTATACCTGTGAACCGTTCATCTTTGACTTCGTTCCACGCACACGTAGGGTTGGCCAGTTAAGGCCGGGCTTTAGAAGCTCGGACTTAACTCGCGTCGTGACGTCCGCGCCCTTTGTCACTTTTTTAAAAAAAAAATAGACTCTGTTTTTCCGTAAAAAGGGGCGGGCGTTACAGAACGACACTCTCAGTGTGAGGAAAAACAATCTCACCACGAGGAGGAAGCAAGTAGCGTAAACATACCAGTGGTACCTCCTGAATTACAAAATTTGGTTCAAGTGGTGGTCACTTCAGTGCTTCAACAGCTCTTGAATGAGAATGGAACCACCAACGGGAACAATGACAGGAGTATGGTCAGTGACTTCCAGCAATAGCGCCCTCCTTACTTCAAGGGAAGAGAAGGGGCTGTCGGAGCGGAAAACTCGCTAAAGAAGATTTCTCATATTCTGACTCTATTGAATATCACGAGTCATGCTCACAAGATTTTACTGGCCACATCACAGCTGATTGATGATGCTGGTAAATGGTGGGGAGGTGATAGAGAAGCAGTGAGCACTCATTCCAGAATGAGAGGACTGCCATGACTTGGGAACAGTTCTCAGCTACCTTCCTGGAACAATATTTTCCTAAGGAGGAGAAGGAGTGCCAGACTCAGGCTTTTATATCTTTGGTACAAGGCACCATGACAGTGGCAGAGTACCACCAGGAGTTTCTCAGTCTATCTGTTTATGCATTCTATATGGTGGATACAGAGTATCGGAGGGCAAACAAGTTTGAACGGGGCCTTCGGCCAAGCATAAGGGCCAAGGTAACTATATTCAAGGCAGCCACATTGGCAGAAGTGGTCAGCAGGGCCACTATAGCAGAGCAGGAGATGGCTGAGTTGACGCATTTTGATAATCGCCGAGCTCAGATTGGGAGGGGTACATTCCAGCCCAACAAGAGGTTCCGACCGAACTCTAGCAGACCTGCACCATCCACTGGTCAACAGGGGGCTTTCGACCCAATCAACCCTCCCCATCTGCATCAGTCACACAGGCTCCCAGAGGTGGGAGCAATTGCTTTCATTGTGATCAGCCTGGCCATTTTAAAAGGGAATGTCCACAACTCAATACCAGGGGTTCATCTCGTCCACCAGTTAGGCCAGCTAATTCACGTGGAGGCAGGACATTTAATAAGGCGGGACAGCCACCTACAGGATCTAGACGGGTATTCACCTTAGCACCTCCAGCAACAGAGGATCATTCAGTGATTCAAGGTATGGCAGTAGTCAGTAGTTCCTACGCCTTTGCATTATTTGATTCGGGAGCATTCACACTCTTTCATATCTGCTACATTTATAACTGCTACTGGTACATTGGTACAAAAACTGTCCACATCATTCACTATTGTATCCCCCGTGGGAGACACATCATTGGGACTTACACAGCAGTGAATACTGAACTTGCTGGACTCAGATTTGATTTCAATTATTTGGTGCTTGATATGTCAGAATATGATATTATTTTCGGCATGGATTGGTTGGCTAGCTTTAAGGCCAACATTGATTGTTATCGTCGCAGGGTGACATTTTTGTCGCCCGAGGGAAAACAACATGTGGTACATGCTGATAAACAAAGCAAACTGCATGAAGGGTTGAATCATCTGGTATTGAACATTATCAGAATCAACAAGGCATCGGTGGTTGAACTTCTGGAAATAGTAAGGGACTATGAGGACGTTTTTCCAAAGGAACTCCCTGGTTTGCCTCCCATGAGGGAGATCAATTTTGAAATCAAGTTGTACCCTGGCACTGCACCAATGTCATTACCACATTACCGGATGGCACCAGCAGAGATGTCAGAGTTAAAGAAGCAGATTGATGAACTGCTTAGACTAGGGTGCATTCGGAACAGTACATCGGCTTGGGGAGCTCCGGTTTTATTTGTGAAGAAGAGAAGGATGGTTCACTTCGTACGTGTGTGGATTATCGAAAACTGAACCAACTGACGGTCAGAAACAAGTATTGTAATACCCTAGATTTTTGCAATATATTAATATTTACGAAAATGCCATTGGATTTATAAATTGAAAGGGTATGATCATAGATGAGAAAAATGGTGGGATCCATTGTTCAAATAAGACCTAATATAGATGTTATGGGGTTAAATTAAATTAAATGGGTAATATACATTTATTCGGGTCAAAGAGGTTAAATGGGTCAAAGGACCAAATGGGACCCAATGGGTCAGAAATGACATGATTAATCATTGAGTGAGCTCAAAGCTTAATTGGTTTAAGTTCATTAAATATTTGAGTTGGTTTGAGTTGAAATAAATAATGGAGTTTAGTTGAGTTGAATTTATGAGTTGAGTTACATGGAATTGATGAGTTAAATGGGTTGAGTTGAGAGAGTTAAATTATTATAAATAAGTGAAGTGTATGAATGAGAATGGTGTGTTTTAAATTCCATTTTTAAACTAAGAAAACGTTGGCTGCATGGAGAGGCTTTACATGCATGAAACTCCTAAGATAGAGATGAATGATAATGGCGTTACATGGGAGTTACTTATGTGAGAAATGGATTTCAAATTCAAGTCTATATGCCCGTTGGAATGGCATGAGGTTTATTCCATGTTTGGGTCTTCAAAGGGACAACCCATGGATGGTTGGGTGGTCCAAAGATCAAGGATCAATACCGTTGGGTTCAAGGAGTTTCATCTCATGGATGAAACTCCCATTTGGGCAATTGATGATGAGTGGCGGTTACACAAGGTGAATCAAGGGGCTAGCCGTTGGAGCCTAGGAGAGTTTCATTTCAAAATGAAACTCTCACATGCAATGGTAATGAGAGATGAATGAGGGGAAGATGTAAACCACAAAGACATGCATAGAGCCGTTGGAACATGGAGAGTTTCATCTCAAAAGTGAAACCCCAAAGAAGGTATTAAGCAAATGGGAGTTACAAAGTGTGTTCACATTTGGAGAGGTGATGGAGAAAGGTTACATCTAGGACAGCCAAGGGCCAAAACCGTTGGAGGGTTTCATCTCAAGGATGAAACCCCCAAATGAAATAAGTGTTGTAGATGAATGCAAATGAGAGTTACAATTCATGCTACCAAAGAGATCATATGGGCTGAATTTCGTTTAACCAAAGATTGTTTCATTTTCACTCTCTCTATCTCTCTCTCTCTTTGCCGTTTTTCACATTCCAAGACCAAGAACAGTAGCTGATTTCTTATTTTCAATCAGTCCTTGGCTCATCTCTTTCATCAAGACAAATTCAGCCAAAGGAGTTTGGCAACAAGGTTATCACTTTCATTCAAGGTCAAAAGTTCTATCTTCTCTCTCTCAAATCCATATGACCTGGCTGAAGTATTCCAAGGAGGTTGCAGCAAGGTTAATCTCAGTTAGGAGAACAAGAAGGAAAAAGGGAAGGCTAAGGATCTAAAAGGAGTCAAAGAACCGAAGGAGTCGCGGTGTTGGTATTGGGATTGCTAGAACGTTGTACAAGCCGTGAACGGGAGACGGTTCAAAAGAAGGGTCAAACTAAGTAACATTGTGTAGGTTTCCTACCTTTTTGAACCACACTCATACTTGATGTTTTATCGTAATTTTGATAAGTTATGTGTTAAGTTATTATGTTTCAAAGTGGTTTTATATGTTAAGTTATGTTTACAAATGGCATGAAAACATGGACATCTCATGCATGGCATGGGATGGTACTTATGGAAACCGGAGGCCACACTCCGTCGGGGCGTCCGAAAGACCACTGTGGGGTACCTTGTTGATGAGAATCCCATCAAGAGGAATCCGGAGGTCACACTCCTTTGGGGCGTCCGAAAGACCACTGTGGGGTACCTTGACGATGAGAATCCTGTCAAGAGGAAGCTATGTATAATTGTGATGGGTGGGACTCATTACATGTGCATTTCATACATAGCATTGTTTTATGTGATTTTGATGAACATGTATTATTCTATTATTTGCAGGTTTTGTTACTAACCTTGTGGTAGCCCTAATCGGAAACACTACTGGGCGCGTTGATCTAACGCCCTATCTCTATCCTTAGTGGATGATAAAGGAAAAGGGAAGAACGAGGATCGAGAAGAAAACCAAGCATAGGAGCTTGGGCATTTTGAATGGATTTGAATGGACTTTGAATGGACTGTTTATGGACTTTTTATTTAAGTTATTTGGACAATGTAATTTGATAATTAGTGGTGTTCGCATGTAATATGTAGTTAAGTAGTTACTATGGTTTGGTTTATTTGGATGGTTTGGAATGAATGGTAGACTAAGGTTATTTAGTAATATTGGAGAATATGATCATGTACTTTGCTATTTTAAGTTATAAATGGAGTAGTCTTAGGATCTATTATAACCTCAGTTAGATTAAGACTAAGTATTTTCCACAAGACGTATTTGTACCATGTGTGGATCAGTTGTTATGGACTTAGTTCATACGCACATGGGCTTGGCTAGTTACGGGTCGGATTTTAGAAGTTCGAACTTAACTCGTATCGTGACATTCCGCCCCGATCACTTGATTATTATTATAAAAAAAAAACTCTGATTATTAGAGTGAAAAGGGCGGGGTGTTACAAGTATCCTCTACCCAAGATCGATGATTTATTTGATCAACTTAAAAGTTCCAGTCATTTTTCTAAGATTGACTTGATGTCCGGATATCACCAAATCCAGGTTAGGGAGGAGGACATAGAGAAGACAGCCTTCAGAACGCGGTATGGGCTATATGAATTTGTAGTCATGCCGTTTGGACTCACCAATGCACCAGCTGTGTTCATGGATTTAATGAACAGGATCTTCCGTCCTTACTTGGACCAATTTGTTATTGTATTCATTGATGATATTTTGATTTATTCCAAGACTCAGGAAGAACATGCTGAGCACCTGAGAATAGTTCTGGACACTCTGAGAAATAATAAATTATATGCTAAAGCCAGTAAATGTGAATTTTGGCTATCTGAGGTCAACTTTTTGGGACATGTTATATCAGAAGAAGGTATAGCCGTGGACCCGGCTAAGATAGCGGCAGTAAGAGATTGGAAAGCGCCAAAGAATGTAACCGAGATATGTAGTTTTTTTGGGATTGGTTGGTTATTACAGGAAATTTATCATGGACTTCTCAAAAATTGAGTCTCCACTTACTCGACTCACTCAGAAAGGAGTCAAATATGAATGGTCAGATTCATGCAACCAGAGATTTGAAGAGCTGAAGGAGAGGCTTACCACTGCTCCTACCCTAATTTTACCGGAAAGAGGCAAGTGTTATGAGGTACAATACGATGCTTCAGGAGAGGGACTGGGGTGTACACTCAGTCAAAGTAATTGTGTGGTGGCATATGGATCAAGACAGTTGAAAATACATGAATGTCTCTATCCTACACACGATTTGGAACTAGGCGCAGTGCTCTTCGCTCTCAAAAGCTGGAGACATTATCTTTATGGCGAGAAATTTGAAGTGTTTTCAGATCATAAGAGCTTAAAGTACTTGTTTGATCGGAAAGAGCTCAACTTGAGGCAGCACAGATGGATGGAATATCTGGCAGATTATGAGTTCGCACTTCGTTATCACCCTGGCAAGGCGAACAAGGTGGCAAATGCCCTCAGCTGCTTATCACATGCATTAGTGGCATGTCTGATCAGGACAGAATGGGAGATGCTGAATACCATTCGAGAGTTTAAACTTTACCTCAATAACCATGGGACTATTTACTACTTGATCATACGGTCCAACATGGTTACCAAGATTGAACAGGAACAACATACAGACCCGGAGGTGGAGGAGATTTGGGCCAAGATGTCTACTGGTGAAGTCATACCGGAATGGGAGTTACGACCAGGACAGGGTCTTCTATTCCGAGGAAGGATTTATGTACCTAAGAACTGTAGAAAAGAGTTATTGGTTGAGGCACACCAAACCAAACCCTCTATTCATCCGGGCAGCACCAAGATGTATCACGACCTGAAGAGACATTATTGGTGGCATGGACTCAAAAGAGATGTGGCAGAATTCATGGCTCATTGCTTAACTTGTCAGCAGGTTAAGACTGAACAACAGAAGCCACCAGGGTTACTCAAACCCTTACCAGTGCCGGAATGGAAATGGGAGCACATTTCCATGGATTTTGTAACAGGGTTACCAAGGTCATCAAAGGGCAACAATGTGATATGGGTCGTGGTAGACCAACTGACCAAGTCTGCACATTTTATTCCCATTAAGATGACAGACTCATCTGAGACTTTGGGTCGGCGGTATATCAGGGATATCATCAGATTACATGGTATTCCTCAGACTATTGTGTCTGACAGAAATGGTCGATTCACTAGCAGAGTATGGCAGAGCATGCAGTCAGCCTTGGGGACAGAGTTATTGACTAGTACAACATTCCATCCCAAGACTAATGGACAGTCTGATACATACATTGGAGGATATGCTGAGAGCATGTATGCTAGATTTCAAGGGTGGATGGGAGGATCACTGGACATTGGTAGAATTCTCCTACAACAACAGTTATCAGGTAAGCATCTAGATGGCACTATTTGAGGCATTATATGGTAGGCCTTGTAGGTCACCAGTGTGCTGGACAGAGACTGGTGAGCCTACACTGATTGGACCTGAGTTGGTTGCAGAGACTAAAACGTAGATACAGCTGATACGGCAACATTTATTGACTGCGCAGAGTAGTCAGAAGAGCTATGCTGACAAAAAAAGGAGGTTCCTTGAATTTGAAGTGGGAGACATGGTGTTCTTGAAAGTCTCGCCACGAAAGGGACACATGAGATTTGGAAAGAAAAGAAAGTTGTCGCCAAGATATATGGGACCGTTTTCAATTATAAGAAGGATGGGGGACGTGGCTTCTCAATTGGCACTCCCATCACAGTTGGCATCTTTACACGATGTGTTCCATATATCAATATTGAGAAAGTATAATCCTGATCCTTCTCACATATTGAACGTACAAGACATAGAGGTTCAGAGCGACGTGACATACGTTGAGAAGCCTGTCCGAGTGGTGGACATAGAACAAAGGGTGTTACGGAACCGAGCGATCCAATTTGTCAAAGTAGTATGGGATCGACATGGCATTGAGGAAGCTACATGGGAACTCGAGTCGGAAATGAGGAAAGCTCATCCTAAGCTATTTAGGTAAATGTTTGGAACCCTACTTCACTCGATTTTCAGGACGAAATTTTTTAAAAAAGGGTTGTATTGTAACACCTCGGATTTTCAATTAATTATTTTGTATGAAAATAATCCTTTTAAATTTGTGAATTATTAAATAAATGTGTAAGGCCGAATTTTTAGATGTTAAATCTATGTTTACACGCATGGATGAGATGAAATATCTAAGAATTAAATAAAAGATTGTATGGCCGATTATAGGGATTTCCCATATCTATAATATGCGCATAAAATCATCAAAAGAAGGGCACACGGCATTGTTATATTTATTTTTAGCATTGGCCGATTGGGAGGTTACTAAATTAAGGAAGAGAGGTCGGCAATGGCTAAAATGGACAAGGGGCGCACGGCCAAAGGGGGAAGTAACTATCTTAGGCACTTCCTAAATATGGACCAAGGAAAGGTTTTAAAAGAGGCAACAAGGGTCGGCAACGTCTAAATTAAACATAAGGAGTACACGGCATTAGCACCTTCTAACTTGGGATTAAGAGGGAGTAATAAAAGGAGAAGCAAGGAAGGGTACACGGTTTTTACACTCTTCATTGCTGAGTTTATTTCTCTCTCCCTCTCTCAAGTTCTCTCTCACGCCAAAGAGCAAGGAGAAGAAAAAGGGCAGCAACAAGAAGGTGATCACGGTTTGAGGAAGATCAAGAAGAAGAAGAAAGAAATTAAGAAAAAAGGAGAAGGATTGGAAGAACAAGAAATCGGAAAAGGTTAGTATCTTGTTTGATAAATTTATTTTGAAATAAAGAACCATAGGGTTCGGCCATGGTGTGTGGCCGAACCCCATGGAAGAAGATTGGAGTTGAGTTTTGATGATTTTTATGGAAAGAAAGAATCATAGGGTTCGGTCATAGTGCATAGCCGAACCCCATGGAAAGATTTGATTTAATTTATGGGTTATGAATATTAAAAACCATGAAGGATTTTAATGAATGAACCTTGGGTTATTAATATGGATTAGAAACCATGGAAAGATATGGTTAAATGGAAGATCATTGATTAGTTTTTTAAAAGAGAGGACTTCGAACCATAGGGTTCGGCCATGGTGTATGGGCGAACCCCATGGAGTTGTGATGATGTTATTATTGAATGTTTTAATGGATCTAAACTAATGGTCAAGATCATGAACCATAGGGTTCGGCCATGGTGTATGGCCGAACCCCATGGGGTTGTTTTGGAATGGAGATAGATTTTGGTTGCTAATTATGAAAAGGTGGAGTTTAAAAATGGAAACCTTCTAATGATGAAAGGGTGGTTGATTAATTAAGAAACTTTCTAAATATGGACCTTTTAATTGTGGACTTGTTAATTATGGAAGTTGCTATAATTGGGAAGTTATACACCATAGGGTTCGGCCAAGGTGTATGGCTGAACCCCATGGACAAAATTAAAGGATCATATGGCATTTTAAGTAATGGTTAATGGCTGATTTATGAATCGAATTATGAAACTATTTTATGAGTTTAGATTGATGTATTAATGAACAAAAGGTTGGAAATAATTAGGCCAATGGCAAAGTTGTAATTACATGCCAAAGTGAGGGATCATGGGTTCGGCCATGGCGTATGGCCGAACCCCATGAGGAGTATTTGATAGACTTGTTTTGGTTAAGGAAATTGTATAGGGTCTAGTTATGGCAGATTTAAATGAAAGAGGGAAACAATGGCAATATTGTAAATGTATGGAAATATTGGACATAGGGTTCGGCCATGGTATATGGCCGAACCCCATGATTTAATTATTGGACTATGAGTTTGAGATTAAAAGAAGTATGAATGGATTATTTGGAACCTAAGCAAGGAAAAGGGATATGGTTACAAACAATGGCATAATTGTAATTACCTAAAGATGAGACCATGGGTTCGGCCATGATGTATGGCCGAACTCCATGGGGTTTTGTTTATGGACTTAGAACCTTTTAAATCAAGTGGGACTTGGTGTTGATTTATTATTATATTATAAAGTAACGGGATTGGTCTTTGGTAGGATTCCACCACTTTGAAACCATGGATTTATGTACACTTGTTTTATCTTATGTTTGATGAAAAATATGTTTCAAATGATATGCTTTATTATTGGATTTCAAATGCTATGTTTATTTGTATAAATAACATGTATTGATTATATTTCAAAGGTTGATTTAAAATGCTATGTCTATATGAGGAAAGAGCATGTGATTTAAATATGATGTTTTAAATGCTATGTTTTATGTTATAAAATAGCATGTATTTCATTAGCATCTCATGCATGGCATGGGGTGGAGGATTTGTAACCGGAGGGATCACACTCCATCGGGGCGTCCGAAAAACCTATGTGCGGTACCTTGATGTGATTTCCATCAAGAAGATTCAGGAGGGTCCACACTCCGTCGGGGCGTATGTGGTGGGTACATTTATGTACATGTGATGCGTGTGACTCATTGCATTTGTCATCATTGCATGACATGGATTTTATATGGTTTTCGACATCATGAAATTATTATATATGTTTTGTACTAACCATGTGTTAGCCGTAATTGGAATACCTACTGGGCACGTTGTTTTAACGCCCTACTTCTACCCTAGTTGATGATAAAGGAAATCAGAGGAACGATGAACGCAAGACGGGCTAGGCATAGGAGCTTGAAAGACTTATTTTATATGTTTTGAATAAAATTACTCATGAACTTGTATTTGAGTATCTAGATTATGGAATGTAATAACTTAGATTGTTGTTGGATGATTTATTGGATAGTTATGATGTTTTAATTATGGATAAGGACTTGACGCACTTTGTTATCTTAATGGAATAGAACTTGGTTCTATTATGAATCAGCAATTTTGATGTTATGATTCCGCAGGTTATGATTTTTATTCTGCAATTTGATATTGCTATGTGTGAACTGTTTTATTGGACTGATTCCATACACACATAGGGTTGGTCAGTTAAGGGTCGGACTTTGAAAGTTTCGGACTTAGCTTGTGTCGTGACGTCCCGCTCTCTATCACTTTACTCTGTTATAATATATATATATATATATATATATATATATATATATAGACTCTGAATTTAAAGGAAGAAGCGAGTGAAAAAGGGCGGGGCGTTACAGTGAATGACTTGAATTTAAAGATTTAAATAAAGAAATGGACACTTGGAGGGCTGATATGGATTGTGCTAAACATGGAATGACTTAAATGAGCAAGGATGTGGAAAAAATAGTAAAATTCGTAGAAGGAAAGTGAGTGCAAAATCCCATTTTTTACACATGTAACACCTTGCAGCTTAGTTTTGACCTAGTTAACGTCCGAATCACGAAAAAGTTGTAAACTACAAAGTTGTAGCCCTTGAAGTCTTATTTCCAACCCAAAAGGAAGTAATGAAATCGAACATTGGAGTGAACCGTTATGGTCAAACTACTGAATCTGTGTCAAACTTTTCCTCTTTTTCTCCACTTCTTATTTTGTTTCTTTTTCCTTAATCCACTTGCCAAATTCAAAAATCCTCTTATAATGACTTGTAAATTTCGAATTTCCTCATATATATCTAAAGATGATGAAAATACACTTCACACATGTGAATTTCTTCATGTGTTTTTCTTAACAGGCTTAATAATTGGGCTTTTTAAAATATGGAGAATCCAATAAATAATTTTACCACTTACATTCAATTCGAAAAATTATTAAATTAATCCAAACTCTCATAAATGGATTTGAATTAATTAGTTTACAAATAAAACTCCTAAAATTATGGTAAAATAATTATTAAAAATTCCAACTTTCTAAAATATCAACTTATGCCCATAAATTGTAAAATTCACCATTTGAATTCTCATATCTTGTATTTCCTTGTAAATTCTACAAAACATCCAAAATCCCATTAAACATATCCTAAAACACTCAAAACAATGACTAACTAGTCCAAATACATGGGTAAAATAGTCATTTTCCTATGCTCATCAAATACCTTCACACTTAGATTTTGCTAGTCCTTGAGCAAAACAAAAACTAAAAATTCTAAAAACAAAAATTAAAATCCTAAACTAAACCATTTTCGTTGGCACTCTCGATTGCATTTAGCGTATGAAAGAAGCCTTTAAACTCCTAACTCACCACTAGTGGACGAGTTATAGTCTCACGAGTGATTATGCCCACAAACATCAAATTTCAGTAAAAATATATTAACAAAAATTTAAACATCATACAACTCCAAAATTTATTTTACAAAACTTATACTCGAAGTATAATGTGTGATAGCCAATATTAACATATCTTTCTTCTTCAAAATATGCACAAGTTTTGCAACCACCAGGTGAAAATGCGCTTCGACTCCAAATCTCACCAGATATATCTCTAAGAAAGACTTTCACTCAGAGATTGGGCTAATTTTTTTCTCAAAAGTATAAGTGAGCAGAATAATTTTTCAAACACAAATATCTAACATATTTATCATCAAAGAAAGACAAATAATAAAGAAAACACAGATCTCATGAATGGATGCCATTTTCCTAAGAATGTTGAAATAATACACCATTATTCTTCTTCATTTATTCTCCACTTTAAATACCATATTAACTGAGGATCAATAGGACTTCCTAAAAGGACAAAACGTGGCTTTAAATTAATATTTTGAACAAAAAAGTTAGAGGTCTTCAAAAATTTCACTGGGATATTGCTACCTGTCTTTCTTTTTTCTCTCAAAGACAGAATTTTCAAAGATTTTATTTTCAATTTCTTTTATTGATTTTTTTTCACATCCTTTTTTTCATGTACAGATTCCCGTCTCATCTTTTTTTCTTTCTTTCTCATTTTTCTTTCATTGATTTTTTTTTCAAATGTCATATTTTTCTTAGAATACCATCTCAATTACAATCATCTCTAACCTTTCCTATGCCCTATAATCGGTCACAGATTTTACAATGTAGGCTCGAACTTCACAACCGGAGTTGGGTATGGTTAACAAAGCTACCAACAAAAATAGGCTTAGTTTTCATATAAGGCTCAAAATGGGAACTAAAAAGATAACATATGACCAATATAAGTAGGCTTTAAAGGCTCAAATGATCCAAAATAATGGCCTATATTATTTCCTAAGCTTCATATGAATAATTATATAGCTTCAAATAACTTCAAAAAAAAATTATGGTGTAATAATCCAATTTTGATGTCGTTTTCAGTATATGACCAAAATCAAAGAATAATGAGATCTTACAACGAAAATATTGCTCATATCAATGAAAATAAAGAATTACTTATAACCCTTAGAAGAATCGAATGGCTCAAAAACTCACTTGGTCACAAGTCTCCACTGGTATTCTTCCGGTGATTACTTAACTTATGAATATTATTATTTTCAGGTTAACATTAATATGAGTGTGTAAATTTATTTTTCCAAGCATAAATTTCAAAAAATTCAATTGAAAAAGCGTGATATAGAAATTTTCATCCACATATTAATGCTGAAACTTCAATTTTTTGTTCAAAATTTTTCAATTTGTTCAAAATGGACTAAAACAATAAACGAAACTGACACAGTGTGACCCCCCCCAATACCCCCAAACTTAAATCGAACATTGTCATCAATGTTCCTTAATCTACAATGGTGAGTTGCAAACTAGAAAAAAATATCACAAACAAACAACTAAAATTCAGTAAAATACCTAAGAGGGCTCTCTTTATTCAAAACTTGGAAAAATAAATAAACACAAAAACACACAACAAAGATACTAGAATAACAACAAAAAACACAAAAATGGACGCAACAAAAGTGAAAACCTAAACTAGTCAAACATCGAGACACGCACACAGACTGACTCACAAACAAACTCAACACATAAAATCATACAAAATTCAAATACCTAACCTAGATAGACTGTACAAAATGGACATATGGACACAGAAATACTCAGACTCAGACATAGAATGACGAGTGGATGGATGAATGGGTGGGCGGACTTTCTTATCAATCCTGGTAGATTGGGTCATCTAACAGGATCTGAACTTCTTCCTCTTCTTTGGATTTTTGGAGCTCTATGGATGGTTTTAATCTGTGACCATTGGTTTTGAACATATGATCAGTCTTTGGATTCCTAATCTGTATTGCCCCATACGGATATACTATCTCAACAACGAACGGACTTGTCCACTTAGACTGCAATTTACCCGGAAATAGATGCAAACGAGAATTGTACAGTAAGACCTTCTGACCAACTGTGAAAGTTTTCCTCAAAATATTCTTATCATGAATGTTGTACAAATTTTAAATTTATAATTACTCGCAAGCGCACGAATCGAATTAGAGTAAGGAGATATGCAAATGCGAGGTCGAACCCACAAGGACTTGATTTAGAATGAATGGGAAAACAAATTAAAAAGCCTAACAATTTAACCTTAACCTAGTTAACACTTTTTCTGGAGGATGGTTGAATTAAACATGGAAAATTAAAATAAAATAACTAAAATAGAGATTGAATAAAGTGAGAGAAATTACTAAGGCATCGGATTACACCACCATTAAATCCATAATATTATAATTATTTATTTATTAATTCCCAATTTTAAGAGATTTAAACATTTAAGTTCATTAATATGGTATTCAAAAATTGATTTTCCTTCGCTTAAAAGTGTAAATCCTAAGTATTCAATGTATCCTATCTTAACTCAAAAGACAATGGATCAAAGGGATTAATTTAAGCATCCAGTGTATTTAAATTAAAATAAATAAAAATAATGAAGCAAAGGGTTTTACTTTTATTAAATTAAAAACTAAGCATTAATTATTTTGATATTAATATTAACAACCAAAAATACATGACATTGATGGTGAAAATAATTAACATCTAATAATTTGATGAAGGTACACTTATAAATAATCAAACACACATAATTTGGAATTAAATAAATAAATAAATAAAATTATTTCATTAATGAGGCTTCATCCTCAACCTCAGTTTAAAAAATTAGCTGGACATTATCATAAAATTAAAACAAAAGAGATAGAAAAAAAAGCCTGAGCCATCGTCGGAGCTCCCGAGCCTTCAGCCCTCGGTCCCTCTCTCAGCCGAGCCTTCTCACTATCTGTCCAGTTCCCTTTCTGCTGTGTATTGTGCCCAATTTATAGGAGAGAAGGGGTAGATTTAGCAAGGCGAGTGGGACCCACTTTTCCAATTTAATTCAGCCAATTCTATATTTTTGGCAAACATGAATTTTTCTCTTGTATTCGGCTACACCTCCTTTCTATTCTTTTATTTTCACTCCTCCTTCTTTTATTCTTCTTTCTATCTTTCATTCCTTCCTCTTTTATTCTTCTCTCTATCTTTTTATTTCAGCCACCGTCCCATGATGTATGTTTTATACTTGAATGCTTCTTGGGCCTTTAATTAAGCTTTGATATTCTTAATCTCTTTTCTTTTCAATCTTTTTTCATAATTAATCTCTGCTCCATAGATAGCATGTCAGCTCCTCACTTTCCATCTTGTTTTCCCTTTTAAATCAGTTAAGGATCTCTTTGTTCAGTCAGGTCAGCCCATCATTACTCAATCTTAAATTAGACCCGATGTTTGCATCTTTAATACACTAACCTATAAACACACAAAATACATTAATTAGATAAAATTAATTAATATAATATATTAACAAATATAATTTTAGAATATATAATACATTACAATAATAATATAAAATAAACAAAATTTAAGAACTAACTAATCAAATATTCAAGGGTAAAATTATCATTTTTCTATGTTTACCAATGAACCAATTTCATCCGGTCTTTGTATTCTCTGGCTGTGTTATAGGCATCTCTCCTAACTTCATCCTGTTCAGACAATTGGAGCTTTCTATGCTGCCCAGCCTTGTCTAGAGTAAAATTCATATGCTTGATAGTCCCATATGCTCTATGCTCTAACTCAACTGGCAAATGACAAGCTTTCCCTTACACCATCCTATAGGGTGACATACCAGTGGGCGTTTTGAATGCAGTACGATATGCCCAAAGTGCATCAGTAAGTCTCAAAGACCAGTCTTTCCGGGATGGATTGACTGTCTTTTCTAAAATATGTTTTATTTCTCAGTTTGAAATTTCCACTTGCCCACTTGCTTGCTGATGATAAGGAGAAGCAACCTCATGCATCACCCCATATGATTTCATCAATGTTACAAACGGGCGATTACAGAAGTGCTTACCCCCATCACTGATAATAGTTCGTGGTATTCCAAATCTAGAGAAAAAATTCTCTTTCATGAAACGGAGGACAACTTTATGATCAATTATTTTGCAACCCACCACTTCTACCCACTTATTGACATAGTCAACACCTACTAAAATGTAAAGATTACCAAAGGAATTAGGAAACGGTCCCATGAAATCAATACCCCAAACATAAAAAAGCTCAACAAGTAAAATTGGGTTTAGCGGCATCATATTCAGATGAGACAAACTACCTAACCTCTGACATCTTTCACATGACACACAGTAGGTATGAGTATCTTTGAACATGGAAGGCCAGTAAAAACCACACTGCAAAATCTTCGCAGTAGTCTTTCTCAAACTGAAATGACCCCCACAAGCTTGATCATGACAAAACTTAATGACATTGATTTGGTCAGACTCTGAGACACAACGACTAATGATTTGGTCCGAACAGTATTTGAACAAGTATGGATCATCCCAGATAAATTTTTTTACTTCTGCCAGAAATTTTGACTTATCATGTTTAGTCAAATGATCAGGCATCAAACCAGTGACAAGATAATTCACAATATCTACAAACCAAGGTAATTAGGAAACTGACATGAGATGTTCATCAGGAAAGGACTCACTAATAAGCATCGGGTCATCAAAAAATTCAGTTACCAATCTAGACAAATGGTCTACTACCATATTCTCAAAACCTTTCTTGTCCTGGATTTCAATAGCAAATTCTTGTAGCAAGAGAATCCATCTAATCCAGCGGGACTTAGCATCTTTCTTAGACAAAAGATACTTCAGAGTAGCATGATCAAAGTAGACAATGACCTTCAAACCCACAAGGTAGGATCAAAATTTGTCTAGCACAAAAACGACTGCCAACAATTCATTTTCCGTGGTGGAATGGTGCAATTGAGCATCGTTCAACGTTTTGCTCGCGTAATGGATAACGTGAGGTAACTTATTGACCCTTTGACCTAAAACAGCTCCTACTGCGTAGTCAGAAGCATCACACATTATCTCAAAAGGAATAGACTAATCAGGAGGTCTAATAATCGGAGCAGAGGTCAATTCAGTTTTTAACTTTTCAAAGGCGTGGATGCACTCATCATAAAAATCGAAACTAGCATCCTTAGTCAAGAGTCTACAGAGAGGACTGGAGATTTTAGTGAAATCATTAATAAATCTCCTGTAGAAACCAGCATGACCTAGGAATGATCTGTAATGGCCCGGATTTTCAATGCAATAAATATATTGGTTATTATTCATTTTAATTGTTAAAAATTAAGATTCATAGATGGAATGGATGTTAGATGGATCAAAGTTGGGGCAATGGCCCAAGTATGGTCCCATGGACCATGGATAGGATTAATTCTATTTAATTGGGTCAATGATGGTCAATTAGGTCAAATGCCCAATTGGGACCCTATGGGTCAAGATGGATTGATGATTAGGGTAAATGGGTAAGGAAAGAATTTAATCGGGTCATAGACCCAATTAAGATCAAAGGCATGGGGTCCACCTCATCAAGTGAGGTGGCAAGTGCATGAGGAATTATCCAAGTGGCATAACCAAGTGGGACCCAACTCCACCTCATCAAGTGAGGTAGCGTGTGGACTAAGGCACAAGTGGGGCCGGCCACCATAGTTGACTTGGTCAACCATGGGTGAGTTCATGGGTGAATTAAAGAGGATTAAGTGTAGTGAGTGGAATTAAATTATTTAATTAAATCACCTAAGTTAGATGGAAAGAAATTTAAATGCTTGAGTTAGAAGTTGAGTCCATTTAAATGGAGTGAGTCAAATGGGGGTGAGTCACATGGGAAAAGATGGAGTGAGTCAAAGGGGAGGTGGGTGGTTTTCCATCTCAATGGAAACCACCAAGCCAAAACCATTGGAGATGGGGGTGGTATGCCATGTGGAGGGCATGCACCCTCTTGGCTAGACAAAGAACCCATGTGGAGACCATGCATTCTCATGGTTGGTCAAAGGAGAGGTGGGGGTTCCATCTCATGCAAACCACTAGCCACCAAAAGAAACCACTAAGCCAAAACCGTTGGAGACGGTGGTGTGTGCCATGTGGAGGGCATGCATTCCCTTGTTTGGTCAAGGGACTCATAGGGAAGACTCCACATTGATGAGGGTGGAGTGTTGCTCAAGGAAACCCTAGACAAGATGGAAATGACTCTTTCCATCTCATTCACTCTCTCCCTCTCTCAAGCTTGGCCGGCCCTCTCATTGAACAAGACAAGAAACACTTAGGGATTTTTCTATCTCAAATCCTCTCCCTCTCTCTCAAGCTTGGCCGACCTCTCTCACAAGACAAGAAAAAGACTTGGGATTTTCCATTCTCTCCTCATCTCCCTCTCTCAAACCTTCACCAAGGCCGAACCATATCCTTGGGGTTTTCATCTAAAACCCTCTCCCTCTCAAGCAACACACTTTGGCCGAAGATCAAGGAGGAAGAAAGAAGAAAGACTAAGGAAGGAAAATAGCGGATGAGCAAGACGGAATGGAAGAAAATGGAGGAGTCGCAGAATCGGTAAGTATTGCTTGACAAGATTTTATTGAGTAGAAATGGGTTAAAGGAACATCCCATTTCGGATTTGGAGAGTTGGTCAAAATATTATAAGCCATGGATTTAAAATCCATCCAAGGAGTGAGATGGAAAAATGGACAAAACCCTAATGGGTAAGATGGATTACCAAGGACACTATGTATATATGGCTTATGTCAACATGCATGGCTAAACATGAAGAATGGTCAAGGATCATGGTTCGACCCTTGCATGGCGAACCCTAATTATTATGAATATATGGCTAAGGACCTCATGCATGTCCAAGATAAGGAATATGATCAAAGATCATGGTTTGGCCCTTGCATGGCCAAACCCTAGATTTTTATGTATGGATCATAGAGGACAAGAAAGGATTGGATGAGGTTCGGCCATGATGTATGGCCGAACCCCATCAAGTGATCTAACCATGGGTATATGATGTGTAAGAAGAAATGATGAACCATAGGGTTCGGCCATACAACATAGGGTTCGGCCATGTTGTATGGCCGAACCCCATGGAAGTATGTTGGTAATTTTAATTGGTTTAAAGGATGAAAACCATGGAAGTATGTTAAAAGGGTTTTTAAGGGTGAGAATGATGGAAGAATATTGATGATGTTAAATGGTCTCAAATGTTGTAAATGATGAAGAACCATGGACCATGGGTTCGGCCATGTTGTATGGCCGAACCCCATGGAAGAAATGTTAATGAATTTTTGGGTTTTAAAATCATGGACCTAAGTATATGATTAAACCCCATGGAGGGACTTTGTCTATGGGTCTAAATATTGTAAATGGTTTAAAAGGAGAGGATGAAAATGAGACATCATGGGTTCAGCCATGTTGTATGGCCGAACCCCATGAACCATTTTGATGGATCATTTGGTAGATCCATGCATGTGTAGGAGATTGAATAATCAAGCTAAGGAATAGATGGATTTATTATGGATTTATGGTATGTTAATGAATCATCTTGATGGACCATTTGTAGATCTATGTATGTTTAAAGAGATGGAATGATCAAGCTAAGAAATGAGGGTTAAAATGAAAGGATGATGGAATGAAAGGACCATGGGTTCGGCCATGTTGTATGGCCGAACCCCATGGACAATGTTTTATGGACTTAGGGTCTTTATTAATGTAAAATGATTAAACTATGTGATTGGTTTAATAAATCAAAAGATGGAATGATCTCGGACCCACATTGATTAAAAAGATAAAGGACTAAAAAGAGGCACCCAAAACCAAGAGAGTGATTTATTTATATGTAATAAGGTAATGGGATTTCACAAGAGGTATGCGATAGGATTGACGTGATCGGTGAACGGTTTTTGGACGGAACCACAAGGACCCGGTATTTAGACATTGGTAGGATTCCTACCTCATTGAAAACCATGGAATATGTATATGTGATGTTTTTACTTGAATTATTTTGGTATCAAATGATATGTCTTAATGAATGGGATTTTCATGCTATGATGTTTATTATTATTACATAGCATGTTGCACTTGCATCTCATGCATGGCATGGGAGGGACCAAATGAGGAGAGTCCACGTTCCATTCGGATTTCCGATAAATAATCGTGGGGAGGAATCTACACTGATTCTAAGGGATGTGTGATTGAATTGTAACAGGAGTCCACGCTCCGTTCAGGGCGTCCGATAAGGCATATGACACCCATGGCATAACACCCACTTGCATGGTTTTGATATTATTTATATCTATGTGTTTTTATTATACTAATCCATGTGTTGACCCTACTCGGAATACCTACTGGGCGCGTTGTCTAACGCCCTACTTCTACCTTAGATGATGACACAGGAAACGGATGGAACGAAGGACGTGATCGGAGCCAAGCTTAGGAGCTTAGATAAGCTAGATCTATTTTATTTAAGTTTATTTCATGGACAATGTAATTTGAGTAATTAGCTTGTTGGGACTGTAATAACTTAGACTATTTGCTATGGTTTAGACTTTTATTTTGGACATTTTAATTTAAGGTAATTATCATTAAGTGATGTACTTCCTTGCTATTTAATAATTGGTAGGATAGAACTCTATTATAATTCAGCATTGTTTTATTCCGTATGCTTAACCTTATCGCGTGTGAACCATTCTCGTGGACTTAATCCACGCACACGTATGGTTGGCCAGTTAAGGGCCGGGCTTTGGAAGCTCGAGCTTAACTCGCGTCGTGACGTCCAGCTCTCTCTCACTCCTTTATTTTTTAAAAAAAAATAGACTCTGATTTTCTGCGAGTGAAAAAGGGCGGGGCATTACATGATCTGATTTCTTTAACAGTTTGGGGTCGTTGAAGACGAGAGAACAAGTCGACCTTAGTTTTATCAACTTCTATTCCTTCGTCTGATATAATGTGACCTATGACTATGCCCTATTTCATCATGAAGTGACATTTTTCCTAATTGAGTAACAGGTTCTTTTCTTTACATCTTACTAACACAAGGATTAGGTGATGTAGGCATTGGTTAAACGAAGAACCAAAGACTGAGAAATCATCCATAAAGGCTTCTAGAAATTGCTCTACCATGTCTGAAAATATGTTGATCATACACCGCTGAAAGGTAGCAGGTGCATTGCACAGCCCAAAAGGCATGCGACGGTAGCCGAAAGTACCAAATGGATAAGTGAAAGTGGTCTTCTCATAATCGTCAGGAGCAACACAGATTTGGTTATAGCCGAAATAACCATCGAGAAAACAGTAGAATGCATGACAGGCTAAACGCTCAAGCATCTGATTTCGGTAGTCAATACAAACTCTCCACTCCGTTTGGACACGGGTTGGAACTATCTTGTTATCATCATTCTTGACCACCGTCACACCACACTTCTATGGGATAACCTGTATCGGACTCACCCATGCACTGTCAGAGATTGGATAGATGATACCCTCCTCGAGAAGTTTTAAAATTTCGGCTCTTACCACGTCCTGCATTGCCAGGTTTAGACGTCTCTGTGGTTCTCTAGACGTCTTGGAGTTCTCCTCCAAGTGAATTTTGTGCATGACCACAGACGGGTTGTTCCCCTTAAGATCGGCAATGGTCCATCTAATAGTTTCTCTATGTTCTCTCAAAACAGCCAGAGTTTAGACTTCTGTCTGAAGTTAAATCGGAAACTATAATGGCTTGTAGGGTGTCGGATGGTCCCAGATACTCATATTTAAGAGTCTCAGGGAGTGGTTTGAGCTCTAATTTTGGTGGCTTCTCCAAAGAAGGGACTGGGACAGATTGACTCACAGGGATAGGTTCGAATTTCCTTGCTCTAACATCAACATATGGAACTTCATTCAGTAGAACGTTCACCTCTTGCTCACCATTTTCATTGAAATCTATACCAAAGGTGGATAGAAACTTCTTGAATGGATCGTCTCAAATAAAATGAAAAAAGGATTCTTCGACAGAACTCTGAATCATATTAACGTCGTACAAATCATCTGTACAGGGAGGCTATTTACACAACTGGAATACATTGAGTTCTGTTGTCAGATTTCCGAATGACAACCTAAGCATACCATCTTGGCAATTGATAACAGCTTTAGTGGTGGTCAGGAATGGTCGTCCAAGAATAACTGTAATGTGCCCACTTTCGTTCTGAACAAGCTGTGCATCCAGCACCACAAAATTGACTGGAAAGTAGAATTTGTCGACTTTCACCAGAACGTCTTCTATCACAACTTTTGGGATTTTCACAGAGCGATCTGCTAACTGTAGTATGATAGTAGTGGGTTTCAACTCACCCAACGCTAAGTGCTCATAAACAGAGTATGGCAGTAGGCTGACATTGGCTCCAATATCTAACAAGGTCCTATCAATTTCAAATCTACAAATGGTGCAAGCGATGGTTGGGCACCCAGGATCCTTGTGTTTTATTGGAAACCCCTATTGGATGAGTGAACTCACATTTTCTGCAAAAAATGCCTTTTTGAGAACATTGGTTTTCCGTTTCACCGTACAGAGGTCTTTCAAAACTTTGGCATAGGAGGGTACCTGATTTATAGCTTCAAGTAGAGGTATATTGATACTGACGTGTCTAAGTACCTCTAATATGTCACTATAGGGTATTCCTTTGTTAGGATTGGCTAACCTCTGAGGGTACGGAGCTTTAGGCACAAAAGTATTTTTAGCAAGTGTTTCCGGTGTATTTTGGATGTAAGATGGACTAGGTGGGTCCTCTTGATGCTTTGGTTGACCAGTCGTCTGGTCTTTCTTTTGTTTAGGCGGTTCGACCTTGTTGTCTACCTGTCTCCCAGACCTCAAGGTAGTAATGGAGTTAGCATCGTCTGGATTAGATAACGAAGCCTCATTCTGTCCCTTGGGATTTGGGATAGGCTAACTAGGGAACTTGGCTTTCTCCCTATCTTCTATCGCGGTAGCTAATTGCCCCAGTTGTGTTTCGAGCTTGTGCATAGCCTGTTGGGTGGATTGCATTAACTGCTGCAACGTATCCTCGAGAGAGGGCTTATGATGTTGAGAAGGACCGGACTCATAGGACGGACCTTGTGGTAGCGGATGGTATGGATGATTTTGAGATGGATGGTATGATTGGATCTGAGATAGTTGATGTGGTTGACCTTGATATTGAGGGGGTTCTTGACCTAATGGAGGTTGATTCTAACGCCAAGAAAAAATTTGGATGGTTCCGTCAATTAGGATTGTATGTGGCTGAGAAAGGGGTTCCCTGCTGTCTTTCAAAAGTATTGAGTGCATTGGCGTGCCCGGTTGAGCACTTAGCATTCAATCATAAGGAAGGACAGTTTTGGGCAGTGTGTCCTATGTTAGAACATAATGCGTAAACCTTAGTATGCATTCCTAATGATGGGATCATCGCCTGAGAAATCGCTAAAACATCTATTTTTTTCGTTAGGTTTGCGATCGCAATCTTAACATCACAGTCTTTGTTAACCTCGTACAAACCTCCTTTCTTTGAGGTTTGTGCTGAATTATCTCATTTGGAGAAGTCACATCGTTGAGAACTTTCCGCCAATGATCTAAGAAATTTCATCCATTGTTTACAGTTAGCTGTAAAAATTCCCCACCTTTCATAGACTCGACATTGTACGGTTAGATGTGGTTAAACCATCATATAAGAACTGCACGAGTCTGTCTGTTTCATAGCCGTGGTGAGGGCATTTACTCAATGAATATTTGAATCTTTCCCATGACTCACAGAATTGTTCACCATCCTTCTGATTAAAGTTTGAAATTTCTTTCCTGAGGGCGTTAGTTTTTTATATAGGAAAACATTTATTCAAAAATTTGTTGGCCAACTGATCCCAAGTTGTGATGGAATTTGCAGATAGAGAATTTAGCCAAGATTTCACTTTTTTTTTGAGAGAAAAAGGAAATAAACGAAGTCTAATGGATTCATCAGTGATGCCTTTAATAGTGGCGTAGATCTCTAAGAATTCTTTAACATGTAAGTAAGGGACCTCACGATCAAGTCCATGGAATGTGGGTAAAAGATGTAACAGGGTTGGTTTGAGTTCAAAAGCCACATTAGTTGCTGGAACAACTATGTCGGATGGTGTGTTGGGTGTGGCTGGTGAAAAGTAGTCTTGAAAGGTTCTCTCTTCGACTATTTCTCCGGCCATGTTAGGTGGTAGTGGTGATGGTGAAGGTGGACTATCTATGACTGAGCTAAACTGAGCTCTGGACGCAACGATCGATAAATCGACGGAAAATGTAACTCAAACCAAGCGATTGTGAGAGTCACGATACTAATAATTCATACACAGACACGATCATTCACACTCAATCAAATTCACACAAAATATGACCTAAACCTAGACTGACACACATATCCTAGTCTCTAGACTGCTCTAATATCCTTTCCAGAAAATTTTAGCCTCCGAGGAGAGTTTAACCACAAGCACGGCCATCTAAGTTTCCAGGTAAGTGGAGGAGCACAATGGCAATCTGTAACACCCCGCCCTTTTCACTCTAATTATCAGAGTTTATTTTTTATTTTTATAATAAATACTCAAGTGATCGGGGCGGAGTGTCATGATGCCAGTTAAGTTCAGACTTCTAAAGTCCGACCCTTAACTGGCCAAGCCCATGTGCGTATGGATTAAGTCCATAAGAATCGATCCACACATGGTACAAATACAACTTGCGGAATATACTTAGTCTTAATCTAACTGAGGTTATAATAAACCTATATCTACTCAATTTATAACTTAAGATAGCAAAGTACAAGATTTATTCTCCAATATTACTAAATAACCTTAGTCTACCATTCATACCAAACCATCAAAATAAACCAAACCATAGTAGCTACTTAACTACATTATTACATGCCAACATCTTCTAGCTATCAAATTACATTGTCCAATAACTTAAATAAAAATCTATAAACCAATCCATAAATCAAAGTCCATTAAAAATCCATTCTCAACCCAACCTCCTTTGCTTGATCCCCTTCTCGATCCTCATTCCTTGTCTTTCCTGCGTCATCCACTAAGGGTAGAGATAGAGCGTTAGATCAACGCGCCCAGTAGTGTTTCTCAATAGGGCTACCACAAGGTTAGTATAAAAACATGCAAATAATATAATAATACATGTGTGACGAAATTCCATAAAAACATGTTATGTATGAAATGAACATGTAATGCGTCTCACTCATCACCATTCTACATAGCCTCCTCTTGACGGGATTCTCATCGTCAAGGTATCCCACAATGGTCTTTCGGACGCCCTGACGGAGTGTGTCCTCCGGATTCCTCTTGACGGGATGCTCATCATCAAGGTACCCTACAGTGGTCTTTCGGACGCCCCGACGGAGTGTGGCCTCCGGTTACAACAACATCATCCCATGCTATGCATGAGATGTCCATGCAAACATGCCATTTAGAAACATAACTTTACATTCATATAACTTATCAAAATCAACATAAAACAGCAAATAGAAATGTGGTTACAATAAAGGTAGGAAACCTACTCAATGATCACTTAGTTTGACTCTTCTTTTGAACTGTCTCTTGTTTACAACTTGTACACTATTCAAGCAAATCCCGTGGCCCTATTTATATAACAGCAAGTCAAACTTTTAACCATAAGATTCCAACCTAGTCTAAGTCCCAAAAATCCATTATGTGGGGTTCGGCCATACCCCATGGCCGAACCTCGCATATTTTCAATTTGTTTCTCTTTCATACAACCATACAATTTAACCAACCTCCAAATAAGCCTTGGTAGGGTTCGACCATACATTATGGCTGAACCTCACCACTTTGGTTTTGGCCCATTTATCCAATCACATGATCATTTTATTTTTTATCATTTCATCCATAATTTACAATAATGCCACATACAACTCTTTGCTTAATTTTCCTTAAAATTCAAAGTCCAACACCAAACCACCTTAGTGGGGTTCGGCCATACATATGGCCGAACCTCACCATCTTTATTTGGTCTTTTAAGTCCCTCATACATGTATCTCATTTGCTTAATTTTATCACAAATTAATCATCAAGTCCATCAATTGACAATTGGTGGGGTTCGGCCCCACACATGGCCGAACCTCACCCTAGAGATTTTAATCCCCAGTTCTATCCTCTTACATGTTTAATCTCCTTAGTACTAAGTCCATAATTGAGATATGTAATTTTGAAATCATAAACATATATCATACATTAGCATAATCCAATTATCCAACAAAACAGTCCATGGGGTTCGACCATATGTTCTCTTGGTGTAATCCTTCCAACATTTGTCCATGGTTTTAATCCATAAATTAGCCATAACAATAATATGTTTCAGCCAAGCCATAGCTACTCAAAAACAGTAAGCTATTTTCACTTTAAATTCTTTAAAAATCTTCACTACCCAATATGGACTTTATCCCTCAAACACCATTAAAATCACCAAGTTTTTCCATGGGGTTCAGCCATCCAATGGGGCCGAACCCTATGGTCCATATTTTGCCATTTTTAAACATCATAATCTTAGATCTAAACCATTGATGGATCTAGCCATACAATAGCCGGATCACATGCCCTAATCCATTTTATTCAACAAAGGTTATGATGCACTTACCAATACCGCGTCTCCTTCGGTTCTTTGACTCCCTTTAGATCCTTAGCGTTCCCTCTTCCCTCTTGTTCTGCTAACTGAGATCAACCTCGCTGTAATCTCGTTGGAATACTTCAGCCAGATGATATGGATTTGATGGAGAAAGAGAGAGAAAGGAAACTTTGATCTTAAACCTTGGTGCCAAACTCCTTTGCTCAAAGTGTGCTTTTGTCTTGGTGAAAGAAATCAACCAAGGACTGATTGCAAATCAGTAACCAGCTGCTGTTCTTGCTTTTGGAAAGATGAAGGACGACCAAGGGAGAGAAAGATAGAGAGAGTAAGAAATGAAACTTCTTTGGCTACTCAAATTCAGTCCAATTTTATCTCTCATGTAACTCCCATATTAACAATGCCCTTTATGCTTATTTGGGGGTTTCATCTATCAAATGAAACCTCCCCAAGCTTCCAACGTCTCCTTTAGACTGTATTTGTGTAACCCCCTCCTTAGATCCTCTCTCATTAACAATTCAAATGGGGGTTTCATCTTAAGATGAAACTCTTCCCCTCCTCCAACGTGTAACCTAACCATTTGAATTTGAAATATTATAATCTGTCATGTAACTCCATAAAACAGCCAGCCCTATTCATGCTCCATCTTTGGGAGTTACATGCATGAAATAACCATCCCATGCAACTCCAAATGTAACTCTCATTTGTTTACTACTTCCCTTGGGGTTTCATTTTTGAAATGAAACACACCATGTTCCAACGACTCTATGCATGCCCTTGTGGGTTTACATCTTCCCATCATTCATCTCTCATTAACCATCTTGCATGTGAGAGTTTCATTTGAAATGAAACTCTCCTAGGTCCCAATGGCTAACCCCTTGATTCATCTTTTGTAACCGCCACTTCTTAATACCTTCCTTGGAGTTACATGCATGAATTATCAATCCATGCTGCTCCAATGTGCATCACCACTTGAATTTGAAATCACCCATCAACCTTTTATCTACACACCTCATTCATTTAAATATTCCATTCAACTCATTTATTTAGCTCACCCAACTCAACTCATTCATTTTAATGTAACTCAACTAATAAATTCAACTCACTCATCTCCATCATTTAATTTATCTCAATCCCACTCAAACATTAAATTAAACTTATCCCAAATTAACTTTTGAGCTTAATCAATGATTAATCATATCCATCTCGACCCATTGGGTCCCATTTGGGTCCCTTTGACCCATTTATCAAAATTTGACCTAATTACAAATCTTGACCCATTTGAGTACATCTCATCCATTTATTGGTCTTGTAAACATAAGTATCAACCATTGGTCTTGGTTGGACCATTGGCCAAACACCTTGCCCATTTAAATCCATATCAAATAAATCACAATGGCAATTCCATAAATATTAATATATTGAAAATTCTAGGGTATTACATAATCGACTTAAGCGTCCACTTATCATTTCGGCTATGTACACCTTGGTGACAAAACTAGCCTCGACACCGTGCTTGAAGAAAAACTCTTCACCGGTAAACTAAAAATAACTGAATTAAAGATGGTCCTAATGAGCATGAAAACAATGGTTCTAGATTGATTTTAATTGGGTAATGCATAAACCAATTTTACTAATCTTTTTGAATTTTTCTATTTTTTGAATGTAAGCCTAAATTACCAATGCAAGAATCAAGCAAATATGAAAACACTAAGCAAACAATTTAAGTTAATGTATTAACTAGCAATCTAAATGCATGAACAAATTAAATATGAGTTTTTTTTTTTTATGCAAAATAAATGCAAGACGAGCTAATAAAATCTATATGAATGCATGAAAATTAAAAATTTGAAGAAAGAGATTGAATGCACGTACATTGGATTTTTGTTTTTATTTATTAGCAAACACAATTTTAATTTTTTAAGCAATTTTTTCCACAAGAATTTTCAAAGCACCTGCACAAAACAGAACTCAAAACCGTGGTGAAGCTTTTAATCACATAAAACATGCATGATTCCTAAACTAAATGCAGATTTCCTAATGTTATAACTGGTGGAAGAAATTAATTGATTGTACCTAATTAAGAACTCTAAATTAAATTAAGACCATAAAAAATTCTAAATTAATATCCACCAAATTAATCCAAATCAGATTTTCAAGTATGTCCAAAGTTGTTCCATGATTTTTTTTTTTAGACATTGTAACTGGAACCTTCCAAATTTAGATCTGTTTTCTAAAAATAGTGTATGACTAAATTAGATTAAAATTCTAAGATTAGAAAATGCTAAAAAGAGAAACTAGCTATTTTTGGAAGTTTCTAAAAATAAAAGTCTCGAAAAATAAAAAAATTATAAATTTAATAATGATTCCAAATTTAGATAATCTCCTAATTTTTATTATTTTTAGAAACTTCTAAATAAGGTAACCTTCTAAAATTAGAGTTTCTACGAAAATAGAAACTTCTAATGTTAAAGAGTTGCCAAAATTAGATATTTCTAAAATTCACATTATTTCTAAAAATAAATAATTCAATGGCGATTATTTTAAGATTTCCGACAACGGCGCCAAAAACTTGTTGTGCAAATTATAAATTTATAACTCGTAATCACACGAGCAATTAGATAGTATAGCGATTAGCTGCGAGGTCGAACCCATCGGAACTTAGGACAATATATCTGTGAAAAATATACCATTGAATTGTATATTTTAAAAAATTTAGAAAATCATAAAAATAAATCTTAAACATGTAATTAATTCTCTAATCTGGGAAATCTAATTTTAATGTAGAACTAAGAATAGAAAAGAAGTCCAAAAATATGAATAAAATAAAAAATTAGAAATTAACCATTTAAGAGATCTTATTTTCATGGAAAACACAAAATTCATCTAATTTCAATTAAGATGGTGGAATTAATCTAAAAATTATAAATGATCTCAATCTAACTTAGAACACAAAATTAAGATGTAATTAAATTATTTCCAACCTATATCCACAATTTTTTAAGAATTTGAATTTATAAACAAAATAAAAAAAAAAATATATATATATATATATATTTACAATGGAATTTGGATTGAAGATTAAGGAGGCATTATTTTCAATATTTTAAAAATAAAATCAAAACCTAGAACATGGTGCTCACATTTATTAATGATCATTTATTCAAATTCTTCAGTCATAATTAATCTAATTAAGAAAAACATGAGTTTCATTAATGAAAAAATAATCAAAATAAACATTGGGCTTAGAGAGAATTCAACATAAAATTCCAAATCTAAATTCTTCTCCTACTCTTAAAAAAGAGCCTCAGAATGAAAAATTAAGCTTCTAAACTTTCTCAAAAATTGGATGTTTAAGATGAAAATTCTAAGATTAAATTAAAACATGCATTTATAAAGAGATTAAAAATCAAATTAAACTATCATAATTAACAAACATTAAGTGGAAAACCATAGATTTAAAAAGCTTGTCTTGATTTTATTAATAAAACAAAGAATTAAAATTACATAACCATAGAATTCTTGGAATATGACCCGGTTGATCACAGTGAAAACAGGTGTTCATTCCTCGAGAAGCTTGTGTGACTGCTACAGATTGAGTGGGCTGGTTGGGGCAAAAACCACCACTTGATCCAACAGACGGCAAAGGTCTACTAAAGTTCGTTCTGAACCTCTTGTTGGGTTGGTACGTACCCCTCCCACTCGGAGCTCGACGGTTGTCCACTCTGGCAAATTCCGCCATCTCCTGTTCCACAATGGTTGCCCTGCTGACTACTTCTGCCAGTGTGGCTGCTTTGAACACGGTTACCTTGGCCCTAATGTGTGGCCGTAACCCACGCTCGAACTTACGAGCCTTTCGATATTCCGTGTCCACAATATAGTATGCATAGATTGACAGGCTGAGGAATTCTTGGTGATACTCAGCCACCGTCATTGAACCTTGTACTAACGTCATAAAGGCCTGAATTTGACGTTCTCTTTCTTCCTCTGGAAAGTAGCGCTCTAGAAATGTCGCGGAGAATTGCTCCCAGGTCATAGCAACTCTTTCTCTTCTTGGCACAAGTGCCTGCTGTTTCTCCACCACCTTCCACCATTTGGCAGCGTCATCTACCAGCTGTGATGTGGCCAATAATATTTTATGAGCATGACTCCTGATGTTCAGAAGAGTCAATATGTGGGAAATCTTCTCCAACCAGTTCTCGGCTCCGACTGGCCCTTCTCTGCCCTTAAAGTAAGGTGGCCGCTGTTGCTGAAAATCTCTGACCATGTTACGGTCATTATTTTCGCTCGTACTTCCCCCTCCGTTCAAATGTTGTTGGAGGACAGACGTAACCACAGCTTGCACCAAGCTGTCCAGTTCAGGAGGCACAAAGGGTGCAGTCATGTTACTGTTCTCCTCCTCCTCTCGTCGATAAGACGAGTCATATTCCTCCTCGTCGTCCTGTTGATATGTAGGGTCACTCCCTTCTTCTTCCCGCCGGGAATGTTGTGACTCTTCCTCATCGAGCGAACGTTCATGAACTGATCTCTCTTCGTCATGAACGGAAAGCTCATCATCATGTACCGATGGCACCTTCTCCTGTACCACCTTCCGGCGTTGGGGTACCACCTTCCCTTGTGGTGTGACTATGAGCACCTCATCTTTCTTCTTATCATCCTGACGGGTCCTTCTCTTCGATGCCCCCTCAACTAATCCGATTTGTAAAACTTTTTCCTTACCCTTCGGATCTTGTACCACTTTTCTCTGTGGCGCCATTTAGTCCTAATTCATGGGAAACATCATATACTTAGTTTCCATTAACAATATGCATCACATGCCATGAATCCTCATAAAAACATGAAATCACATATTTATATAAATTCAAACTTCATTTTTGTACAAAGGTGGGTAGGGTGAAACAAACCCTATGTATAACAAAAAAAAATATACCCCCTTACAAAAATAACCCTCTTTTTAATACCCTTTATATTAATTCCTATCCTAGTCTTCCGTAGAAGACTCCGCATCACCAGCGAACTTGAAACGGTTATCAGGACACATCATCGCTGTGTGCCCCAATACTTCATACATTGTGCAGGGTATTAAACCGGGTCCTCCTATGCTAGGACAATTAGTCCTCACCTCTCCATGCCCGTGCAGTCCACAGACCGGACAGACAATTCCTAATGGATGAGGACAATACAACCTGTTGTGATCGTCCTGATTACACAACTCACAAGTATCGTAGGGATCTACCTCCCCCGCCGATTCCAATATTATAGGAAAGTCTTCCATAGGATCCTCATAAAAGAAAAATCCCAGATCATCCTCTTCCTCCTCAGGAGGTTCCACTAACCAAGGAATATCCTCCATCTGATACTCAGGTAACGGTGCTAGATTCACCTCCTCCATTTGTGCTAAGTTCAACTCTTCCAATGGTGCTAGATTCCATTCCTCTTCCTGAAGGTTCACATTAGCCTCCATGTTGGTGTTGTTAGAAGCAGACACCAAGTCTATGGGATTGCTAGGAGTTCCACTGTAACACTCTGAGTACTCCACATTACTCGACATATCTGTATCATATCAATAAAACACAAGAATATTCAACAACAATTCTAAATAAACCATTCTTGGTTTTCAGGGGAATCTGATCATGTATTATATCATGTACTTTGTTTGGGGAAGATTACCAAATCATCACTCTTTGTGTTCTTTTGTTTCAGGGGAAATCTCTAATTTCCTATTGTTTGTTTCTCAGTGTGGGGATTCCAGGGGAGTTCATCCTACCTTGCTATGTTTGATTTGTCCAATTATGATGGCTGTACTTTACTTTGCTATCTTTCATTGTCGTTCTCAGATTGATTGTTCAGTCTGAGTCACTCGAAGTAAATTAATCCGGCCCCCAGGCAGCGGACTCCGAAGAGTCGGTCAGTAGGGATTTTTATCCTCAGTGAGACATGAAACCGTCTTAATCTTACTTCGATGATTCAACTTCCCGTTTCGCCCTCTCCGATAATTTCAGACTCTAAATTTTTTTTTTTTTTTAAATAAACATCGGAAGAGAGCGGGCGGCGTCACGACTCGAGTTAAGTTCAGACTACCCAAGTCTGAACCTTAACTGGCCACCCATGTATACATGGAATAGACCATGATAATGAATCACACATGGAACTAACATCAACATGCGGAATAATCTAGATTAATTGCGGAATAGAAGGACGAGATAGCAAGTAACAGTCCTAAACATTACATATCATAGATCAAACATCCAAATGTTATCAACCTACTCAAACCATAGCAAGTAGTGAATTATTACATGTCCCACAAAAGTATTCAAAAGACAGTAATATAAAGTAGTTCAGTCCTTTATTCAAGCACTTAGGCTTGGCTCCCCTCCCGGTCAACGACCTTTCCTTTCCCTTTGCTTGTACCTGCAATCTCCTCTGAGGATAGAATTAGGGCGTTAGATCAACGCGCCCAGTAGGTTCCCGAATCAGGGCTACCACATGTTAGCATATAAAACATGCATATACATATCATAATATATGATCATCAAAACAGGTAAAACAATGCTATGATTGCACATGCAATGAGCCTCCCCCATCATGTACATCCATAGCCATCACTTGTCGTGCCATGCACCGACAAGATAAATCACAATACAACTTCCATCTCTTCATCACTGACTGATTCATATCACGTATTAGTCCTCCTGGCGGGACTCTCTTCGCCCAAGGAGACCATTGTGACTATGATCATCATGTTACTCTTCCTGGCGAAACTCTCATCGCCTAAGGAGGACGTAACCCATAATTGTAACACTGTAGAACCTCATTCATCATCCCATGACCATGCAGGAGATGCCAATGCCTGTATGCCATTTGTTAATGCATAATATATCATTTGAAACACATATATTAAAACAAGAGTATCATAAGAAAACCCGGTCACGACTCGCGCGTCGTTCGACTTCCGGTACCTTATCCATATATCGATCAGCAAGTCATAACTTATTCAATCACATCTACGACCCATCCACATCATGTGGGGTTCGGCCATGCCCATGGCCGAACATCATTAACTTAGAGTTTGTCATTTTATGGGATTCGGCCCTATACTTGGCCGAATCTTGTATTCCCACTCTTCCATCATCAAATGGTTCTCCATTACAATACTTTAAACCCTTTACAAAATCATGGGAATAATATCAAACACAAACTATGAACTTAGTCCATTTATTCCAAAAACAGCCCATGGGGTTCGGCCATGCACATTGCCGAACCCAATGGTTCTCTTGATCTGATTGATCCATCAATTACCCATAATTTGAATCAGTAATCTTAACCCTAATATTGACATGGTTCAGCCCTACATTGGCCAACCAATAACAACAAGTTAAACTTCACCAAATTACATCAAACACCATATTTTATATGGTTTTAAACTCATCAAAATCATCAAATACTAACATGGGGTTCGGCCATCCAAGGTGGCCGAACCTCATGTCTATGTTTTGTTCTTTCAAACATGTTTTTAGGTGTCATAGTATCAGTATAACTTTGCTGCCTTATTACCTCTCAAGACCATCCAACTAAGTTCATCAATTTGTCCAAATGACCATCAAACTTCGTGGGATTCGGCCATCCAAGATGGCCGATCCTGATGGTCCAATTCATTAATTTTAAACCGTTGATTTAGACCCATGGTACCTTCAGTCCTTATATCATTCAGATCCATGTTTTTAACCCTGTTTAAAACATGCATTTGAGTCTCAATAAAACTCAAAAACAGTCCACCAAAAACTCCATGGTTTCCATGTTTCAAAATATGAAAACCAACCTAACTTTTACATGGGGTTCGGCCATCATCGGCCCTCCATGATGGCCGAACCCAATGGTCATCTTTACCATTTTAAAGCCTCTCTTAATCAAGGTTAAAACCTTGGTGTATTCGGCCATAACCATGGCCCAATTCACCCCCATTCATTCCATGTTGTTAAACCAAATAACACATAAAATACTTACCAAATTTTTCAAGTTTTCTTCTTGTCTTTGATCCTTGATTTCTCCCTTTTATTTCTTCTTGTCTTTGATCCTTAATTCCTTGCTGGTTTAGGCTTGATTAACTGATGCCAAACCTCTGTTGTTCAGCCAAGAAAACGAATTGGAGAGAGGGAGAGAGAGATGGGAATTCTTGGATTCTTTGGTGTGAAAAACGGCCATGTATGGTTAGGTTTTCTTTTATAGTTTCAGCCCCCCCAACTCCCATTCATCCTCCCTCATTAATGTTGTTAAAAACGATGGGACAAAGGGTGTTAACCAAGACACCTCTTGGTGCCAAACATTGCACCCCTTGGTGCCAAACATTGTATCACATGGGAAATGAACCAATGCAACCCTTCATGAAGAGGTGCCGCCCAACCTTGGTGTCTTTTGGCTTTGCCAAAGCACCCTTTCATACCAACGGCTGAGATTAATTCAGATTAATTGTTGTGTGAGAATACAACTCATTTCCATCTCCTCTTGACTCACCTAACTCGGAATATTTTTATTCTAAACCAACTCATCCAACTCATCACTTTTAATGCACTAAGTTTGAGTCAACTCATTTCTTAAATCCAATTCATTTCAAATCAACCCAACTCAAGTTGAATTAACTCACACTTGGGTTCAATTGAGGGTCCACACGGTCATCCGTGGTCAAACTGGTCAACCCGACCCATTGGGTCCCCCCTTTAGCTCCTTGACCCATTTTTTGACTCTATGACCCAATTATGGTATTTTGGTCATTTGTAAGTGGTTTTCTCATATGGATCATGCCTACCCATTTCTTCTCTACTTGATTTCCCATCAAATAGGCTTAACCCTATTTAATTTAAGCTTACACAATGGTCAAATCATCCATTTTGACCCATTGGGTCCAATTGAGCCCTTTGACCCATTTAGTCATTTCCAACCCAATTGATGTACATAACCCATCCAAATCAACTTGATATACATATAATGTGCTCATACGACCTTAATTTGAGCAATAGGCCCCAACATTTCTTATTTTGACATCACAAAATAATTAATTTAATAATTCAGGGGCATTTTCGTAATTTTCCATTTTATTGAAAAATTGGGGTGTTACAAAAATAGTAAATATCGTAGAAGGAAAGTGGGTTCAAAATCCCATTTTTAACACATGTAACACCTTGCAGTTCAGGTTTGACCCAGTTAACGTTCGAAACACAAAAAGTCATAAACTAAAAAGTTGTAGCCCTTAAAGTCTTATTTGCATCCCAAAAAGAATTAATGCAATCGGACATGAGAGTGAAACGTTATGGTGAAACTGCTGAATCTGTGTCAAACTTTTCTTCTTTTTCTCCACTTCTTATTTTGTTTCTTTTTCCTTAATCCACTTGCCAAATTTGAAAATCCTCTTATAATGACTTGTAAATTTCAAATTTCCTCATATGTATCTTGAGATGATTAAAATAGACTTCACACATGTGGATTTCTTCATGGGCTTTTCTTAATAGGCTTAATAATTAGCCTTTTTTAAAGTATGGAAAATCTAATAAATAATTTTACCACTTACATTCAATTCTAAAAATGTCTAAATTAATCCAAACTTTATAAATGGATTTTAATTAATTAGTTTACAAATGAAACTCCTAAAATTGTGGTAAAATAATTATTAAAAATTCCAACTATCCAAAAATATCAACTTATTCATAAATTGCAAAATTCACCATTTGAATTCTCATATCGTGTATTTCCCTGTAAATCCTGCAAAACATCCAAAATGCTATTAAACATATCCTAAAATACACAAAAAATAGGGTAACTAGTCCAAATATAAAGGTAAAATAGTCATTTTCCTATGCTCATTGTGTTGTATCAAGAAGTAAATAAAAAATAATACAGCTGTTGTTGCAAATAAGAAGAGGGGTGAATTAGATATAGCAAAGGGAAGAGCTGCTATCCCATGAGTGTACCATCCTTTGCAAAGAAGCAATCAACTGAAAGAAAGTATACAGAGAAGAAAGCAAAGCCGATCTGCAAGAGAATCCAGCCTTGCAAACATTCAAGCGATGATCAAAAGTAGCCAGAAATCAAAATTGGATCTATTAAATGAGTAGTTGATTAGTGAGAATAAGTAGAAACAGGAAGTAAAAAATTGAGATGAAAAGCAAGAAGAAGAAACCCATTTTGCAACCACTGTGTAGTTGAGACCTGACAAAGCATGACAACAAAGATCTGGATTTGTTCAGCCATACAAGAAGCCCTGCAAAATCAGTAAAAAGACGACGGTGGAAAGAACAAAGAAAAAAAATCAGCTAGCCAACATTGTCTTCAAATTAAAAATCAAGAAAAGACGCAGTAAAGTGTTCAAAGCAGGAGAACCAATCCGCATAGAAAAATCAAGGGACTGTTCTTGTTGAATTGCAGCAACATGTGAGAATGAAAAGCATAGGAAAGAGGCAGCGAAATTGAAGAACAACATATGGAGAAAGAAAGAGAGTACAACAGATGAATCAAGGACCGAGGCACAAAAAAAATATAAATGCAGCAGTAAACAATGTTGACTGAGGAATTCTGCCTTGCAAACAAACCACATCAATCGGTGAACAGTTCCAAGCAAAGAAGTACCGTGTAAGTAGGATTACACACGGGTCTTCAGCATACTGCAATAGTAGAAAAAAAATCAAGAAAGGAAAGAAGAAAAAGAAGAAGTGGAAGCTAAGAAAAGAAATCAACAAAAAAGGAAGTTGTCGTGCAATGAGAGAATTAGCATATAGCAAAAGATAGGAAAAAACCGGCAATACCTTCATCGGCTGAATTGAATTGGGGAGTGGGTCCCACCTGACCTTGCCTTATTTTGTCTCTACAATTCTTTTAAATTAAGCACCCCTCCATCAATAGAAATCGAACTTGGACAGTGGATTTTAGGGGAGGGAGAAAAGGAAAGAAAAGACTCAGAGAGTTTGGACTTTTAAAAGTTGGTTGTCTTTATTTCATACAAGTCTTTTCTTGTATTCTTTAAATTCCATTGTTTTGTAATTTAAATTCCATGTGTATTAATAAAAGAAAAGGTGAATTTATTTAGAATTATGGTTGTCCAATTATTTATTTTTTTTGTGATGAAAATTTGATTTTGTTTTTATTCTTTTTATAATTTTGTGATTGAAATTATTCTAAGATATTCGAGGAGATTAGATGAAATATTTAGGATAGGTAAAACTTGATTTTTCCAATTCAATGCTCTTTTTTAAAGAGTGGATGAAATATTTGGATTCAGAATTAGAAGTTGAAATTTTATTTAGACCAAGGCATGAATTGAATTTTCTTACTATAATGAATTTCATGATTATTATAATAAGTTTTAATGAATGAAAAATTGAAATGTATGATTAATAATTTAAGTGAGCTCCATATTTTAGGCCTTGATTTTATTTTTAAAATATGGAAAATAAAGCCTCCATAATTCTTTGATCCAGTTCTATGTAAATATGTACAGAGGTAGTTTAGGTGTTTTAAATTTTATTTATTTTTTTTAAATTAAAAAAAATCATCAAATTGGATAACTAGGTTGGTAATTAAGTAATTGCATCTTAATTTTGTTTTCTAAGTTAGATTAAGATTATTATATTTTTAGATTAAATCCATCATCTTAATTTGATTCAGGTAAAAATTGATTTTCCATTTTATTTTCTATCTTTAGAAGGGTTCTAAATTAAAATTAAATTTCCTAGATTAGATAAATAATTTCATTTATGATTTATCTCCATGTTTTCTAAATTTCTAAAATTATATAATTAAATGGTGTATTTTTCACGGATATATTTTCCTATGTTCCGATGGATTCAACGTCGCACTCAATCGCTATACTATCTAATGATTCGTGCGCTTTCGAGTTATAGATTTAAAATTTGCACAATAAGCTTTTTTACTATCAGGTCAACCCCTCTTGAGTTTAAAAATGCCTTAGATGTTCCTGAGGACTACGAGACCTTTGGTATTGGATCTTTGCCACTTTCTAGCAGTTAGTAAAAGAACTTATTTTCTCACCATCAATGTTGCACGAACGACATGTATACACCTATATATATATATATATATAAAACATTTACACTTAAAAACATCTGATATCGAATAAAATATCATTTGATAACACACCAACCATACATGGATGTCCATTTTTTCAGTATTCATTCGACTAACGCAGGAGATAGAGAGGGGATGACAGCTTGAAGAAGCCACCTTTGTATGTAAAAGAAGATAAGCAGTATGATGCATTGGCATCTCTTCTCTTTCGAGAATTAGAATTCAGGATGATATCTAAACCATGTTGCGACGTTTCACACCAAGCAAGACCCCTATAATAAGATAGTACATTGACTCAAATCATACTTCATATCCTTTCGGCTAAACTTGATTCAATGATCCCATACTTTTTTTGTCACTGGCAATTTCTTCATGTGAATTTTGATCTGCAACAGTGCTTGTCCCGTTGTCAATCTTCTTTATGTCAATCGGATGTACCTCAGTATTTACCATCGTGCCGGACATGATAGTGTTAAGGACAAGCTCCGGTAATTTCTGTTCTTGTGTTACTTTCTTTGCATTTTTGTAGACAATGTAAAGGATCATTTGAAGGACCCCAAATGCAAACCCAAACACATTTGGAATCTGTTTTTAACAAAAAAAAAACAAAAGTGAAATGATAAGTTGGTGAAAACCTATGTGAATAGCGTCATAGCGACGAGGAAGTGAAATAAATGAGCTTACGGCTATGAAAAGGTCCTTGTTCAGTAGACCATAGGCAAACCACATCACTGCACTCAAGGTGAGGAAGAAGGACAAGGAAAACGGCATAAACTCTACGCTCCTAGTACGTATCACGTGCTTCTACACAAATATGAAACAAATTATTAAGGAGACATAAAAATTACTTGCTGGGAGGTTTATTAGAAATGAAGAACTCAAATATTGACTTCAAATGAATGAAAAAATGAGTTGAAAAACAATTATGATGATGGTGAAAAAAAGTAGAAATATATACTTTTGTAAGTAGAAATGCCCTCTACCCTACATTGAGCACACCAAATTTATTCAAATGAATAAAAGGATCATATTACGAAAAATGATTGACCACTTTAGAATAACAGCATGGCCTCTCTATGGACTTTAGCATGTTTGTTTCCCAACTATTGCCAAAGGAGGTGTAACAAATACTCCGATAGGAAACTAAATTAGACTACATGATTATATGAGCATTTTTTTTTAACAAAGGTAAGTATCATTCAAAGGAGGGAAAAACATTTTAAAAAAAATACAAAGGCACCCAACAAGAAAGGCGCAAAGAATAAAAAAGCCCACAGCCCGGGCAAGACAGAATCAAATCATGGGAGAGCAACCCAAAAGATTAGAAAAAACCTAAATATTAGTATTATTAAGCACTCCAGAACAGAAAGTAGACAAAATGGGAGAGTTCAGAGTTTTTGCCCAAGCGAGGAGTTTTAGACCATTTGATTATATGAGCATTTAGTAAAGCCTATTTGATTATTCTGTTTAATATGTTTTTATTTATGCACTAGACTTGAAGATACAGATAGCTTGGATATCAAAAGAAGTTACTTCTTAGTAGGGGAATAAAAGAAACTTCTAGCTTCTTCACTCATTTTAACTTTTTCTAAATGGATGTGTAACTCATGGTGTTGTTATCAGCTAATGGTTAAAAGGATGTGGGTGAAGATGAATTTATTGAACCATGCATTGATCAAAATTTTACTTGTATGCAAATGGCAAAAACATTAGGCACGATATTCATAGCGGCTTGTAATGGACAACAAGATTTAACCGAAGTGCACCATAAGTACATTATTTACTACATTTAACCCAACCATCATCTTCATAGTTAAAGTAAGGATTTAATGGAAAATTTGTAATCAAGGTTAACAAAAGAAAATAAATGGATCAGTGACCATAGGAATCATTACCGTAAAAGATAGAAAATTATTATCATCATCTAAGTCATTTTTCTTATCAATCTAGAGTTGGACTCTAAATAAATAATAATACACTCTAAATAAATAATAATAATTCGTTGTTCAAATAATTGTAATAAATGTTTAATCATAATTGTTCATCCTCACCATGATACTTAATGGTGCAACAAAGACACTGACAGAGAAGATCAAACAGATCCATCCCAGAACTTGCATACGACACGGGCCCCTTGTTAAAAATTGACTGATGAGAACGATCAGAGAAAACAGACCTATATTCAACAATAAGAGTATTTTTGTTGTGAATATCTGCAATAAAATTTGGACCCATGTTAGACCACAATCTGGAACACCCCCAAGAAACATATGGAAAAGAAAATTGTAGTTGAGCAATGGATAAGAAGAATTGATGGATAATTCCTACTTTTCATACCTTAGCCTCCTTTGGTGCATAAATGAAGTATATCACTATGTAAATGGTCTCTATGAGACATCCAACTGAGTTGATGGTTATCAAGAGGAAGCCGTTCGTCTTCACAAATGCATAATAGATCCATAGCATTGCACTGAACAATGCAACTACATATGGAACCGATTGAAACCCCTCTGTTGATTTCTTTTTGTAAACTCGTATAAATGTCGACCTACAATGAAATTAAGCTTCAGCTCTAATGCATGTACCATTGGCTTCATCAACAGCTAAAAGTCTTAAAAGAATTAAATTAAAAGGCAAAGCATGTGAACTTACAAAGGAGCAAGGTACACCATGAATGATACGATATTTCCTGAACCATTAGAGAAAAGAGTGTTAATGTTCTTTTAATGTAATTGATAAAATAATACAGTAATCAATGCCACTGAACATTTTGAAAGTATCATATTTTTTTTAAAAATAAAACTATAATGTTAAGAAGACTCAAGTAAGTATATTATTGCTACAGAGAGATTGAATTGTCTTGATTTTCATGATGTGGAATATCTTAACTTTTGAACGGGTTCAACAAGTTAAGGAATTCTCATAAATTTGAATATATATGATAGAAAGAAAATGCAAGATTATCTTATTTCTTTTGGCCGTCAACGCAGAGTAACTGCACCACGAACAAGATTGATCCTTCCGATCATAAAATCATTCATGTAAATGGAATATAAGATAGAAATATCGATCTTGTATGCATAAAATGCTACTAAGTTTCTTGGACTGAAAACAATTGAGTAGCTTGGATAATAGTAAACGAGTAAAAGTATAGTGCGAATATATGGCAGACAAACATTTGTTAGTTTTAGATATCCAGTTGTAAAACAGAATGAATAATCTTAGCAAGAATTCTATGCCTAGATAAGTACCATATCAGTAGACAAAAGTGAAATAAAGGGTATTGAAGGACCAGTAGTTTCTCACTTAAGGAATATGGAATATGCTAATGAAGAGAGAGAGAGAGAATGATGCAAAAGGAAGAAAAATCACATCATGAACGTAAAAACTAGAGTAGAAGAGGAAAATATTTAATGCTTTTTTTTCAATAAATGATTCGATAAGAGAGATTAAGATGAGAAAACGTGAACCAAATTGGATGAATAATTTTAATGATGATATCAATTTCCACCATGTTCATGTCGGCCATCAATTTGACTTTAGATTTTAAGTCTTCCATCACCCAAAGGAAGAAGAGAAGGAGATGAGAAGTATTATGGCACAAGATGAAAATGTTCAATATACCTAAGACTCCAAAGACAAAAGCCAATGTATGTTGGAAGCCTTCCATCTCTGCAAAAGTACAAAAGCCACAAAAATTAGGTTCTATTGAGGGTGAAGAATAATGAGGGGTTGGGTTCTTGACTTGGAAACCCTATAACACTCCTTCCTGTCTCTCTCACTCAACAAGGGATTCTTGCTGTATCCTTGGCGCGACGGTAGTTGGGTTGGGTCTTATGCATGGGATGGAGGGAGTGGGAGAGAGAGAAGCTCTTTAAATAAGAAATGAGTAAGGAATTTTTGCCCATTTTAGGTTGCATGAGTGGAGATTATATGTGGCATTGAAGTGAGATGATCAACTTTTCCAATTTAACAACAAGATGTATGGCATTCATTTACGACCTAGTTAAACAGGTTTTGTATCAATTAGTGGTTAATCATCGTTAATTTGTGATTTAGTGTTGATTCAGCACATAGAATTTTATGTTTACTTATTAGAGGAGGGTTGTTCTCTCTCATTTAGAGAGCCGAAGGCCAAACCAAACCCCTTTTATTGGTAATTTTCCTCTCATTTTTCAAAATATATTGCATCAAATGTCATGTCTCCACTAGGACACAAAATATCACTCTCTTTCTCAGACGGCTACCCTGTAAGGCTGTAAAACTGCTATGCATTTTTTTAGTTCAGACATGGGGCCCCATCCGAGGCCCACTCAAGGTGGACTTGGTATTTTTCATTTTTAATTTAAGTTTAATCTTTCTAATGTCCATTTTATTTATTCTAAGTGTTTGATTGAGCATTATAGACAAAACATTTATTTAATAATTTTATTTTAATTATAAAAATTATGAGTTAAGATTATCTAATGACATCCATTTTCAACAATTTGATAGACTTTATAAGAATCTCATCCACCCATCTAACTTATTCATCATAGAGTAGGTTTCACTCTTTTCTCTACTATCAAATAACCTTGGTTCTTAAGCTGGGTCATCTCTGAAAAACCCCACCCCAACTGTATTAGTTTTTTCAAGTAAATCATCTATACCAAATAATATATATTTATATCTACTCTAATTTTATATTATTCTAAAGAATTCCACCATAAAACAGTTCCGACGAAAATGGAAAATTAGACATTTTGAATTCAATAATAACTTTAAACTTGACCATTTATATTGAAGGCATATAAAATCTTTTTACAAACAATTTTTTACAATTAGGTGCATCTGTCAAATATATTTTAATGATATGGTCATTCGACTCTATTTTTATTTTTGAATTTATTTATAAAAAAATTAGTTTATAGGACCCGCCTTGACGTAAAGCTTCTTAGCTACGTGCAAGTAAAAATAAGTAGATTTGTTAGATCGTAAATGAGGTGTCAAGGTGGGTCCTACATTATGTTCAGAAGACTGAAATTCTAGAAAGTTTGAATCACTGATTTACAAAATGAGAATTATATTAGCATCTAAGAAGACCACTTAAATATGTAAAATATATGAGAACTCATTTCTAAAAATCGACTTATAAAGAGGGGAATTCATATGCTTATAAACCCCATAATCCCAAGGTCCACCATCAATGTGAGATATTGCTAACACTTCCCCTCAACGTCAAGGCTCAAGATACTCGACTCTCTCCCTCCATGCAGAACTGGAAACATGAATCCAACCCACTCATGTGGTATTCCCTGCTATGATACTGTATTAAACACATGATTAGAACGCATTTTTAAAAATCGACTTATAAGAAAAGGGAACTCATGTACTTATAAACCCTATAATCCTAAGACCCACATGCGATGCGATGTAAGATATTACTTAAAAATATATCTATACCCACAAATCAACTCCCCCTATTTGTTGGGATGAAGTCAAATTTCATCAAATTAGAATGATATTGACCGTTGGATTGGACCATCGTATGTTGAAATTGTTGAAGTCGTAACATCAAAATAATATTGTCAATCAAATCTTATTTCGGCCTTTCTAATTCTACTCACTGAACTTCCATTCCTATCATCGTACTAATTCACTTGTAGATCCCCACCAAGAGCTGAGGGGAGGGGTTCTTTTCACATCCATAGTACGACTAATGTTCTATTAATTGCTTTTGAATTCAGTCATTAATCGAATTTTGTACAAGTATGTTGCCAGAGAAATGGACAATCCAAAGTTTAGAACAGTTATTTAAAACATTTTGTTCAGAGTACTTCTCAGAGTGAAGCAAATGAATATTTAAGAAATTAAAATGTTACAAAATACTATAATATAAAATATTTCAATCATCATAATTAGGAAAATAATAAGAATACTAACAATTTTATACATTATATAGTTGATTCAACCTATATTTTTGGTACAATGATTATCTGCATTATATAGTTGATTCAACCTATGTTTTACTCGTGATACCTAAGGAACACACCACCGATGTGGGGAGTCCCACATCGGTAGTAAAGGATGAAATGTTGGGGTTTATTTGAGGCCACCCCATGTACTCTAGTGTGACGCGTTTTGGGCCAGGCCATGTGGGCCCGGGCCCAAAAGCAAAAATCATGCGGGCTCACTTGTGTGCGAGGCTTAGAGCGGACAATTTCCTACTGAGTCAAGCCCTAAGCCCTGTATTCGGATGGGGTCGTTAAAAATTTGGTATCAAAGCTGAGTTCAATACTCAGGTTGTGGGGGTTTTCCTCCTTCCCTAGTGTTGTTGAGCTGGGCCGAGTCGAGCCGGGGGCGGCTCGAGGCTTCAGGAGGGGTGATTGTGATACCCCCTGTCCAGTTGGACTAAGGAGCACACCACCGATGTGGGGAGTCCCACATCGGTAGTGAAGATTGAAATGTTGGGGTTTATTTGAAGCCACCCCATGTACTCTAGTGTGACGTGTTTTGGCCCGGGCCCAAAAGCAAAACCGTGCGAGGCCCAAAGCGGACAATTTCACACTGAGTCAAGCCCTAAACCCTGTGTTCGGGTCGGGTCGTTACATTACTTACAACGATAATATTATGTAATGAAGATTACAATTGGTTTAAATATTAACTTATCATGCTTCAATTTAATCTAGAAATTCATAAGCTAAGTCAGAATAGGTTGGTTTATTTACCAGCCAGTGAGTAATGATGGGATATGGGTTGAGCTTGGTCATGAGTCGAGTAATAGATTATAGATACTATATTTGGTTTGATTGTATCATCAATCACTTCTTAAGTTGTGGATTGGTTCATAGGTTTGTTTAGATTGACCATGAGACAAAGATTAGATTGGTTGGGTCTTGAATTGAATAATAGATAAAGTCTATTGGGTCATGGATCGGATCACTCGTCATGTTTGCATTGGATCTTGGATAATAGTCTATGGTTTGGGTTTTGTACCTTAAAATCTACAAGTTGTAGAATTTACTTTCTGTTCCTATAAGACTAAACATGACCCACATTAAATTTGGAGCTCCACATAGAGGATTTTCTCTCTCTAAGAATTAATTTTCCCATTTGTTTTGTGGAAAATGATCAAGACACCAAAATATTTTCCATGAAAAAATTTCATATGAAAAAATGAAAAATAATTTCAACATAAAAATTATTTTTTATTTAAAAAAAAAAAAAAAGATTGCACATAAACTTGTCTTAAATTTTATTACTGCACTAGATTCCACATCTCTAAAAAAAGTTAGACGATTCAGTGTGTAGTGTGTTTAAGCCCTTAGAGAGGCCTAGTCCCAATACTTTGATTGTGCCTTCCACAGATTGAGAACATCTTCAAATCCAATGAATCGTGTATATGTAAGTACTACAAACGATTCATTCAATGTACTCGATCAACTGATTAAAAACTTCTCATTACTCAAATTTTACTACAATATACATCTGAAAGGATTTAATTTTATTCTTTAATATTAATGTACCTAATAAGATTACTGTCATTTTTTACAAGTTAAATGATTTGATTGTGTTATAAGCAATATGTACACACTACACAAGACTGGTAGTGGGGATCATGTGGAAAATTGTTTCTTAAAGAGCCATATGTGTCCTTTGTTATGTTGGCAATTACCTAAAGCAAAGAAGTCTCAATGTGCGAAAAAATGACTTTAAAATATATACTAGTTATTTGGTCTAACTTTATTATTTTGAATAATTGGCTTTTAAAGATTTAATTGGTTATCATTACCTTTTCATTTATCCGATTAGTATAGGGCATTATGGTTTTGTTTGATGGGTATGGATTAGAGAGAGAGAGACGTTACATGACCTAGCTCTCGTAGCTTCCATTATTTTGAAAAGAAAAGATGGGGTTTCCATTAATGGCTTTAATCAGATAAAATTTTGTTCATGATGATGTAACCTCTATCAAACGAAGAGAAACTATCCGGGTTTCCATTAATGGCTTTAATCAGATAAAATTTTGTGCATGATGATATGTCATTCAAACGAGGAGAAATTACCCAGTGTGAATAGAGTTAAGTGAGCGAGACATTTCAATCGAAACACTTTCAGTTAGATATGTCATTAAATAGATAATTGATCATATATGTTTGGGTTCATTTGATAGATACTTAAGTAAATACAAAATATATAAAAGTTTACTATCAATTGATAATCTAAATCATATAACTTGGCGGTTAAATTTTGATGAGTATAAACTATTGATTTTTAAAAGTTTAAAATTAAGAGATAGAATGATCAACTAGAGGTGAAACATTATATACTAAATATTCAAATAGTTCTCTATATATCACACCTAACCATATGAGCTTTGATATCCATTTGATGATATGCCTTATTAGTGTGTCTCAGAAGGATTTTTGTTATGAGTAAATTTATAGAGTGCTAATTTTTTAGTTTATATTTACATTATTTTTCTTTTTCATACTCATTACCATCTCATGAACATTATTTATATTCAACTTGAAATTATTTCGAGATGCACTGGTTGAGTTAAGTTCAAGTCCTATCAATATATATTTTTTTTTAAATTACTTAAAATGATTTTTCCAAATTAAATTGTATAACACTTCCTATTGATACTAAATTTATCAAACTAACTCAACTTCAATATCTAATTTAAGAGTTATAAACATTTAGTCATGAGATTTATAATAATCAATTTACAAAGAGTAATTTCTTTAAAATGATAAGACTTTTTAGAGAAATAAATATCGACATTTCAGATATTTTTGTGTACTTTAATAAAAGAAAGCCATTTCAAACAACTGAACAAGACAAAAGACTGTGATAGAGCGCCAGCCCCTTAAATAGTACTCCCTCTATTCAAATTTAGTTGTTTGATAATTAGATTTTGGAATTGTCCCACAATAGTTGTCTTATTCATACTGGAGTAGCATAAAGTGTGTTGAAAATAGATGAAATCACATGGAGTGCTAGCCTTATATAGAGAGTTCCTTAAAAAATACAAATATTTCAAGTGAGACAACTAAAATGAAACAGAGAGAATAAAAGCCAGTAAAAGATAATTGTCCGAGTTCTGTCAAAAATATATAAAACAACTTGTTTAGGACAAAGAAGTATGCTCCATTAGGTGAAAAAAAAACAAAATTACTTTTTCCTTGGTCATGTGATCTTTAAGATTGTATGGGAGTTCAAGATTCTTCTGTCAAATCAAAGTGCATGATCTGAATTTCGTTTAACAGCTTTCCGAGCAATTTGCAAAATATCAAATAAATACAGAATCAATTTTGGTTTCAGTTGATGATGTGAATATTTTTAGAATATTAGCTCTTCTATAGGTTAATTATTCGACCAGCATTTTGTTTGGTAAAAATGATTTTTCCCCCTTATTCGAAGAAGTACAGAGCAACAGGTTCATTGCAAAGTTTTTAACTCAAGTCCAAGATAAGGACGCGGTCAATTACTGGACTAGTTCCATTTGGGGTTGAAATTTGTGTTGGATTTTAATCAGACCTGCATCCGATCTAAGAAATCAGTGGGTTGGAGTAATTAAATTTTAAAATTTGAGTCGGGTTGAGTTGAAAAAAAAAAAAAACTGAATTTAATTTGGATTGAATTGAATCAAGGTTTTTCTTAAATTAACTCGACACGACCAACTCAAAAAAATTATATATATAAGTAATCGAATGCCCTAATCCTCCAAATGTCCTAATCATCGAAATGCCTCTTCCTGTGAGAGAGTTTGAGAGCTTGAGAGAGTAAGAGTGACAAAGATCGAGATGACCCACAAAGAGAGCGAGATCAGCCCAAAGAGAGTGAGGCTGGCAAAGAGTGAGCCAAGTGAGATGAGAGCGACATCGACCTAATCCTCTCTGCTCTTGTTCTCCATCATCGACCACCATCAGAGCCCGGTCACAGCCCCTTCTCCATCAACTTCAGTCCAAGTATTTTATTTTAAGTTGTTTTTTTTAAAAAAAAAAAAAAAATTGGCTAAAATAGGCTGGTTGATTCTCAGGCTAGAGGTAGGGTCAAGTTGGGTTGAGTTTAGCTATTTTTACATGGATTAGGTTGGATTTATCAAAACCCGGCGCGACCCGTCCGACTTTCAAACCTAGTTCCATTCCACTAAGTAACTCAATGGGTAAATCAAGTATGTTAGATCAATTTTTTTTTATTAACCAAGTGACCAATGAGACAATAGAGTGACATCTCTCAATTTTATACACCTATTTTTATTAATCTATTAAAATATAAAAATTGAAAATTTATACCGTCAATAATTCACTGAAATTAAACCATTTTTTTAAATAATTATGAATCTTTTAACTAAATGATTAAAATGAATATGATAATCACTCCCTATAGTGTTACATGGTATATGTGGATAGGAAGGTTTGTATATCTCCCAAAGATTAATCAGGTGCTCTAAGAAGTATGGACACCTTGGTCTTCAAAAAATATATTATGCATAACTTTATAATCATCACACAAAATTTTAATATCCATTCAAACAATTTTAGATTCTAACAAATAAAAAAGTATTTTCTATTTAAAGTTCTAATCTAGTTAATGAAATGATTTAATCTCTGTTTGACCTAGTCAACTTGACTCATTAACTTTTTTAATAATAACCTGACTCATTTAAATTAGAAACTCAATTCCATCTAGTCTGTTCCTACCTATCAAGTACATGATTGACTAGGCAAGTCCGGAAGCCTAGTTAGTTCCAAACTTGGCACCACCTAGTTTGATCTATAATTTTTTATTTGGTTGAATTGACTCAACGAATTAACTTGAAACTCAACCCTATTAAAAACTTTTAATTTATTTGCATTTGTATGTCATTCATTAATTCGTCAGATGGAACGCTAATCTATAGAAATAGATTGGTGCACCAACACTTTTAACGTATACCAAAATTGAATGAAATACTTATTTTGTCCAAATAAATGGAAAGAGTGAAAGAAGAAGGATTAAAATAAATTAGACAAAATAGATATTTGAATCATTTTTCTTGCATCAGAGATAAAGTGTTCGTTTCCCCTAACCCACTCAATTTTCTCATCGTATCAATTTATGGAGATTAAATGGTGACAGGATGTCAGCCATGTTTAGCTACTTGAAATAAAAGGAACGATGTGATCATTCTCCAAACTCTAAATCCTCTAAATAAGTATATTTTATGAGGCCCGACTGCATTGGCTGTTTTCTACTATTGTCTACTATTTTTATTAATTGTATTGGAAGTGTGCTATATTTTATTCTAATGCAGGCGATCGTAGAAGTTAATAAAGCAAAGCACCCTCATATTTCAGGGAAGCAGAAAAGATTATTTTATTTTATTCTTTTCAAGAACATTCGTAATATAAGAAAAGCGAGAAACATTTTTTGGATCACATTGTTTCGATGTTTGTTTAGGTGGGTGCCAACCGAAGATTAGATTGGATATCTGGCGAGCATAAAACAAAGAATACAAAGTTAGAGATGGTGCAGCTGTCGTGCATCTAATGTCATCCCATCTCTCGAAATTTCTAAAACTGCTGAAAAGGGGATGAGAGAAAAAGGAGAGAGTGAGTCAAGTGGATGCACTTCTTCATTGGTTGGCAAGATCATACTAGGGAACGGAATTAGGAATTAGGAATTAGGTGGGTCCAGTTGATGTTGATTTATGACAAGAAAAGTTATTTTTTTGAATATGTGATTTATCAAAAGTTATTTTAATAAAATTATATTTTTAAAAGTTATTTTAATAAAATTATATTTTTAAAAGTTATAAAGTTTAACAATAAAAATAAAAATAAAAATAACATGTAGCATTGTACACATGATCCTCCTTATTAGGTGTATTTTCCACTCTCACGGCTACTTTTATATGCCATTTAATATAATGAAGTACTTTCCATACTTTTAATACTATTTTATAGTCATCTGTGAAGTACATGCACATGTAAATGTAAATTGAACAAGGTATAAGATCGTTTAAATCTACTCTAACCAACCAATGTTTAAATTTAATTAAGATGTTTTGATCTGATCCATCACTTTTATTGATGGGGACATCCAGGAAGGTTTGCATGAAGAAATCGAATTGGTTGTACAATGTGATAATAAAATTTTGAGAGTTGAAAGAGCCCGCCAATATCTCATCAAAAGACCATTAAATTCACGAAAATAAAGCATGTGGACTTACTATGTGGACCCAAGGATCCAGCTAGGTGTTTGTATGCCCAAATATCCAATTATGAGACCCATATTGTTGGGAGAATGAAAAGTTACAGAATTTCTTATTTGAAGTGGTCCCAAAGAGTCAAAGTATGGGCAGTGGTCAAAGAGGAAGGCAGTCAAAGAGCAACAAGCTTGGGTGCTTGCTATGGTCTGCCACTTTGGTCCCAAACAATGCTAAAAGCAGCAGTGTAGATTCCCATCCTATTTTTCCTAAATGGTGAGATGTAAAGCTAGTTAAGTAGGGTGACACGTGTTATTCATTTATGATGACACACACTGTAATTATTTATAAAAATTTGAGCGTCCATAGTCATCCCATAGGTCTTTCTGAAACATCTTATGAGTTTGTTATATCTATGGCATCTAAGAGCCTATACAACCAATCACAGCTTGTGAAATGATTTTATTTTGGTTGGGGTTTGACGAACAATACCCCAACAAAAAACATAAGAGTCCAAAAATTCAATTTTGTCTTATAGATTTTAGATTAAGGTCTCTATTAATCCAATTAATTAAAGATGTGGAAGCAATTGATTAAAAGAGATTAATGAGAATGTAATTAAATTCTTACTCTAAAAATCATAAAACAAAAAGATTTATAACCACCAAGGCTTACTTATAAGATAAAGTCGATCTTAATCCAAAGATAACGTCTTTCGCCACGGCCGAAGCCCAATGTCGAAACACCTAACTCCAAAAGTCTTATTTTCTTCAAAAGTAAACCCTTGTCTATTAATTTTGAAAATTACATTGGTATTTATAGGAAAGAATAATGAAAAAACTTAAATACCCTACTTCATCACCTAATCAATCATAGTCTTCTATCTTGCCATCACAACAATTCCAATGGCTAAGATTTTATTCTAAGAAATACTAAAAAATAGGAGAGAGAATTCCTCTCCAAAACTTGCCCTACAATAGGATTTCTGCCCATGGAGAGAGTCCACTTCCATCTTGATTTTGACCTAGTAAACGTCTGAATCACAAGAGCTTCATAAAAATACAAAGTTTTAACCGTTGAAGTCTTCTTTTCAATGCAAAATGAATCAAAGCAATCGAACATCGGAGTGAAAAAGTATAGTCAAAATACTGAGACGATGTCAAAACTTTCCTTCCATGGTGAAATTCACCCACGGCAGGGCTTATCCCTATGTGGCGCCATGTCACTCCTCCAATACCTTATCCTCTCTGGATAATGCACTCTCCTCTTGACACTTGGCACACTGTGAGATGATGGATCATTCTTGAGCTTGGTGGAGTGGGCTTGTTGAGGTTTGGTCTATTTAGAAGTGGGCCTTTGCTTGATAAGTTATGCTAGTACATGTTGAAAAATTAGGCCATGACTAATAAACAGTGAGGATTTATTAGGCAATATCTAATTATGGTGACCTCGATCAAAATGGTCCATATAAACCATGGCAATCTGCTTCAGTGTCATTTTAATACTGATTGGAAACTAGTTCACAAGAACTAAGGCTTTGAAATCCAAATGATGCAGGCCTAGAGTCAAATCTGTGAAAAGTTATGGTCAAAATATTGAGACTCTGTTAAAAATTTCTTTTCACTTATTATTTTAAATGAGGTGGCCCAACACAATTGGGATAGAACCATAACCCTAGTTATGTTATTTATTTAACATGTCGAAAATTGACAGCTATGATGACGTCTATTGTCATAACAACTGTCAATTTTGAAAAAAAGAAAAAACTGTTTGTTTTGTTTGGTTAACAAGATTTTCTTTTTTTTAAAAAAATTGTGTAGGTTATCAGTGTTTTAGTAATATATTCTCTGAGTTAAAACAAAAAACGAAAAGAAAGAAAGAAAAAGAAATATCCAATGAATGAGATTGACCCATCCTCTGGATTTTGGGTGCTACTGTGATCAATGATTCAGCTCAATGCCATGGATGAAGGATGTCCCCAACATTCTGTCTAATTTTGGAAGTTCACACAACAAAATGAACTTTGATAGTTCTTTTGTGAAATTCATACTTGCAAGAATTAAACTGTTAATCTGTAGATTGTTTTTAGTGTTGCACAGGCAAAATTGATTTATAAATTTTAATCATAAATATCAAGAAAAGTAAATAAGATAAATATTTTTAATAATGGAGTGCAATTCACCCGTACAACATCACGCATGCACAATAGACAGGTAGGCCTGTGGGCCCATTGAGTGTGGTCTAAGGATTACGTCCATTGAAAAGGTTTTTTTTTAAAATAATACTTATCATAAAAAATAACATCCATTGAATTTTAAAAGCCATGATTTTGATAACGGTAAGATTAACTTAAAATGGATTTAATCTGGGATGGATTCCATTTAAGGTAAAGGGCAAGGTTTGAGGGGTAAGAGGTTCAAATGTATCTTGTGAGCCGCATGTTACTCTTATAAAAATGAGTGTTTAATAATGACAACAGTAATTAGGGATGAAACTCGAGCAGGTTGGACTAGGTTTTCATAAACCCAACCCTAGCCCATGTAAAAATTGGTTAAACCCGATCCGACCTGACCTGAATTGGTAACCCGAGTTCGGGAACCCCACCCGACCCGATGTTGAGCCCGAGAATCAACCCGACCCGATGTCGAGCCCGAGAATCAACTTGACCTGTTTCAGAGAGAGAGAGAGGGCGGGGGAATAGAGAAAATCTAGTAGATCTCCTGGTAGAGGATGGATTTGATCGAATATTTCATAGGCATTGCAGATAGCATCAAAAGGGGCAATGCAGTGCTTAGGCAAGGCTATGCAGGCGCTGCTCAGATGAGGGGGGTAAGGCAGCAAGGGACGCACGACGAAGGCCATGGATCTGGCTGAGTGAAGTTGTTCATGCTTCACTGCTCAGGTAAGGCTCCATGTTTCTCAACGGAGGCAGAAAGAGGGAGAAAGACGAAGAGAGGGTTCCATGTTTCTCAACGGAAGCAGAGAGAGGGATTAAGAGAAAGACAGAGAGTGGTAGAGAGAGAATGAACGATTGATACATTTGTTTTATAGTTTTTTAGTTTTATATTAAGTTATGGAAATCAGGTCAGGTCGGGTCAAGTCTTGTCGGGTAGGGTTGAAGTTTAAAATGTTAAGCCCAGCCTGACCTGAATTTTGTGCGGGGTTATTTTCTTTTAATCCAACAGAGCCCGAATTTCAAAATTATAAAACCCAACCCACACAAAAATAGGGTCGGGTCACCTGAGTCAGGTCAAAACCCAACCCAAGCTTCACCCTTAACAGTAATTGTCGAATCTATATGCCTATATCTGTCGAATCTAAAGTTACTCTGGATAATTGGGAAAAGGAAATCTATTTGACATTTTCTTTTCATATTTTATGAGAACAGCGAAAATAAACAATAATCGAACGGGAAAATAAGCACAATCCAACACAAGCAAATTTACGTGGTTCGGCCCCACTCGGCCTACGTCCACGGAGCGTGAAAGATTTTATTAAAAGAAGAGAATAAGAAGATATACAATTACAAGAATAAGTTCAAGAACCAACTAAACTAGCCTTTAGATTTCATTGGAATTGTTCTGCAGAACTCCTGTATCCCGACATACCCACTACAATGGACTGAACACACAAAAGCCTTGGAATGAGAACAGAGACTGACCCGCTCTCTGTTCTTATTCGCTGAACTGTTGTGGCACAATATAAGCTGCCACGGTAATCAACCTCTTGTGACAATACCAGCCTCTTGTGCGATCGGGATCTCTTTCCTTATCTGCAGCCTTGTAACTTCAGGAAATCAGCCCCTCACTGATTTCTATCTCCTACAATCCTCTAAGACTTCTCTTGCCTCTCCTTCAAATACACGACAACCCCTTCTTGTGTGTAGCAGTAGCCCTATATATATATATATATCAGTCGGTCTCCTCCTATATTTCAGCTGAGTTCCACTAATTGAAGCCAACCTCTTGCCAAGTCTCATGTGCTGAGTTTTAGGCCTAGAAATCAGCCACACCCACCCTTTCTTCTCAGTTGCAATAGGATTAGAACTGAGATTCCTATGAATATGAATTACCACTTTACTGTAAACTACTATTATAGGACTCCTTTCTTCTGTGGACTTGGATACGAGCCACCCACGTCAACAATCTCCACCTTGGCGAGAATACCATCAACCCTCAGGACAAACTGACCTCCACTGCACCTACAACTTTGCACCTCTGTGCACACCGACCGCTCCCGACTGAGCTCCACCTGTAACTGCAACCCATCTGCATCTCTGTGTGAGATGCGCGCACCCCCACGCTCTGGGGTGCTCCACTTGTCTTCTTTAATTAACAGAATTTCCCAAGCCCAAGCCTCGCTTGAACTTGACGCCCGTCATCGGCTTTATTGGACCCGTCACGACTGTGTCAGACCTGCCGCCTCTATGTGATTTTTCGTCCCCTTCGTTTTTCCATCTCCGCTAGCAACATGGAACTCGGACGGACCATCACAACCTGCAAAAGAAACTTTATTTTTGAAGTCATACCTGTCACCTGACTTTTTATTTCTTTTCCTCCTTCCTACGGCCTGATTAGTAGGATCCCTCTGCTGGTCGATTACTGTACTTCCCTCCAATGTGTACAGATTATTTTCCTTCTTCCCTTTAATGACGATCATGACTCCTTTAGAAACTCTCAGAGCCCCATCCTTCGCCTTGAAGGTAAAACCATCAGTGTCTAGTGTCCCCAAAGAAATCAAATTTTTCTTTAACTTAGGAACATGCCAGACTTTTCCAAAGTTCTGAACATGCCATCGAACATCCTGATTTTGACTGTCCCAACGCCAATAGTTTTACAACTCGCACTATTGCCTACATAGAAAGGTCCCTCATCATAGGGTTTGTATGTGTCAAATGACTCTCTGCGTGGACACATGTGGTAAGAACACCCATAATCTAAAATCCACTGATCAGTTGGATTATTCATACCTGTGGTGACTGTGCACACGACAACACCTACAGCATCGTCTGTGTCACTTTGTATGACATTTGATTGATCTGAACTTTGCGATTTGATTTCCAGATCACGCTTCATTTTGTTGCAGTCCATCATCTTATTCCCTTCTTTCTCACAGTAGAAACATCTAAGCTTTCCTCCACCTCTTCCTCTGGATTTTGACCTTGACCCTCTGAACTTGTCATGGTCTTGAGGTTTTCTGCTGTTGTTTCTCCCTCTGTTCTCTATATAGAGAGCCTGTGTCTGAGAAGAACCCACGAAGACTTTCTTCTTGTCTCCTCGTTTAGTAAACTGCTTGTCACAGACGTCATAGTGACAATACCCTCTAGCGCTGAATTGCTGAGTGACACCACCAAGGTCTCCCAACTCTCAGGTAGACAACTGAGAAGTAGTATGGCTTGCAACTCACTATCAAGAACCATCTTCATGGATGAGAGTTGTTTGACTATACTCTGCATCTTATTCAGATGCTCCGCATCGAAGTACTTTCATTGTACTTCAGATTCACCAACTTTCAGATTAGAAACGTTTTGTTCCCCGTAGTCTTTCTGGCATATAATCCCTCCAATTTATTCTAGAGAGATTGCACACTTGTTTCAGTGGACACCAGATGAAACACACTGTCATCCAGCCACTGCCGAATAAAATCGAGGCACCTTCGATCAAGATCATTCCATTCATCATCAGACATCTCGACCTTCAGTTTTGTCTTCCCCTTGTCATCAGAAGGCTCCGCCGCTAGCACCTTCGGTCTCCCTGCAATCGGTTTGTAGAGATCTATGCAATACAGAAGATCTTCCATCCTTGCCTTCCACAATAAGTAATTTGCTCCATTGAGATTAATCATTCGGGCGGTGTTGATCTCCATCACCTCTGACAACCCAAAGCCTCCCTGTGTGCTGTGATCCGTTCACCCACGAGTCCCTGGTTTTAAACCAAAGCCACTGATACTACTTGTTAGCGCTTACAGTGGAAATAAACAAGAATCGAACGGGAAGATAAGCACAATACAACACAAGCAAATTTACGTGGTTCGGCCCCACTCAGCCTACATCCACGGAGCATGAAAGATTTTATTAAGAGAAAAGAATAAGGAGATATACAATTACAAGAATAAGTTTAAGAACCAACTAAACTAGCCTTCAGATTTCGTTGGAACTGTTCTGCAGAACTCCTGTATCCCGACGTACCCACTACAATGGACTGAACACAAAAAAGCCTTGGAATAAGAACAAAGACTGACCCGCTCTCTGTTCTTATTCACTGAACTGTTGTGGCACAATATAAGCTGCCACGGTAATCAACCTCTTGTGACAATACCAGCCTCTTGTGCGATCGGGATCTCTTTCCTTATCTGCAGATATTGTAACTTCAGGAAATCAGCCCCTCACTAATTTCTATCTCCTACAATCCTCTAAGACTTCTCTTGCCTCTCCTTCAAATACACGACAACCCCTTATTGTGTGTAGCAGTAGTCCTTATATATATATATATATAAATATATCAGTCGGTCTCCTCCTATATTTCAGCTGAGTTCCACTAATAGAAGCCAACCTCTTGCTGAGTCCCATGTACTGATTTTTAGGCCTAGAAATCAGTTACACCCATCGTCTCTTCTCAGTTGCAATAGGATTAGAACTGAGATTCCTATGAATAGGAATTACCTCTTTACTGTAAACTACTATTATAGGAGTCTTTTCTTCTGTGGACTTGGATTCGAGCCACCCACGACATCATATTTATTTGATAACATTCATTATTAGATATTTGGGTTGAAAAATCCAGGTGTTTTAATGAGTTGTGCAGGTAATTGACAGTTTGACACCATTCAATGATCATAAAAGTTATATGGTTGATGGTTTATCATTAAATCTAGCATACGGTTAAGAATGGGAATCAATTAATTATATTAGTTTTTAATTTTTAAGATTTAATATAAATTATTGAATAAATATTTTGACTTATGATGATTAATAAAAAAATTATAAACAGATGAATTAAAATTTTATAAAAGTAATTTTAACAAATTAAATTTATTCTTATGGGCGCAAAGGACTATGTCTCTAACATAAAGTTTTTTGTGAAGTGGTTCAAATCTTCACATGGCACAAATTGGTGTGTGAATGTATTGGCTTTCATTGGCATTCAAAGGTGGGATGCAAAACTTGATGTCTTGTGGACTTACATGCATCACAAGCACACATTCTTCATCCCTCAATTTGAAAATCTTATAGGGATGTAACATGTTATTTCCATTTGTCTCATATTGCACTATCTTGGAAAATCATTAGACATTGGAAATGGTTTTGGAAAAATATTCAAATAAGGAAAACTCTTTTTCTCCAAAAGTACTTGGTTTGCATTCATGGTTTATACCTTTAAATGTGTCTTGAGATATGTCACATAAGGTTTGAATGCAACTTTGGTAAATGCACCATAGAGGCTTGGCTTTCAAAGAGAAAAACTTTGACATTGCCAAAATCTCGATTGATTGGCAATATGAAAGCCATCGTGGTTAAGTGGTCCTAGTGCAAAAGGACTTGGTGCATGTGATCTCAAAATGTTAAACAAAGGAGAGCATGTTACACCCCGCCCTTTTTCACTCTCCACAAATCAGAGTATATATATATATATTTTTTTTTTTTTTTAAATGAGTGAGAGAGGACAAGACGCCACGACGCAAGTTAAGTTCGAGTTTCCAAACCCGACCCTTAATTGGCCACCTTTACGTGTGCGTGGACTAAGTTCACTTAAACATTTCACACGTTTTCTATATATATATGGATAAGATGCTATCCATAATCATGTCATCATTAAGCAGGGAAAACAAATCACCATCCAATTCCAATTAAAGCTTAAAGATAATCAATCCATAGCAAATAGTTTCTAAGTTATTACAATCCAAAATATTAGTCCTCCCAATACATCATAAACATCAAAACCAGGTAAATTAAACTTCATTCATTCCAAGCTCCTACGCTTGGCTCCCTACATGTCTCATGTCCATTTCCTTGTCATTCCATGTTCCATCATCTATAGGGTAGAAGTAGGGCATCAGTCAACATGCCCAGTAGGTATTCCAAGTAGGGTTATGGAACACATAGGAGTAATATAAATCAAGATAGATATATCATATCATATTTGTAAAACATCTCATAAGTAGTAAAAACAATGCATGATGTCCATATCATAATCATGTTTATATATGTGTCATGTCATGGGTGTCAATGCCAAATGATCTCTCACCCAATTTCCATTTCCAATCACATCATATATAAATAGTTTCCTTGATAAATCGCCATATCAAGTGTTCCCTTGGCCAATTACGTAAGCAGTGTTTTGTGACGGCACCACTAGGTCACTGTATACCTCCCCGCAAATTAATCGGAATTACCAATGGAGTGTGGACTCCTCCCTTTGCTCAGGGTTTCGGGACTACCTACCTAGGAGCTCTTTGGCCCAAATTACGCCGTACCCATTTCTAGCAACCCAGACAAGGCCAAAATCTCAATAGTTCACATAGCTTTATACAAGCTAGTCTCAAGCCCAAGTCATATCCGGACTGTTCATAACTTGGCTTACTAGTCACATGTATTCCCTTTCATGCCATGCATGAGATAATGTATGCAAGAATGCCATTTTATTTCAAATTACATAATATCATTGAAAATCAGTTCATAAACATATACCAATTTTGTTTAACCAAAATAAACATCAAATTTGGAATAAAAACTAGTGTCATATATAATCCGTAGTGTCTCAATAAGGTAGGAATCCTACCAATGTCCAGTACACTATCCTTGCCGTCTTGTGAGCATAACGCTTACGATCACGTAAAACGAATCACGATCCATTTGCGAATCTTCTTGCCTTATCAAATTCAATCACATACTTACATCCTTCCAGATAGATAGAGGCATCTGGAAAATAATTTTAAAATGAAACATTCTAATTCATACCCAATTACTATCTCTTCCTTACCCGCAAACTTTTAGTCGACTGAATCATAGATTCAATTGGCTGACTTTGGGTCAAATCCTCTGTGTTCTTGGTCAGTACACTTTCAGTCGACTGAATCACAGATTCAATCGGCTGACTTTGGATCAGATCATTTGTGTGTTTGGCCAGTCTACATTCAGTCGATTGAATCAAAGATTCAGTCGGCTGAAACACACCAGATCACTTACTTGTTTGGTACGTCTACGTTCAGTTGACTAAATCCTAAATTCAGTCGGCTAAAATACCAATAGACCCCATCTGTGCTTAGCCAGTGCACTTTCAGTCTGTTGAATCATAGGATTCAGTCGGCTGAAACTCCCAGATTACCCTTCTTTGCTTGGCCAACACCCTTTCAGTCGATTGAATCCTGAGATTTAGTCGACTGACTTTTTGCCAGTTCTCTCTGTTTGCATGCATGGTTAGGCCATTCTTCATGAAATCCATAGTTATCATTTTTAAACATGGATTTCATCTTCCATACCTCTTCTTTGTGAACTTACTCTACCCACTAGCCAAGGCTAGGATCTTTTCCATAATTCATTTAATCTTTGTATCATTATAACATGGTTTTGGATTCAATCTTTTGGTTGTTTGTTTCAACCCATAACCATTCCTTGAATGGATTTCCAACTCCATGGCCTTATAACAATTTGGCCATCCATTCCAACCAATCAAGACCGAACCTATGGTTTCGGCCACACCATGGCCAAACCTATGGTCTCTTTAGACTTATTCACATATTGTTAAACCTTAAACATACCTTCTTCCCGTCTCCTTATTTTCTTTTTGATATGTATTTCCTTCCTTAATCCTTCTCCTTCCTTCCTTGCCCTTCAAAGATTCTCCAAGCATAGAGGTGTAAAGGGGAGAGAGAAAGGAGAGGAAAATCCTTTGCTCACAAGTGGAGGAGTCGGCCAAAGGGTGTGGTGTGCCCCTTGGTTTGTGTCTTTTTGTATAACAGTTAGTCCCTTCATTCCCTCTCATTATATCTTAGCCTTTAACCAATGAGTCTCTTAGCTTAACCAAGGAGACCCTTGGTTTCCCAATGAGTCTCTTGGCTTCATGCCCTTTGAGATGAAAACTCTTCACCTTCCCAACTCAAGCCAACTCAACTCAAGACTTGAACTCACTTGTGGTTGACCAAGTCAACCCAAGACATGGTCGGCCATGCATGTTGGTCATCACATGGCATTCGGGTCCCACCTTGGCCATGTCACTTGATGACGTGGCTTCCTTGTCTACTAGGCTTCCATGTGATGACATGCATGCCACATGGCAAAGCTACATCACTCACATGCCACCTCACTTGATGAGGTGGATTCTAATGCATTAGGTCTTAATTGAGTAATGGACCATTTAATTTAAACTTACCCAATTACTTTAAAATCAAGATTACCCATGATCCATTGGGTCTTAATTGGGTAATTGACCCATTTACTTAAACTTACCAAATTACTTTAAAATCAAGCTCACCCATGATCCATTGGATCTTAATTGGGTAATTGATCCATTTCTTGCCCATCTAATGCCAATTTCCACTTTTTAAATCTCAAATTCCATTAATTCGCAATTCAAATGGACTATTCCAATATATTCATAAGTAAGGAAAAGTCCGGGGTGTTACCGAGCATGCCTTGGAAATTTTAATGGAAGAAATTAGCCTCCATCTTCCAAACACTTAATGGAGTTCCAAGGATAGGTGTTTGTTCCTTCATTGTTTCTCATTGGTGTATGTTTTGATGAATGAACTTGTCTCATGGTTTGATGCATTTATGCTTTTAGTGGTAAATATTTTTTTTGCATCATTGTGTTCACTCATAAGTTGTTTTCATGGAAAATTCTTGAATGAGCGATTCCCTCCTCAAGGCATGCATAAATGTTTGTTGTCAAATTTGGAACAAGTTTTGAATATGCATATGCCCTTTGTACTCCATTTGAAGTCCAATAATTGGGACTTGTTGAAAGACACCGAACTGGTAAATCAGTGCTTCAATGCCCTTTTGTCAATTTATGACAAAAAAGGGGAGAAAAATTAGAAGATTGATTCATAGCATCAAGTGTGGGGGAAAACACTACAACCTAGAATTACCTTGGAGTACACACTAATGGGGAGAAAGATTAGAAGATCTTAGGGAGAGAAGATCATATCTTTCAAGGGATTTAGTCCATGTGTTATGGGGGAGCATTATGTGTTTATGGACTAACACTTGAGGGGGAGACCTCTATGCTTCCACCATTGCTTACATTGTTTGTGTGTACAGGTACATGTACAGGATCACAAGGAAGATGGCAAGCTAAACATGAAGATGAAGAAAACATCTTGAAGCATAGAGTCTAGGATATTTTCATTTGAATATGTATTGTAATTGGGGGAATTTATTTCAATTCAAATGTATAAGGGTTGTGTTAAGTTATTGAGTCTGTAATTTATAGCTTCTAGGTTTTTGTCATGTAATTGACAAAGAGGGAGATTGTTCGTGCCCCGGCTTGCCAAGTCACCTATTTTTCAATTACATGACTTAGGTGAAGCATTGTCTCAGAAGGATGATGCAAGTAATGAAGACTCAAGTGTTAGTTGAAGATTGAAGATTTAACGGATCAACATGTGTATGGAAATCACTCAAGGTAAATTGGCCATAGATGACATTAGGTGGTACCCAACACCATAGGATGCCCATGCCTAGGCTTAGAGAATATATCTGGATTAAGTAAATAAGCCTAGAAGGTGTTTCACGAAAATCAAGAACCAAGTGGACTTAAGTCCAAAACATTGAATATACTGTCAAGCACAACACATTGTGTCAGGCGATCAATTACCAATGACAGCAGACGATCAATCGTGCTTCAATGATGCATCATCTGAAAATCAGTGGTTCTAGTTGGAATGAAGTCGTCTCAGGACACGGTCAAACGTAAGATACAATCAATTATTGAGACAGGGGTAGAACACATCAATCATACGATCAATCGCCTGAAGCCTGGATTGAACACACACAGTAAAATACAGTTAGGCTCAAGGACGATACATTCCTCTGGTATCAACCCATCTTGTGGTATAGAGCACGATACATCGGACGTACGACCAATCGCCAAGACAGGACTGCGACACATCGGCGTACGATCAATTGCTCAAACACAGTCATAATTTTCATTAGGGTGAACCCAACACCTTAGGAGGACCTTCCCTAGGCATAGAACTCACATTGGTAAAACATATGTAAGCCTATAGGAAATTGACCAAAACCTTGGAGCATCCTTTGAACTTAACTTGAAAAATCTTGAGTGTCAAAATGTGATGAATTTGGAGACTCTTTATACCAACTAAATATAATAATCAACTGAGAAAACACTATGGTTGGATAGATAATTGACAGAGCTTTTCATAGAGACCAAAAGCACTCAAATGGGAGCACGGGTACCCAAGATATGGCCGTTTTAGTGGAGAGCAGTTTCGCTAAAAAATTGTCTAGATGGCCTATCATGAGCCGGCGATCAATCGCCCAAGGAAAGATAGTTTTGGCTGAAACAAAGGATATATATATATCATGCGCATGAATGCAAGAACTTCATGATAAAAAAGGCTCTCATGCACATGCAAAACCCAACAACATCAGAAACTAATAATCCACCGACCAAATCCAAGACATCATCGCGGTAGCCCACACAGGGTCCTCTGGTAACCTCCTTTCTCCCTACGAGTGTTATTAGGAGACTACTCAAAATGACCAGCCCAATGAAGAGATAATGCATATCACCTGTCAGCAACCTATATATCATATGCATGAATGCAAGAACATCATAATAGAATGAATGTCTCTTTATATGAGTACTCAGCTATACTACTAACCAATGGTCCCACTGACCTCCGAGACACCACTTCCATAACTCACAATGGTCCTCCAACAACTCCAGTCTCCCTACCAATACAACCGGAGACCATACAATACACAACCACCTCCACCGCCGGAATGCAACGGGGAAACCCGCATCCCCTATGGGGGTCTCAACCGCCGGAGCATAACGGGGAAGACAATCTCAAGGGTAGACACCTCGACCGCTGGAACGCAATGGGGAAACCCGCATCTCCTATGGGGGTCTTGACTGCCGGAGCATAACAGGGAAGTCCTCCAGACAACCAAAATCATCACATCATCATAACACATATACATGTGAACAATTCCTCAAATGCATGCACGTAATATCATGATCATACGAAACAACATAAGCACATGACAAGGTCTCAAAACATAAATCTCCATACTCATCATGATCTCATTCACATTTTAAAAATGCACACTCAACAAGATATCATTAAGTCCTAAGCATCAAGTTCGACATCCAAAACATCTTATTCTCATCATAAATTCATTCACATGTTATAATTAAATACGTCATATGTTATCAATAAGTTTCAGGCTTCATGTTCAATGTACATTCATCCGATCAGAATTTTTTTTTGTTTAATCGTATATAGTTTACGTGAGTGCACCCGAATGGATCCCTTGGCACAATTTTATTCAACGTTTCCCTTACCGAGTGGCTTAATCAACGAAGGGCTTGAGGAACTGGGACAAGTCCACAAAACTAGGATGGTCCTGCAAAACTGGGACGATCCCACAAATCTGGTTGGAAACGTTCTTGAGGATGAGCTTGCAAACGGGCTGGAAAGAGCTAAAAAGAATGGGCTTAAAATGGGCCTGGGCCGGGCTGGGCTATTGGGTCGAGCCTGACTGCTGGGCCGAGAGCCTAGAGGGGTCAGACTGGATCTGCTGAGCTAGACTTACACGAACTGGGCTTGCACGAGCTGCACTTTGGGTTGAGTTGGGGGTAGAGGATTGGGCCAAAGGAACATGCTTGAATTGGAATGGGCCTAAGGCGAGCTGGTCCAAAGCACTAGGTTAGGGTTTCTTGGTGGAGGTGAGGAAGAGAATGAGGGAATAAGACATAGAGGTGGAGGGACAACGGCGGCGGCGGTGGCTCAAAGGGGAGTTAGGTTTTTGATGAGGTTGTTAGATAAAGACGGATCTAAGGTTTGGAAGGAGAGGGAAGAAGGGTTGGAGAAAGCTGAGAGAAGGGGGAGAGAGAGAGAGAGAGACGACTAAATAGAGAGAGGGATGGGTGAAGAGTGTGGCGGCTACAACTTAGGGTTTTGAAAGGAACGAAAAAGAAGGGAAAGTAAGGAGAAAGAAGGCCGAGAGAGAGAGAGAGAAAGACATGGATGGGCAGCGGCTAGGGAGAGGGCCTTACGGCGGCAGCGGGAGGAAGGAAACAAAAGGGAGAGCTAGGCTTTTGACGGTTGTAAGAGAAAGGAGAGGAAAAAGGGTAGAGGGAAAGAGGGAGAGAGAGAGACGCATGGAGGGGACGGCGGCAGTGGCGGCTAGGGATGGATCTTAGGGTTTGGGTTAGGGGAAAGAGAGGGAAGAGAAAAAAAGAAGGGGGATGGAGAAAGAAAGAGAGTTTATATATGAGAGGGCTAGGGTTTGAGTTTTGAGCACTTTTTTTTTTTAAAAAAGAATCAAAGCCTAGAAACTCTTCATTTATTTTATTTTATTTTATTTTATTTTATAAGACTATATATATTTTATTTTATACTATTTATCTATTTATTAGTAATATTTTTGTTTTTTTTTAGAAAACTTCTCGAAAGGTGTGAAAAACAAAGTTTCAAAATTGACATGGAGTTTTCAAAACTAAAATCTAAAAGAAAAAGTCAGATGTCAAACATCGAGAGAAAACTATGTGATTTTCAAATATTTTGCATGAAAAAATATAATAATTTAAAATTATTAAAATGTCATTCGAGCTCCGGAGCTCGAAATCAGGTAAACTCGGGCACACCATGGAGCCCACACTCTCTCTAGTGTCACCAAACACCTGATCCAACATGGAGATCCAAAAATCTCCACAGAAATTCTGACTCATCGGATCGGGTCGTTACAACACGACCACCTTTAAGGAAATTTGTCATCGAATTTCAACTAAACTCGTACTCCTAAACTCTAACAGGGCAGGGAATTGCTTTCACATTCATGCGTCATTCTCTCAAGGAGAAGACTCTTTGCCTCTGCACTGCCAAACCATTAAAATCAAGCGAAAAGACTTGTCACGAAGCCTCTGATCTCTCGAATCCTCAATTCGTACTCGTACCCCATACGCTCAGCAAAACTCTTCAGCCTGCTCTGAACAGTTAACAACCATTGTCTGATCAATCTCACTTGCTCAAAAGTCTCCATAACCATACTAAGTCCTGACGTCAATGTACCACTGATCTTGACCCACAAAAGGGTGATTTGCACGGTCTGACCTACAAGGCACATACGGAGCCATCTTGATATCAGCCTGGTATTTGTTATTGTAAACGAACTCAATCAAGTGTAACTAACTCTCCAAACTACTGCCACGGTAAAAACACGAACTCAGAGTATATGCTCTAAGATCTGGATGGTCCACTCCTACTAGCTATCTGTCTATGGATGGAACACTGCACTGAAACACAGTTGTGTATCCAACTCTTTCTGCAAGCTCCGTAGGAACTGAGAAACATGTTTGGGGTTCTGATCTGAAATAATCGACATAAGTACACCATACAGTCTGACGATCTCTACCAAATATATCTACTCAAAGTCTCGAGAGAATCTCTCATCTTCATGCCAATAGACCGGGCTGACTTAGTCAATTGATCCACTATGACCCATACTGCATCATGTCTTCGAGGTGACTTCCGGTAACCCAATCACGAAATCCATAATAATAAGATCCCACTTCCACTCGGGGATCGAAAAGACTGCAATTATCATCGGTTCTCAAGTGCTCTATCTTGACCTGATGGCAAGTCAATAATGGGTTACAGACTCAGTCACTGGCCTCTTCATGTCTCTCCACTAGAGCTGCTGAAACAAATCAAGACACATCCTTGCACGTCCTAGATGTACAACAAATCTAAAGTGACGGAAGTGTCGTAATACCTCCTCGTGGTACCCTTCCATGGGTACGAAAAGCCTACCCTGAAAGGTCAAACCACCATCTTATCTCACAATCCATCCAAAATGTCCATTGCCACTGACCACAACACTCCTTAATACAATGCATGTAACGCCCTGCACTTTTTCACTTGCCGAAAAATCAGAGTATATATTTTTATTTTTTTATAAGGAGTGAAAGAGAGCGGGTAACGTCACGACGCGAGCTAAGTCCGTGTTTCCAAATCCAACCCTTAACTGGCCAACAATACGTGTGCGTGGACCAAGTCCACTAAATGGTTCACATGCTTTACAATTAACTGTGGAATTATTATATGAATAGAATACCATCCATATCCATGATAATAATAGGCAAGGAAGCCAATCACTATTAAATTAACTGAAACTTAAATATCCAAAACATCATCTCACCATAGCAAAATAAACTAAGTTATTACAATCCCAAAATGCTAATTATCTCAAATACATTGTTCCAAAATCAATTAAGTAAAGTAAACATAATCTGCCCAAGCCCCTATACTTGGCTTTCTTCACGTCCCATGTCCTTTCCATTTCATGTTCCATCATCTAAAGGGTAGAAGTAGGGCGTTAGTCAACGCGCCCTGTAGGAATTCCAAATAGGGTTATACACATAGGATCAATATAAAATTCAGAATAAGAACATCATATCAAAACTACAAACATATCATAGTACCAAAAACAACGCATGATAATCATATCCAGATCATGCAAATGTATGTGTCATGTCATGAGTGTCATATGTCAATGGTCCCTCACCCAATCTCCATATCAAACACCATACAAATCATAACAACATTTTCCTTGATATAATGAAACCATATCAAGGTGTTCCCTTTGCCATTTACGTCCGCAGTGTTTTGTGACGGCACCACCAGGTCACTGTTATATCTCCCCACGTGTGTTAATCCGAATTACCGACGCAGAGTGGACTCCACCCTCTGCGCAGGGTTTTTGGACTATTTACCTCGGAGCTATTTGGCCCATATTACGCCATACCCCTATCTAGCAATCCCGGACAAGGCCAACATATCAATGGTTCACATAGCTTCTTCCAAGTAGTTTTCAAGCCCCAAGTCATGTCCGGACAACTCATAACTTGGCTTGCTATCCCATATACTCCCTCCCATGCCATGCATGAGATCATGAATGCCATAATGCCTTTTTATTTCAAATCACAATGTTACCATCGAAAACAGTTCATAAATCATATACATTTCATAAATCAAAGTAAGTCATTATGTTGAGAAATACAAAATCAGTAACACAGATATAAATATACATCCACATGTATTTCAATAAGGTAGGAATCCTACCAAATCCCAATATAATAACTTTGCTATTTGCGAAGATTCCGTACGACGATCACGTCACAACGAATCGCTAACCCTTTTGCGAAATCTCTTTACCTTAATGAATTTAATCACATATTTATGCAATTTGATTATCCATATAATTTAAATCATCCCTTACATCCTTCCAGTTAGACTGAGGTTTCTGGAAACATCAAACAAAAATCGACTTTTGATTTCATTCGACTAAATCACACTCAACTACAGTGTTCTGCCTTACCGCAGTCTTTCAGTCGACTGAACACTTTCAGTTCGCTGAAACCCAACTCAGTACTGTTTATTCCTTGACTCGCTACCTTTCAGTCGGCTGACTCTGAGTCAAGCCCTTTGTATTCTCGGTAAATCCTCTTTCAGTCGGCTGAATCACAGATGCAGTCGGTTGACTTTGGATCAGATTGACAATATGTTTGGCAAGTATAGATTCAGTCGGCTGAATCCTCGACCAACAGTTTACGTGTTTCACAAGTATTCGTTCAGTCGACTGAATCATAGATTCAGCCGGCTGAAACACGTCCGATCACTTTACTTCTTTGATACGTCTATGTTCAGTCGACTGAATCCCAGATTCAGTCGGCTGAAACTCCTAGAAATGGTTTTCTGTCTTCAACCAACACCAGTTCAGTCGACTGAATCCTAGATTCAGTCAACTGATTGTTTGTCAGTCCTTATTGTTTGATTATTTTGTACATCCTTTCTTTATGGAATCCACCCCTTATCCTTTTTAAACATGCATATTATTATTTGTATAACTCCTAGTGGGTTTTCTCTACTCTCTAGCCAAAGCTAGCATCTTTCTCATAACTAATCAATCTTAATATCTCCACATGGATTCGAATATCATCATATGTTTGTTTTCCAACCTTTAATCATTCCTTGAATGGATTTCAAATTTCCATGGCCTTAAAACATTTTGGCCATTCCATTTCATCTATTAAGAAATCCATAGATTCGGCCACTCCATGGCCAAGTTATGGTTTCCTCTTAATTTTCAATCCTATATTATCCTCCTACCTTTTCTCGTCTCCTTCTTTCTTTTGCTCTATCTTTACTTTCCTTTCTTCTTCCTTTCTTTGTTCTTCAGTAAATCCTCTAGGTATTGATGGTGTAAGTGGTGTAGAGAGATAGAGAAGAAGAAGATAAGAAATCCTTTTTGCTCTAGAGAGAGTGGTCGGCCAAGGGGTGTGAAGTGCCCCTTGGTTGTTATCCCTTTATAACAATCCAGGGCTTTTCCTCTTCCCCTCATTATTTCTTTGTCTATTCAAGGTGTCCCTTGGCTTAACCAAGGAGACACCTCACTCCCATCGAGTTCATTGGGTCTCTTCCATTGAGATGGAAACCATCTATCATCCACTTAACTCATTAAGAAGTCTCCTCAACTTCCATTCAACTCAGCTCAACTCACTTAAATTATTTTGAACTCATTTCCCAACTCAACTAATTCCACTTAACTCCTTTATACTCACCCATGGTTGACCAAGTCAACCTTGGCTTAGCCGACCATGCATCTTATTGCATTTAGGTCCCACCTTGACCTTGTCACTAGATGAAGTGGCACTTTGTCTTAGTTGGCTTCCATGCATGCCACATGGCAATGACACCTCACTTGATGAGGTGGATTTTTGCATTGGGTTTCAATTGGGTAGTTGACCCAATTAAATTAATCCTACCATTTACCTTCAAATCAGTTCATCTATGACCCATTGGGTCCCAATTGGGCAATTGACCCATTTAATTACATTTACCCAATTACTTTCAAATTGAATCCTATCCATGATCCATTGGATTCTTAATTGGGTTGTTGACCCAACTCCTTACCCATTTAAGGTCCATTCCAATTTCTAATCTTAAATCCAATCAATTTAGCAATTTAAATAGACAAATCCAATATATTTATGAAATGAAAAATCCGGGTGTTACAATATTACCCTCTTTTGAAAAATTTGTCTCGAAAATCGAGCGAAGTAGGGTTTCAAACAGATTCATAAATAGCTTAGGATGAGCTGCTTTCATTTCTGATTCAAGTTCCCAAGTGGATTCCTCATTAACATGTCGGTCCCATACCACCTTGACGAATTAAATTGCTCGGTTCCGTAACACCCTTTGTTCCGTATCCACCACTCTGATGGGCCTTTCGACGTAAGTCATGTCGCTTTGCACTTCTATGTCTTGTACGTTCAGCACATGCGAGGGATCAAGATTGTACTTCCTCAACATGGATACATGAAATACATCGTGCAGTGATGATAACTGTGGAGGAAGTATCATTTGATAAGCCACTTCCCCCACCTTCTTTTGGATTGGAAAGGGTCCCACAAATCTAGGTGACAGTTTCCCTTTCTTTCCAAATCGCATGTGCCCCTTTCGTGGCGAGACCTTCAAAAACACTAAGTCTCCCACTTCAAACTCAAGGAATCTCCTTCTCTTGTCAGCGTAACTCTTCTGACGACTCTGTACAGTGAGTATATGCTGTCGTATCAACTTAATCTGTTCTGTGGTCTCTACAACCAGATCAGGTCCAATAAGTGCAGGCTCTCCGGCCTCTGTCCAACACATTGGTGATCTACAGGGTCTACCATACAATGCCTCAAATGGAGTTATCTTGAGACTTGTCTGGTAAGTGTTGTTGATTGAGAACTCAACCAGTGGTAAATGATCATCCCAACCACCCTTGAAGTCTAGCATACAAGGTCTCAGCATATCTTCCAACGTCTGTATTGTTCTTTCTGACTGACCATCAGCCTGTCGATGAAAAGTTGTGCTGATTAACAAGTTGGTCCCCATAGCCGACTGCATGCTCTGCTACACCCTGCCAGTGAATCGACCATCTTTATCAGACACAATGGTCCTGGGGATACCATGTAGTTTGATGATATCCTTGATGTATCGTCGTCCCAAAGTCTCAGATGAATCTATCATCTTGATTGGGAGAAAATGTGCAGACTTGGTCAATCGATCTACCACAACCCATATTGCATCGTTGCCCTTTGATGACCTTGGCAACCCAGTCAAAAAATCCATGGAAATATGTTCCCATTTCCACTTTGGCACTGGTAAGGGTTTGAGTAATCCTAGTGGTTTCTGATGTTCTATCTTGACTTGTTGACAAGTCAGATAATGAGCAACAAAATCAGCTACATCTCTTTTAAGTCCATGCCACCAATAGTGTCTCTTTAGGTCATGGTACATCTTGGTGCTACCCGGGTGTATAGAGAGTTTTGTTTGGTGTGCTTCGATCAACAACTCTCTCCTGTAGCTTTGAGGCACATATGTCCTGCCTTGGAATAAAAGACCTTGTCCCGGTCGTAATTCCCATTCCGGTACAACCTCACCAGTAGACATCTTACCCCATATTTCTTCCACTTCCGGATCTATTCGTATTCTTGCTCAATCTTGGTAACCATGATGGACCGTACCATAAGATTGTACATACTCCCACGGTCCTTGATATACAAATTAAACTCCCGGATAGTTGTTAGCATCTCCCATTCCTTCATAATCAAACTGACTACTGTTGCATGTGTCATGCGACTGAGGGCATCCGCCACTTTGTTCGCCTTGCCGGATGATATCTAAGTGCAAACTCATAATCTTGCAAATACTCCATCTATCTACGTTGCCTCATGTTGAGTTCCTTCTGATCAAACAGATATTTCAAACTTTTGTGATATGAGAATACCTCAAATTTCTCGTCATAAAGATAGTGTCTCCAACTTTTGAGGGCGAAGACCACCGCGGTTAATTCCAGATCATGTGTGGGACAGTAACGTTCATGGATTTTCAGCTGCCTTGAACCATAAGTCACTATATGATGACTTTGAGTAAGAAAACACCCAAGTCCTTCTCCTGAAGCATAACAATATAGTTCATAGCCCTTGCCACTTTCCGGCAAAATCAGAATAGTAGCAGTTGTAAGCTTCTCCTTCAGGTCTTCGAACCTTTGGTTGCATACATCACACCATTCAAATTTAACTCCTTTCTGAGTGAGTCTGGTGAGTGGGGTTGCAATCTTGGAGAAGTCCATAATAAACTTCCGATAATAACCAACCAATCCCAGAAAGATGCGGATTTCAGTCACATTCTTCTGAGCTTTCCATGGCTATTCCTTTCGCTAATATGACATGTCCTAAGAAATTGACCTCAGATAGCCAGAACTCACAGTTGTTTGCTTTTACATATAATTGGTTCTTCTTCAGGGTGTCCAGAACTATCCTCAAATGCTCAGCATGCTCCTCACGACTTGTAGATAAATCAAGATGTCGTCAATGAAGACAATTACAAACTTATCCAGATAAGGATGAAAAATTATGTTCATCAGATCCATGAACACAACTCGCGCATCGGTGAGTTCAAACGGCATGACCACATATTCATACAGTCCATACAGAGTTCTGGAAGTCGTCTTCTCTATGTCTTCATCCCTGACACGGATTTGATGATAGCCTGACATCAGATCAATCTTGGAGAAATGACTGGAACCTCTGAGTTGATCGAATAGATCATCAATACTGGGTAGAGGGTACTTGTTTTTGACTGTCAACTGGTTCAATTTCTTGTAATCCACACACATCTGAAGCGTACCATCCTTCTTTTTTCACAAATAACATGGGTGCTCCCCAAGATGAAGTGCTATTCTGAATGCATCCCAGTCTGAGTAACTCGTCAATTTGTTTCTTCAGCTCAGACATCTCTGCTGGGGCCATCCGGTAATGCGGCAATGATATTGGAGCAGTGCCAGGATAAGGTTTGATCTTGAAATCAACCTCCTTCTTTGGAGGCTACCCAAGGAGTTCTGTTGGGAATACCTCTGCGTACTCTTTCACTACCACAGGTAGTTCACCCATTGTCGCTAGTCTGATGTTGTTCAGTACTAGACGTTCATTTTCTCGTCCAATTTCCTGGTCATTGGAATGCTCTGTCTGTCGGCATGTACCACATATCATTTTCCCTCGGGTGACCAAAATATCACCTTGCGAAGATAGCAGTCAATGCTGGCCTGGAAGTTAGTCAACCAATCCATGCCAAATATGATGTCGTACTCTGTCATCTCGAGAACTAGATAGTTGAACTAAAACCTGAACCTAGCAAGTTCAGTGTCTACCGAAGTGCAAATCAGACCAAGTGATGTGTCTCCAATAGGGGATACAATAGTAAGTGCGGTGGACAGTTGTTGTACTAAAGTGCCAGTAGCAGATATGAAGGCAGCAGATACAAAGGAGTGGGATGTTCCTGAATCAAATAATGCAAAAGCATAAGAACTACCAACTACTGCCATACCTTGAATTGCTGAGTGATCCACCGACTCTGGACGAGGAACCAAAGTATACAGTCGTCCAGATCCTGTCGGAATAGGTGCCCGTCCTGTCTGGTTATATGCTCTGGATGCTTGAGAATGAGTTGGTCGAGCTAGAGGAAGGAAGGAACCCCTGGAGTGAGGAGGTCTACTGATCTGTGGGCAGTCCCTCTTGAAATGGCCCTGTTGACCACGCTGGAAACATGTACTAACACCTCAAGGAACCTGAGAGACGGATCTTGATGTGGAGGGCTGATTGTGATGAAAACCTCCAATTGACCCAGTAGAAGGTGAGGGTCTCCCAAAGTTGGGTCTGAATCTCTTATTCGGGCGGAAAGCATTTCCCCCGCTTTGACCTCGGCGACTGTCCACAAACTTGACCATTTCCATCATCTCTTGTTCAGTTATACTAGCTCGACTAGCCACTTCCCCTAATGTAGCTGATTTGAATATTGTGACCTTGGCTCTTAAGCTAGGTCGTAGGCCTCATTCAAACTTCCGAGCCTTCTTGTATTCTGTGTCTACCATGTACAAAACATAACATGATAAACGAAGAAGCTCCTTATAATAATCCTCAACCGTCATGGTGCCCTGGACCAGAGATATGAACGCTTCTGTCTGGCTCTCCTTCTCTTCCTTTGGAAAATAATGATCCAGAAATATTCCAACGAGCTGGTCCCATGTCATCTAGGTCTTTTCCTCTGTTGGAATCTGTGTTTGCTGACGTTCTATAACTCTCCACCATTTGCCGGCATCATCCACCAATTGTGAGGTAGCCAGCAATATCCGGTCCTCATTACTGGTGATCTTGAGCAGCTTCAAGATTTTTGTGATGTTCTCAACCCAGTTTTTCGTAACGTCCCGCCCTTTTTCACTCGTCGAAAATCAGAGTCTATTTTTATTTTAAAATAAAAGAGTGAGATAGACAGCGGGAGCGTCACGACTCGAGTTAAGTCCGAGCTTCCAAAGCCCGGCCCTTAACTGGCCAACCCTACGTATGCGTGGATTAAGTCCACGAGAATGATTCACACACGCAATAAGGCTATACATGTGGAATAAATCATAGATGCGAATTATAATAGGATAACTATCCTATTCCATTTTAGATAGCAAGGTAGTACATCACTTAACAATAATTATGTAATACCCCGGATTTCCAAGTTATAAATATTTACGGAAATTAACCATTTAAATTGTGAATTTTAGATATGGATCTAAGACGGGTAAAATGTTGGGTCTTTGCCCAATTAAGACCCAACGAAATTGATAAATGGTTTGAAATAAATTTAAATGGGGTTTTAGGTCATGGTTAATGGTTTGTCTTTATGAATCAATATTATGGATTTTCTAAATAATGAAAGAGATCATGGAAAGATTTTAGGAATGGTAAATATTATTTGGCCGTGGATGGGATATTGGTTGGGCCAAATGGGAGATATGCATATCCATGGGATATGAGCATATCATGTTAGAATATTTTTAAAAGGGGCTCATGGCATTTTCTACGTATGGATCAATGGGAGAATAAAAGAGGCAACACAATGAGCGCATAGCATTGTCTAAATATGGGATTAAATGGAGGTGTTTATAAAAGAAAGGAACCACAATAAAGGGCACACAACAATTGTGTTTTAGCATGGTCTAAAGAGGGAGTTATTGTTAGAAGAGGGGTGCACGGAAATGGTTATTTTTATCAAGGGATACACAACATTAAACAATGGCTAAGTAAAGAGTCTTAGTACCTTCTAAATATGGAATCAAATTGGCACCTTCTAATCTAAGATAGGATTAAAGGGAAGGTTCAATAAAGGAAAAGGAAGCATGGGCGCATAGCACTTTATATACTTGATTAAGGAAACGTTTTAAAAAAGGCAACACAAAAAGGCACACGGCAATTGCGATCTTAGCATGGCCGTGTGGAGTGTTATAAGATAAAGAACAAGGGCTCATGGCACTACCCTTTAAGGAAAGGGAGGGGCGCATGGCACCTTCCCCATTTAGATTTAAAAGGGAGCTTATATAAGAAAGACACCCCATAGGCCAATCTCTCTCTCTCTCTCTCTCTCAATTTCCATCCACGCCAACAAGAAGAAGGAAATCAGCAACAAGGTGGTCATGGCAAAGGGAAAGATCAAGAAGGAGAAGAAAGATTGGAAGTGCAAAATCAACCGACGGAAAAATCGAAGGAGTCGCGGAACCGGTAAGTGATCTTATGATCTTGGTTTATTTAAGATAAGGAACCATAGTGTTCGGCCAACGTGTATGGCTGAACCCCATGGAAGAAGAATTAAGAGATGATCATGGATGAACCATAGGATTCGGCCATGCATGGAAGGGTTTTGGTGAGTATATAGAAGAAACATGGGTCATATTATTATGGTTAATGTATGGAATTTTAAGGATGAAAACCATGGACTAATTCAACATGTTTTAAAAAGGGATTTTGAATGGTTTAATGAGAAGTTGTTGATCCATAGGGTTCGGCCATGATTAAGGGCCGAACCCCATGAAGGAACTTAGGTTAATTCATGGTTTTGAGGATTAAAAACCATGAAGGATGTTAGTGAAATTATTTGATTAAAATGGAAGAAGATTGGGTGATGTTGTAATAATTTTAAATGGGAGTTTGATGATAATGGTACATGAGATTCGAATTGATTAAATAGGGGTTTAAATCATTTAATAAAAAGGATTGTGAACCATAGGGTTCGGCCATGGTGTATGGCCGAACCCCATGGAGTTATTTGGTTAAGGTTAATGGATTTTGATTGGTTTGATGGAAACTTTCTAATTATGGAATCTAAATTTGGAAACTATCCAAGCATGGAAGGATGCATGCTAAGTTTGGAAACCTTCTAAATATGGAGAATGGTTATTAATTAGTAAGTTTCTAAGTTTGGAAGATGGAGTTTAAATTAGTAAGTATCTAATTATGGAAAGGAGAGATTAAATTAGAAAGTCTCTAATTTTGGAAGGTGGAGTTTAAATTTGGAAACCTTCTAAGTATGGAAGGATTAATGATTTGTAATAACCCGAATTTTTGATAAATATATATATTGGCATTTATTCATGTTAATTTGAAGCTTGATATAATAAAATGCCAAATGGACCAAATTTTGGGACAATGGCCCAAGGATGGCCCAATTGGGCCATGGATTGGATAAAATCCATTTAATGGGTCAATGAGGACTAATCGGGTCAACGATGGTCAAAGTGGGCCCGATAGCCATGTGGGACCCAATGGATCAAAATCGGTTCAAACCCTAAGGTAAGTGGAAAATGAGGGAATCTAATTGGGCCATGGGCCCAATGGTTACCCAATAGACCTTGAATTAGAATTGGTTCATTTAATCGGGCAACGGTAAGTAATTGGGTCAAGATTAGTCAAATTGGGTCAAAGGGCCATATGGGACCCAATGGACTAAGGTAATTAAGCCTTAAGGTAAATGAGTAAGACAAGAATCTAATTGGGCCATGGGCCCAATGGTGATCCAATAAGAGGGATACATTTAATAAAAGTTTAAATCACCTAAGTCAGGTGATAAATGGACCAAGGTGACATGGCCAATGGGGCCCACCTCGACCTCACCCATGGAGGTGGCGTGGGACCCAAGGATAGTGGGGCCGACCACCATGGTTGACTTGGTCAACCATGGGTGGATCTTATAAAAGGAATTTAATGGAATTAAATGAAATATGGGGCTTAATTAACTTAACCTAAAAATCAAATTGATCTAGGTTAATTAACCTAATCTAAATTGGTCAAATGGTCAAAACCACTCCAACAAACACAAACCACTCTTAAGAAACACAAAATAAAAACCATGGGCATTAAATGGTGGATTGGGCTCAACTACCACCACCAAAGTCAAGCTAGCCCATGCTTGGTTGGTGAGGGAATTAAATGTTGAGTAAAGGCCACTCCAACCACCTCCACCTCCTCTCCAACTAACCCATTTCACTCTAGCATTCCTCACACACCAAGATCGTCACCCACCTTGCAAAGGAAGAGAAGAAAAAACTTAGAAGAAAAAGAGAAGAAAAGAGAAGAAAAGAAAAGGAAAAGGCTAAGTATTGACCCACCACCTCAAGATAAACACTTGAAACACCTTTCTCATCACCTTCCCCTCTCCCTCTCTCAAGCAAACCCACTCAACCCTAGCCGATCCAAGTATGTCCCACCATTGATCAAGCACATCTAGCCGATCAAAGATCAAGAAGAATGAGAGAAGAGGCTAAGGAAATTAAGTGGAGGAACAAAGACCGGAGGAGTCGTCGGATCGTAAGTATGTTCTAAACAAGAAATTTATTATTTAGGGTTTAAGTTTTGGAATCCATCCTTGCCATATGATGGTGGCTAAATTATTTTAGGCTATGGAATGGAACTAAAATCCATCAAATGGAAGGCTAAGAAAAAGGATTAGGGATGCTTTATATTCAAATTTTTAAGCATGGGGTTGTATAAAAATTGGAAGAATTGTGAACCATAGGGTTCGGCCATGTAGCATGGCCGAACCCCATGGTGGATGACTTGGTGATGAATGCATTTAATTAGGCTTTTTATAAGAATAAAAAGATGGAGAATGGTTTAGGGTTTCAAGGGTTTAAAGGGTTAAAGGTAGGCAACTTTTGGAAGAAATTTTATGATGGAATCCATGGGTGAAATTCTAGTGTTTTATAAGAATGGAAGCATGGAGAATATGGAATTTTTAATGATTGAATGGACCATAGGGTTCGGTCATGTAGCATGGCCGAACCACATGGTAAATGTAGATGATTTTTAATTAAGGTTTGAAGGTTTAAAAATGGTGGAGAATGATTTATGATAACTAGTTTACAAGTGGTTTAAATAGTGATTTTTAAAGAGGATTTAAAGGCATAGAATGTGATGTTTAAGTGGGGTGAAAAGGGTAATGTAAATGGATGATTTTAATTCGAATGGAGTTGTGATTTTTTAAAAGAAATCAAGGACTATAGGATTCGGCCATACAAGGTGGCCGAACCCCATGGTTAGTGATTGTGAATTATTGGAGTTGTTATAAGAATGGAAATATGGAGAGTGGTTAATGAAAGTTAGGCCTCAAATGATTAAAAATGGATGATTTTAAAGGATTGTTAAAATGAGAAAATCATGAGAAAATGTTGGTGATTTTAATAGACTTTAAATAAAGTTAGTATTGATTGAAAAGAAGTGATCTAAATGTATGATGAAATCCCCTCATGGAGGGACCTTTTAATGGACCTAAATGTGATAAAGGACCCAAGTTAAAAATGAGGGAAAGACATCATGGGTTCGGCCATGGTGTATGGCCGAACCCATGACCAATGTTTTTAGGTCATTTGTGGATTAAATTATGATTTGTACGTATGGTTAAGCGAATGGAAATTTGGGTAAGTAAAGGGTAAATTTAAATGGATTTACAAAGTGTATGATATGGTTTTTTTTAAAGGACCAAAACAAATGAAGATTAGTGATTTTAAATTGGATTATTTTGGGACAAAACTTAGTCTTTGAAAATGGCATCCATAAAGGAGAACCTTAGGGTAGTGATTAGTGGTTTTAATAAATGGAAAACGATGTAGAAGAATGCTAGATTTTAATGGATTTATAAAAATGATATGTGAGGTTTTAAATGGAATAAAAATGGGGACTTGAATGGATAAATTAAATCCATTGGAGATTGGATTAAAGGGAGTAAAATGAACCCAAGGGAATGGAAAATAGGCACCATGGGTTCGGCCATGGTGTATGGCCGAACCCATGACCCATTTGGAGGTCATGATTATGGGCCAAGCAGTAAATCTTATATGGAGTTAGATGATTACAAATTTAATTAAATAGGTGGCTGATTTTGGGATATGTTATGGAATCATAAATAAGTCTAAGTTATGGATGAAATCTAGACTTAAAATAGACATAAGTGGGTGAATGATTTACCATGGAAGAGAAAGTGGCAAAAGGGTAATTATTAGCCACATTGAGGAACCACCGGTTCGGCCATGGTACATGGCCGAACCCTATGTGGATTAGATGTAAAAATTCGATGCAATATGAAAGATAAAAAGAAACGTATAGATGCTGTGTTTAGGCTCGCTCATTTGAATATTCGAAATGGTCAAAATCGGATTTATGTATGTGATTAAACCAATGGATAATGGGCTAAGTTAAGGGCCGACTTTCGATAAACTTATAATGTATTTAAAGATCATTGAATGGACCTAGGGTTATGATTAGTTAGGAACTTAATCATGGATAATGTATGGACTAATTCGGTAGATGTAATAAGGTATCCGACGTCGCAAACGGTACGCGATCGGAGACCGGATTATCGAACGGAAAGCATAACGGACGCGACACGGTATTCGGTAGGATTCCTACCTTTTTGTAAGCGATGGATATGTGATGGTGTTTTAAATTATTTTGATTTGGCTTATGATGGATTGATGATTATAATTTATCTTATGATGTGTTTTTAAGTTATGAATCATATGGATTATATTTTAATATTATGCATTATATGGCTATGTATGGTATATCAAAATTATGGTTTATCTATATACTACATAGCATAATGCACGTACATCTCATGCATGGCATGGGAGGGAAAATAATGAAACCGGAGTCCATGCTTCGTCGGGGCGACCGAGAATCAGACATGGGGATAGCCTGAGGGCTATAACCGGAGTCCATGCTCAGTCGGAGCGACCGAGAATCAGACATGGGGATAGCCTGAGGGCTATAACCGGAGTCTATGCTCCGTCGGGGCGACCGAGAAGCAAACATGGGGATAATACATTGTATGATCATACGGATGATGGGTGGGACACATGACATAGGCACCCATGGCATAACATTCATCACATGCTTATTTTGTTATATGTTATTTTATCGATATATGTGTTATCACTAATCCATGTGCTAGCCCTACTCGGAGTCCTACTGGGCGCGTTGACTAACGCCCTACTTCTACCATAGCTGACGACGCAGGAGAGGCAGGAAGCGGTGGACATACCGGAGGCCAAGCTTAGGAGCTTGGAAAACGCAGTCTTAGTTTACTTTACGTTTACATTTTGGGAGATGTAATTTTAAAGTAACTTAGCTTGTCTGGTTGTATAAATTTAAATTTCTTGCGATGGTTTGGACGTTACTTATGGACGATTACATTTTGTGGTATAAATATGAACATAGGTGCATTTTGGTAATTCAATGTTGTATCTTCCCTTCTATCTAAAAACAGGTAGGATAGACTTTATTATCATGTTCCGCAATGATTATAATCCGCGAGCTTACTTCCTACGCGTGAACCATTTTCGTGGACTTAGTTCCGCTCACGTGTGGGGTTGGCCAGTTAAGGGTCGATTTTAGAAGCTCGGACTTAACTCGCGTCGTGGCGTCCGAGCCCTCTCTCACTCTTCTATTTCAAAAAAAAAAAATAGACTCTGATTTTCGGAAAACGGGTGAAAAAGGGCGGGCGTTACATGATTATCTTGGAAACTTTCTAAATATAGAGGTTGGATATTAATTTAGAAAGGTTCTAAGCATGGTGATTAAAGATAGAAGGTGGAGATTAAAATGGTAAGTCTCCAAGAATAGAAAGATGTTGTTATAAAATTAGTAAGTTGCTAAATATGGAAGTATGCATATTAAATTTGGAAACTATCTAATAATGGATGCAATGTGGATAAATGGGAGTTAGACATCATAGGGTTCGGCCATGGTGCTTGGCCGAACCCCATGAACCAATTATAGAACTATTATGTTCATGTCTTAATGAATGAAGGGTTGGAAATAATTAGGCCAATGGCGATATTGTAATTTAAATGGAGAAGAACTATGGACCATGGGTTCGGCCATGTGGAATGGCCGAACCCCATGGAAAATTATTGGTGGACTTGGGATTTTATTATGAACCAATTAAGGAATTTTACGGGTCCTTTATGGACCTATGATGGTGAACCAATTTAATGGTCATAGGGATTTTTACGCAGCAACTTTATGGATCGGTTTGGACATAAACCTAAGAATGGCAAAAGTGTAATTAAAGGCCAAAGTGGAGGATCATGGGTTCGGCCATGATGTATGGCCGAACCCCATGAGGTTCGTTATGGACTTAAGTGGTTTTTATTTTAAAAGGATATTAACATGTCTAATGGATTTAAATAAAGGTAGACCAATTGGATTATGGGTTTTGCTTAGGATGTTGGACCTAAGATTATAATCTTCTAAATGGAATCGGTTATGAATTATTTTAAAAAGGGTTATTGGGAGTGTTGCGGATGTTTAAAATAAATAAATGTACCTATGTGTTGGAACCCAAGCCTAAGTTGTTGGAGGCAATGGCAAGGTTGTAAATACTTACTAAAATGGGTTATATCAGCCATGGATGGCAATCTTGTAAATATATGAAAATAAGGAAGGTAAAATAGCTATGGATAAGTATAATGGAAATATTGTAATTAAAATGAATAAATTGTTAATTAAAGATCAGACCAATGGAAATTTGGTAATATCGGCTAAAAATTATAAACCATGGGTTCGGCCATGGTGTGGCCGAACCTCATGGGGATTGGTTTATGGACTTCAAATATTATAAATCAAGTGGGGCTTGGTTTTAATTGATTTTATATTATAAGGTAACGGGACCTCACCAGGTGTTTACGATAGTGAGCGGTTACTAGACGAAAGATGCAAGCACACGTTAGTGGTCTTTGGTAGGATTCCACCTCTTTGAAACCATGGGCTTATGTACACTTGTTTTATCTTATTTGATGAATTTATATTGCAAAGGATATGTTTCAAATGGTGATTTTATATGTTATGGTTATTTGATAAAATAGCATGTGTTTTAAATGTGAGCTTTTAAATGCTATGATTTTGTATAATTGCATAGCATGTGGTATTTGCATCTCATGCATGGCATGTGTAACACCTCACCCCTTTTTTCACTCGCTTAGGCGTAAATCAGAGTCTATTTTTTTTTTTTTGAAATAAAGATTGACAAAGAGCGCAGGACGTCACGACGCGAGTTAAGTCCGAGCTTTCAAAGCCCGACCCTTAACTGGCCAACCCTACGTGTGCGTGGAACTAAGTCCACGAGAACGGTTTACACGTAGAAAGTAAGCTCGCGGAATTATAACTTAATGCGGAATTATAATAAAATCTATCCTACCAATTTTAGATAGCAAGGAAGTTACATCACTTAATTAATAAAATACCTCAAAATTATAATGTCCAAGATAAAGTCCAAACCACAACAATAGTCTAAGTTATTACAGTCCAACGAGCTAAGTTACTCAAATTACATTTCCAAAATAAACTTAAGTAAATAAACTAACTCGCTCCACCAAGTTCCTACGCTTGGCTCCCATCACGTCCTTCATTTCCTCCATTTCCCGCGTCATTGTAACAACTCGATTCGATTCTTCGAGATTTTATGGGTTTGGTAATAGTAGGGAGAGTGCGGGCTCCGTGGTGGGCCCTGGGTTGCCTGGTTTCGAGTATAGAGACTCGTGGGGCATTTTGGTGATTTTGGATTATTCAAGAATTTGTCATTTCAAAACATTTTAAAAACACACATTTTTCTCTGATGTCCGATGTTCGATACTCGAGTTTTATTAGGTTTTAATTTATTTATTTATTTTTTGGAAAATCAAACTTGATTTTTGAGGTTTTTATTTCTTTACTTGTTTTTTTTAAAAAAAAGGGTCTAAAACCCTAGACCTAAACCTAAGCTTCACCCCTTCAAAACCCTTCTTGGCGACGCACTGTAGCAACGTGCTACAGTGGCCGCATCTGCCGCCGCTTCTCCCAGTCTCTCTCCCGTCTCTCTCTTTCTCTCCCTTCCCTCACCTTCCTTTTCCTAACCCTAACCCTAACCCTGATCTCTCTCCTCTCTTTTTCCCCCTCCCTCAAGCCGCCGCCGCTCTCTCTCTTCCTCTCTCTCTCCTTCCTTCGATTTCCTTCTCCTTCCTTCTTGTCTCTTCTCTTCTCCTTCGTCTAACCCTAACCCTAAATCCCTCTCCCCTTTCCGCCGCCGCCACTCCCTTCCCTCCCCTCTCTCCTTCTTCTCTCTTCCTTCCCTTCCCTTGTCCGCTGTTCAGATTTGCAATCTCAGCCCGATTCACCGACGCCAGCTTGCAGCAACCCCCTTCCGTCATCGGATTTGACGCGGCCCGAAGCCGGATCCCTCAATCGTGGCCGATACCAGATCGAACTTCCTTCAACCCGGCGGACTCGTTTTCTCGCATTGGATTTCAAGGACACACACAGGTGAGGGAACTCATCATCGCTTTTAGCATGCATTTATGCATCTTACTTCTCTATCAAATGTGCGGGTACGGAATACGGCGAATGGGGGTCATCGGTGTTATGAACCACTCGGCAAGGGAACGGTTGATAGCATTATGTGGCGGGCCCCCATCCGGGGGTATTCGTATCCGATGCCCGCAGAGGCATATATGAATTGATTAGTTGATGTCATAATTGATTGATTGTGTGGCGACATGATCAGAGTTTATTTTGGTTGATAATATGTAAAATGTCAGTATGTGAATATGTGATATGTGGTGGTATATGTTTGATATGGTGTGATGTAATCTGGTGATAAAATGCCATATGACTATATGATGATTAGTTTGGACTGCTAGACATTGTAACATGCTTGGATGTTAACATGCCAACCCGTGATAGATAATGATATATATGCATCTGATTATTATATATTGAACTATGTTAATAGTATGTGTAGCGGTATTTGTGCATGCATATAGCTAGCATATGTGGGATGCCGGTGGGGCACAGGTACTAGGTAACATCAGGATCTAGAGACTCCCCCTAACTTGTCGGGTAGTTAGGGTGGGGATGTTACGTGGGACCGTGCAGTGGACGCATGGTTGGGATTCGGGCTCCCTTGTGATTGGAAATGGGAAGTCGTAGCCCCTTGCATAGATCAAATGGTCGGCCCGTCTTGTATTTTTCGGACGTACTTATGAGAGAGACGTGATCTGATTTAGGGAACAAGGTGCCTTGGAGTCCTAGATAAGGAGCAATTGGGAAGTAATTATGTTAACCCTAGATAGGCCATCAGGCTGAATGTTGGTTCACCCAAGGTAACCTTAGAAGCCCTTACGGTTCCGATACCCGAATGTGTGACGGGTGAGGTGATCCCAGGATGACCGAGTAGGCTGAGGAGGTGCTCGCCCGCTCATTGGCCGGGGGATGGTGCGGTGAGGAACGGCTCCCGCCAGTATGTCTTGTGGTCCCTATATGACCGAGTAGGCTGAGGAGGTACTCGCCTAGCTCGAGGGACGGAGCGGTGAGGGACAGCTCCCGCTGGCATGGATTGTGATTCCCTGGACGACCGAGTAGGCTGAGGAGGTGATCGCCTAGCTCGAGGGACAGAGCGGTGAGGGACAGCTCCTGCTGGCATAGTTTGTGATCCCTAGATGACCGAGTAGGCTGAGGAGGTGCTCGCCTAGGTCGAGGGATGGAGCGGTGAGGGACAGCTCCCGCTGGCATAGTTTGTGATCCCTAGATGACCAAGTAGGCTGAGGAGGTGCTCGCCTGAGTCGAGGGACGATGCGGTAAGGAACAGCTCCCGCTGGTATGGTTTGTGATTTCCTGGACGACCGAGTAGGCTGAGGAGGTGCTCGCCTAGGTCGAGGGATGATGTGGTGAGGGCCAGCTCCCGCTGGTATGGTTTGTGATTCCCTGGATGACCGAGTAGGCTGAGGATGTGCTCGCCCGCTCATTGATCGAGGGATGGTGTGATGTGATGTGATGAGACATTCCAGGCTAGGACACCTGGATGGTGGGGACAGCCTGTGGTGCGATGTGGTAGTGTGTTTACCCGCAGTTATGGTATTGGGGTTCATTGTTGAGACTTGTATTGTGGGTGTTGACTCACCAGGAATTTATGGGCGCTTAACGAGTGAGTTTGGCCGGCTCACTCGGTAGGAGACCTATAGAATTCTGTGAGAGGTGGATACATCAGTCGTGTGGAGACCAGTATATAGTGTCCAAGGTCATAGGTTTGACTATCGAGACTCTGGTGTTTGGTTGATGAGACCATAGATGAGTCTGGTTGGTAGTTCGTTGAGGACTGGTGAGGTGGTTACTCCCGTGTGGTATTTAGTTTGGGACTCTAGTAAGTCCGACTCTTGGGTTGGTCGTGGTATGTGTACGGGTTGTCATGAGAGGGTCATAGGTCTAGTCGGGGACTAGAGACCCCGATCTGACTGAGGATTGGTCTGCGTGCCCGTGGATGGGTGGACTGTTGCGATTGGGCACATAAGGGAGTTGTATTGGGTTGGTTAGAGGATGTTCTAGAGGCCTGGCTGACGTGGGCCCATGTGCTAGGGGTAAGGTACATGTTTGTATGGTCATGCATGTAGACATCCTAGACATTGATGTGTCCATATGATTATGTGCAGTGTATGCTTGATGACTTATGATGCATGTGTTACCCTCACTGGGCATGTAGAGCTCACCCCCTTGCCTCACAGGTACTTCATATAGGGAGGGTTGGCTGGACCCTCAGTTGGACGTTGGGCGTAGAGTTGCAGGTTTGTAATTTGTAAGGGTTCCATCTTATAATTGAGGACTTTCTGATGTATTTGAATTATGTGTACTTTTCATTGAGTTGGATGAATGTAATAATGCAGTGATGCTATAATTTGTAAGTATGATGGTTGTTAACGATTTTTGGGTTTGTTGGTGGATTGCTATGGTTAGTATGGGTTGTGGGAGCGGTGTCTCCCATTTAGGAAAAAAAAAATATATCCGAAGTTGTATTGGATCGGTTTTAGGAGTTCGTATTAGTTTTAACATGCCCGTAGCGGGACGGGTCGTTACAGTCATCATCTAAGGTGGAAGTAGAGCGTTAGACAACGTGCCCAGTAGGTACTCCGACTAGGGTCAACACATGGATTAGTGATAACAAAACACATAGACAATAGTATAGTAAAACCTTGCAATCAATGCCATGCCATGGCTGTCATATGTCATGAGTCTCACCTATCATCCATATCATCATTATACAATGTCCCTATTCCATCATACATAATGTTCCCCCTTGAAGGGAAACCCTCATCAAGGTATTACAATCTCATAGTATCCCTCTTGATGGATGAAGCACATCAAGGTATCCCCATGTGTGTTTATCGGTCGCCCCGATGGAGCATGGACTCCGGTTTCATTTTATCCCTCCCATGCCATGCATGAGATGTAAGTGCAATATGCCATATAATAATACAAATCATAGCATTAAAACCCATCTTAAAACATGTCATTTGATTACCAAAATAAATTAAGTAAAACATTCATGTACACATAATCCATGGCTTACAATGAGGTAGGAATCCTACCAAATACCAACTAGTGTTCCTTTGCATTTCCGTCCACGAATTCGGTCACCGATCGCGCACCGCTTACGAGATCCCAATACCTTATTACACATCAACAAATTAACCCATGTTTCAACCATGCCTAAGTCCATCATACATGCCTTAGTGGGGTTCGGCCATACACCATGGCCGAACCTCACTAACTAGGTTTTTGGGTCCCTTTTTAATCCATAGATTATTTTAATCATGTGAGTCTAAAAACCAGCAACCCTATGCTTCATTAACCAACACATAAGGTTATCATAGAAGTCCCCAAGTCCACAACCATCCTCCATGGGGTTCGACCATACACCATGCCCGAACCCATGGTCTTCCATTTTGGCCATAATTACATTTTTTCCACTCCTTCTTCCCATGGTTAATCACCTCTCATTTATGCATGTCCATACCTCTAACTGATCCATAAACATGGATCCATCAATGCTTCATTAATCATGACTTAAAAATCAGTATACATCATACATTTCCTTCACTTAATATCAATTCATTTTAATCATGCATAGCTCCAAACTTAGCCCATAAAATGGCTCACAAATGGGTCATGGGGTTTGGCCATACACCATGGCCGAACCCATGATGTTATTTTCCTCATCTTTCTTGGATCTATTACAACATTTTTGATCCACAAAAAGTCCCTTCTTGAGGGGGTTTCAATCATATATTTAGATCATCATTTTTTATCAAGCTTAACTACATTTTGAGTCCATTAACTTAACCATACTCCCCATCCTCTTCATGGTTCCAACATATCCAAATTCACCAAAATCTCTCCATGGGGTTCGGCCATACAACATGGCCGAACCCATGGTCCATGGTTTATTATTATTTACAATGTTTGGGACCATAAAAATCATCAATATTTCTCCATGGTTTTCCTCATTTAACCCCTTAAAATTTTACTAACCTTTAACCATTCCAAACCTCAAAATCATTAATACATCTCCATGGGGTTCAGCCGTATACCATGGCCGAACCCTATGGTTCATCATCTACCTTAAAAAGTCCAAATCTAATGGTTAGATCACTTGATGGGGTTCGGCCATACACCATGGCCGAACCTCATCCAATCCATTTTTTTGTCCTTATGATCCACATACATAGAAACCTAGGGTTTGGCCATGCAAAGGCCAAACTATAAATCTTAGACCATACACCCTATTTTAGTCATGCATGGGGTCCTTTCCACATCTCCATAACAGTTAGGGTTCGGCCATTCATGATCCTTGAACCCTTCTTGCCATGCATGCATGCATAATCCATATACATACATAGTGTCCTTATTTGTTCTATTATTCATAGCCTACCTTACCCATCAGGGTTTGTCCATTTCTCATCCCCTTTCTTGGATGGATTTTAGATCCATGGCCCATAACAGTTTTGGCCACCATTTAATCCAAGAAATGGACTTCCATGGTCTCCTTTTAACTCTTTCAAAATATAATGTTGTTGAGGACTACTTACCGATCCCGCGGCTCCTCCGGTTTCCTTTTTGCTCCTTTTAGATCCTTAGCCTTCCTTCTTCCTCTTCTCCTTGATGTTCGGGCACTATATGTGCTTGATCAAGATGAGATCCCCAAGGTTTGGTTCGGCGAATGATTGAGGTAGGTTTGAGAGAGGGAAAGGAGGAAAGAATGGAAAATCTTCTAAGTCTTGGGTCTTGAGAGTGTGGTCGGCCAAGCTTGGAACTTCTTGTTTTTCTTCTAAGTCTTTTCTTCTTCTTGGTCTTGGAAGAGAGGGGAGGAAGGCTAGGAGAGGGAGGGAGAGAGGTGAGATGGGAAATGAGATGAAACCCTAGACTTTTCCCATCTCATTTTGGTTTGCTTGGGTTAGACTCCTCCACCTCCCATTTTGCCCAATCATAGTCCTTGCATGCCCTTAATCTTAGGCCTCTTGTCTAGCATACCACCCATGTACACGGTTTTGGACTTGGTAGTTTGGTGGTTTGGGTGAGGTGGAACCACCACCTCACAATGGGCCAATGCATGCCCTAGCATGCCCCCATTTTATGGATCTATGTCTAGCATACCACCCTTCCATGGCCAACGGTTTTGCATGGTTTGGATGAGGTGGCACCCCCACCTCACTTTTGGCCAAGGCATGCTCTCCACCTAGGCTTTTGGTCTAGCCAAGGGGGAAGCATGCCCTCCATGTGGCACTCCATCCATGCCAACGGTTTTGGGTGGTTTGGTCTTGATGATTTGGGTGTTTTCCATGAGATGAAACCACCCACTTGACTCATTCATTATCTAAGTGACTCACCCCATTTATTTAATTAATTTGATTTTTAACTTAGGTCACTTAATTACACAATTTAATTCCATTTATTTCCCTTAAAATTTCCATGAATCCACCCATGGTTGACCAAGTCAACCATGGTGGCCGGCCCCACCAATGCCTTAGCCCACCCGCCACCTCACTTGATGAGGTGGAGGTGGGTCCCACTTGATCATGCCACCTTGAATAACTCCAATTTAACTTAGGTTATTTTTAATCACTTTAATCCATTCCATTTACTTGGATCACCATTGGACCTAATTAAATTTACCTCCTACCCATTTACCCTAATGCTCAAACCATCTTGACCCATTGGGTCCCAAATGGGTATTTGACCCAATTGACCATCCCTGACCCAATTAACCATCATTGACCTAATTAAATGAAATTAATCCAATCCATGGTCCATTGCCCAAATTTTGATCCCTTTAACATTCATCCCATCAAAATTCTTAATTTCAACCATTAAAATAAATAATAGCCATCATAATGTATTGATTTAAAAAATCCGGGCTATTACAGCATGGGAGGGATGACAGGTAACCGGGGACCCACACTCCGTCGGGGCGTCCGTAAAATACTTGTGGGGGGATACCTTGATGATGAGAATTCCATCAAGAGGATACTATGTATAAATACCTTGATTATGAGAATCCCATCAAGAGGAATACTATGTATGAAGACCCTGGTGATGAGCATTCCATCAGGGGATACCTTGATGATGAGAATCTCATCAAGAGGATACTATATATCCGAAGATCCACACTCCGATGGGGCATCTGTAAAACACTCGTGGAAGGATACCTTGATGATGAGAATTTCATCAAGAGAATATTTTGTGATGGGCGGGACTCATCGCATACGATAGCATGGCATGGCATTGCATCGGCATGATTATGATCTTTATTATCATGCAAGGTTTGTGGTTTATCGGTATGATTGGATCTCTATTATCATACACTGTTTTGGATACAATGTTTTGAAAGTATGGAATGATTTATTTTAACTGGTTTTAATATATATTACATCTGGATTGTTGGTACTAACCCATGTGTTAACCCTAATTGGAATACTTACTGGGCACTTTATACTAACGCCCTACTTTTACCCTTTAGTGGATGATGCAGGAAACGAGGGAAACGCTGAACGCGGAAAGGGCCAAGCATAGGAGCTTGGAACGCTTTTAGTTTTATATTTGTTTAAGATACTCAGGGATTTGTATTTAGAGTATCCATATTTCGGAATGTAATAACTTAGATGAATTGCTATGGTTGGATATTTTATTTGGATAAGATTAAAGTGATGTATTGACTAAGTACTTTGTTATCAATGGAATAGAACTTGGTTCTATTATGATTCCGCAAATTGATGTTATGATTCCACATGTTATGACTTTTATTCCGCATGTTTATATTGCTATGTGTGAACTATGTTCTTGGACTGAGTCCATACACACATAAGGTTGGCCAGTTAAGGGTCGGACTTTAGAGGTTCAGACTTAGCTCGCGTTGTGACGTCCCACGTCTATCACTCTACTCTGTTATAAAAAAAAAAAATAGACTCTGAATTTACGGGAAAAGGCGAGTGAAAAAGGGCGGGGCGTTACAGTTGGTATCAGAGCGAACCCGAAACTTGAATCTCTCGGAGTAAATTAACCCAGTCTCGTGCATTAATTTACTTCGTTAGACTTAGACGGATGATAGCAAAGGAAGTACAGTCAAAATAATCGGAATTATCCAACATAGCAAAATAGGGTATATTCCTCAGAAACAAAGAAAAATCAAAGAGTGCTTATTTGGAAATTTTCCCCAAGGACAAGAAACTCAAGATGTTTATTTGGCAATTTTCCCCAAACAAACGACATTATGTGATACGTAGAGAAATTCCCCAAACAAAGATCTAGTTTGATTAGAACTAATATTGGCATTGACATACTTCGATTGTTGTGATACAAATATGTCAGGCAACACAGAGCATACAGAGTTATGGGACAGAGGGACACCTAGCTGCCCGATAGATCTGGTCTTCCGATGATTTCAGCATACCAAACTTCAACAATGAAGTTGAAATCAGTAAGGACATGGAAGTAGAATCGCCTGAGTACAATGTTGGGGTGACTCAAGCCTTTGTAACCGAAGAAGAACATAACGGAGGGGGTCAGGACAGTGCAAACTTCTTGAAGTACCTCTTGAACTACGAAACCTAGTACAAGCGATAGTCACTTCCGTTCTACAGCAATTCTTGAGTGGAAATGGGGACATAAACCCCAATGAAACACAGGACCGAAAAGGTCGGGATGAGGGAAATACTTTCTTGCCTCACAAAAGATTCAAACCCTACTTTTGGAGATCTTTAGCCTCTACTGGTTCCACTAGAAGTTCTTGTTTCCGATGTGGTCAGCAGGACCATTTCAAGAGGGAGTGTCCACAAAATGGTAGATCTCCCCATTCCTGTTTCCGATGTGGTCAGCAGGGCCATTTCAAGAGAGAGTGTCCACAGAGAAAAATATCTCCTTACTCCAGGGGTTCTCTCCGTCGTTCGGCTCAACTAGCTCAGTCACAAGGATCTGGACGACTGAATACTTCAACTTCTTTTCCAAATGATAGTGGATCATTCGGTAATTCAAGGGTCTTCCACGGAAGGTTAGGCTAAGGAGTGGTAGGAAAAGTCGGAAGAAGGGAATAAGTTGTAAAGGGTTTTGTTTTAACCCTACCAACTCTTATATTGTGATGACAGTTTTAAATAAATTTCAATAAAAATTTCAAATTTAAGAAATTATGAGGATTTGGGCATTGAGATATATGTGACGAGGTCACTTGATTTTATTGAGATATGGCATAGGTGCGTCTTACACGTGATATTGATGACACAAGTATTTAGATTCTATGAGTATGGCTTAGAGTAGTTATGAGACTGTGGAAACCTCGATATGAAATATGGAGACTTGGTTCCGTAGGGTTACCGTTGAGGAGTGGGTCCCTCGCATGCTACCCGCTAGAGGGCACTCTCACGGCTATTTTAATACACTTGAAGTACGAGGTTGCACAGAACTAGATATTATTTTACCCGTGGGAGTGGAACTAGTCTCGTTAGACGCGGTTCGACCGCCTTAGAGCTTGGGGGTGAAGGAATGCAGGGCAGGGTAGATCGGACCACATTGGACGTGGGTCTTTCGTTTAATAAGTCATGGGACCTAAGTCTTGCTAAGGGGTCGGGATATATTATGAAGGATATTTTTAGCTATAGGCACATGGTGACTCATTCGAGTATTGTTACTATGGTTAGAATATCTCATGGTAGTATGATGGACCGGTTGGTCTCATAAATGACATATAAATCTAAGGATTGGAACATGTTTCGATATACATTCCACAGTGTAAGGAAAAGGTTTTAGTTGTATTAAGACTTGTATCACAGGGAGGTTGGTGTTGAAAGATACGATGGACGAAAGGTATTAGTCACGTAGTGACTTATGAGCAAGTGAAGATATGCGTATATTTGGAGATATACTTAAGGGAAAAGTCTAGTGAAACTCAAATGGAAAGCTATGGGCGACTGCCGAGTGAGACTGATCACCTGACTCTATAGTTAGCCGATGGAGTTCCAGGGGAATGAAGTTAAGAGTCGAGTGAAACTTGAATGGAAAGCTATGGGCGACTGCCGAGTTAGTCTAGCTAGCTGACTCTGTAGTTTGGCCGATGGAGTTCCAGGAGAGAGAAACTAGAAACCTAGTTAAAGTGGAATCCGCAAAAGCTTTGAACATAGGCTCGTATTGGCAGGCTACCTCACACAGAGAATAGACGAATGAACGTATTAAGCAAGTACGTGTGGAAATTATTTTCAGCAGGAAAAGTAAAATAGAGTATATTGATTGACATAGAAATTATAAATGGGTTCACGAGGAAAATAGATAACTTAAGGCAGAATAAGTTCTGCAGGAATGAAACTCATAGGATAATATGAGTGATTTTGATTGAGTAGTACTTGACAAAAATGAACAGGAACAACGGATAGATTCGGAACTAAAAGAGATATGGGCCAAGATGGTTACTGGCGAAGTTATATCAGAATGGGAGTTAAGGACGGAACAGGGTCTTGTAATCCAAGGAAGGATATATGTATTTAAGGGTTGCCAAGGTATTCAAAGGGCAATGATACGATATGGGTTGAGGTAGACCGACTGACCAAGGTCTGCACATTTTCTTCACATTAAGATGACAGACTCATCTGAGACTTTAGGTTGGCGGTATATCAGGGATATCATCAGATTGCATGGTATACCTTGGACTATTGTGTCTGACAAAGATGGTTGGTTTACCGGCAGAGTATGGCCGAGCATGCAGGCGGCCATGGAAGTAAACTTACTGACAAGCATAACACTCCATCCACAGACTAACAGACAGTCTGAGAGGACAATACCAACATTAGAGGATATGCTGAGAACATGTTTGCAAGATTTGTCAAAGTGGTGTGGAATCAACATGGCATTGAGGAAACCATATGCGAACTCGAGTCGGAAATAAGGATAGCTCATCCTGAGCTATTTATCTAAATATTTGAAACCCTACTTCACACGATTTTTGGGACAAAATTTTTAAAAAAAAGGTTGTATTGTAATACCCTGGATTTCCAAGTTATAAATATTTACGGAAATTAACCATTTAAATTGTTAATTTTAGATATGGATCTAAGACAGGTAAAATGTTGGGTCTTTGCCCAGTTAAGACCCAACGAAATTGATAAATGGTTTCAAATAAATTTAACTGGGGTTTTAGGTCATGGTTAATGGTTTGTCTTTATGAATCAATATTATGGATTTTCTAAATAATGAAAGAGATCATGGAAAGATTTTAGGAATGGTAAATATTATTTGGCCGTGTATGGGATATTGGTTGGGCCAAATGGGAGATATGCATATCCATGGGATATGCGCATATCATGTTAGAATATTTTTAAAAAGGGCTCATGGCATTTTCTAAGTATGGATCAATGGGAGAATAAAAGAGGCAACACAATGAGTGCATAGCATTGTCTAAATATGGGATTAAATGGAGGTGTTTATAAAAAAAAGGAACCACAATAAAGGGCACACGACAATTATGTTTTAACATGGTCTAAAGAAAGAGTTATTATTAGAAGAGGGGTGCACGGAAATGGTTATTTTTATCAAGGGATACACGGCATTAAACAATGGCTAAGTAAAGAGTCTTAGTACCTTCTAAATATGGAATCAAATTGGCACCTTCTAATCTAAGATAGGATTAAAGGGAAGGTTCAATAAAGGAAAAGGAAGCATGGGGCGCTAGCACTTTCTATACTTGATTAAGGAAAGGTTTTAAAAGAGGCAACACAAAAAGGCACACGGCAATTGCTATCTTAGCATTGGCCGTGTGGAGTGTTATAAGATAAAGAACAAGGGCTCACGACACTACCCTTTAAAGAAAGGGAGGGGCGCATGGTACCTTCCCCATTTAGATTTAAAAGGGAGCTTATATAAGAAATTCACCCCATAGGCCAATCTCTCTCTCTCTCTCTCTCAATTTCCATCCACGCCAAAACAAGAAGAAGGAAATCAACAAGAAGAAGGAAATCAGCAACAAGGTGGTCACGGCAACGGGAAAGATCAAGAAGGAGATGAAAGATTGGAAGAGCAAAATCAACCGACGGAAAAACCGAAGGAGTCGCGGAACCGGTAAGTGATCTTATTATCTTGGTTTATTTAAGATAAGGAACCATAGGGTTCGGCCAAGGTGTATGGCCGAACCCCATGGAAGAAGAATTAAGAAATGATCATGGATGAACCATAGGGTTCGGCCATGGTGCATGGCCGGACCCCATGGAAGGGTTTTGGTGAGTATATAGAAGAAACATGGGTCATATTGTTATGGTTAATGTATGGAATTTTAAGGATGGATGAAAACCATGGACTAATTCTATATGTTTTAAAAAGGGATTTTGAATGGTTTAATGAGAAGTTGTTGAACCATAGGGTTCAACCATGATTAAGGGCCGAACCCCATGAAGGAACTTAGGTTAATTCATGGTTTTGAGGATTAAAAACCATGAAGGATGTTAGTGAAATTATTTGATTAAAATGGAAGAAGATTGGGTGATGTTGTAATAATTTTAAATGGGAGTTTGATGATAACGGTACATGAGATTCGAACTGATTAAATAGGGGTTTAAATCATTTAATAAAAAGGATTGTGAACCATAGGGTTCGGCCATGGTGTATGGCCGAACCCCATGGAGTTGTTTGGTTAAGGTTAATGGATTTTGATTGGTTTGATGGAAACTTTCTAATTATGGAATCTAAATTTGGAAACTATCCAAGCATGGAAGGATGCATGCTAAGTTTGGAAACCCTCTAAATATGGAGAATGGTTATTAATTAGTAAGTTTCTAAGTTTGGAAGATGGAGTTTAAATTAGTAAGTATCTAATTATGGAAAGGAGAGATTAAATTAGAAAGTCTCTAAGTTTGGAAGGTGGAGTTTAAATTTGAAAACCTTCTAAGTATGGAAGGATTAATGATTATCTTGGAAACTTTCTAAATATAGAAGTTGGATATTAATTTAGAAAGGTTCTAAGCATGGTGATTAAAGATGGAAGGTGGAGATTAAAATGGTAAGTCTCCAAGAATAGAAAGATGTTGTTATAAAATTAGTAAGTTGCTAAATATGGAAGTATGCATACTAAATTTGGAAACTATCTAATAATGGATGCAATGTGGATAAATGGGAGTTAGACATCCTAGGGTTCGGCCATGGTGCTTGGCCGAACCCCATGAACCAATTATAGAACTATTATGTTTATGTCTTAATGAATGAAGGGTTGGAAATAATTAGGCCAATGGCGATATTGTAATTTAAATGGAGAAGAACTATGGACCATGGATTCGGCCATGTGGCATGGCCGAACCCCATGGAAAATTATTGGTGGACTTGGGATTTTATTATGAACCAATTAAGGAATTTTAAGGGTCCTTTATGGACCTATGATGGTGAACCAATTTAATGGTCATAGGGATTTTTATGTAGCAACTTTATGGATCGGTTTGGACATAAACCTTAGAATGGCAAAAGTGTAATTAAAGGCCAAAGTGGAGGATCATGGGTTCGGCCATGATGTATGGCCGAACCCCATGAGGTTCTTTATGGACTTAAGTGGTTTTTATTTTAAAAGGATATTAACATGTCTAATGGATTTAAATAAAGGTAGACCAATTGGATTATGGGTTTTGCATAGGATGTTGGACCTAAGATTATAATCTTCTAAATGGAATCGGTTATGAATTATTTTAAAAAGGGTTATTGGGAGTGCTGCGGATGTTTAAAATAAATAAATGTATCTATGTGTTGGAACCCAAGCCTAAGTTGTTGGAGGCAATGGCAAGGTTGTAAATACTTACTAAAATGGGTTATATCAGCCATGGATGACAATCTTATAAATATATGAAAATAAGGAAGGTAAAATAGCTATGGATAAGTATAATGGCAATATTGTAATTAAAATGAATAAATTGTTAATTAAAGATTAGACCAATGGCAATTTGGTAATATCGGCTAAAAATGATAAACCATGGGTTCGGCCATGGTGTATGGCCGAACCTCATGGGGATTGGTTTATGGACTTAAAATATTATAAATCAAGTGGGGCTTGATTTTAATTAATTTTATATTATAAGGTAACGGGACCTCACCAGGTGTTTACGATCGTGAGCGGTTACCGGACGAAAGACGCAAGCACCCGTTAGCGGTCTTTGGTAGGATTCTACCTCTTTGAAACCATGGGTTTATGTACACTTGTTTTATCTTATTTGATGAATTTATATTGCAAAGGATATGTTTCAAATGGTGATTTTATATGTTATGGTTATTTGATAAAATAACATGTGTTTTAAATGTGAGCTTTTAAATGCTATGATTTTGTATAATTACATAGCATGTGGTATTTGCATCTCATGCATGGCATGAGAGGGATGACAGGTAACCGGGGACCCACACTCGGTCGAGGCGTCCGTAAAATACTTGTGGGGGGGTACTTTGATGATGAGAATTCCATCAAGAGGATACTATCTATAAATACCTTGATTATGAGAATCCCATCAAGAGGAATACTATGTATGAAGACCCTGGTGATGAGCATTCCATCAGGGGATACCTTGATGATGAGAATCCCATCAAGAGGATACTATATATCCGAAGATCCACACTCCGACGGGGCGTCCGTAAAACACTCGTGGAAGGATACCTTGATGATGAGAATTCCATCAAGAGAAAATTTTGTGATGGGCGGGACTCATCGCATACGATAGCATGGCATGGCATTGCATCGGCATGATTATGATCTTTATTATCATGCAAGGTTTGTGGTTTATCGGTATGATTGGATCTCTATTATCATACACTGTTTTGGATACAATGTTTTGAAAGTATGGAATGATTTATTATAACTGGTTTTAATATATATTATATCTGGATTGTTGGTACTAACCCATGTGTTAACCCTAATTGGAATACCTACTGGGCGCGTTATACTAACGCCCTACTTCTACCCCTTAGTGGATGATGCAGGAAACGAGGGAAACGCTGAACGCGGAAAGGGGCAAGCATAGGAGCTTGGAATGCTTTTAGTTTTATATTTGTTTAAGATACTCAGGGATTTGTATTTAGAGTATTCAGATTTCGGAATATAAAAACTTAGATGAATTGCTATGGTTGGATGTTTTATTTGGATAATGATTAAAGTGATGTGTTGACTAAGTACTTTGCGATAAATGGAATAGAACTTGGTTCTATTATGATTCCAGAAATTAGTGTTATGATTCCGCATGTTATGACTTTTATTCCGCATGTTTATATTGCTATGTGTGAACTATTTTCTTAGACTGAGTCCATAAACACATAAGGTTGGCCAGTTAAGGGTCGGACTTTAGAGGTTCAGACTTAGCTTGCGTCTTGACGTCCCACGCTCTATCACTCTACTCTGTTATAAAAAAAAATAGACTCTGAATTTACGGGAAAAGGTGAGTGAAAAAGGGCAGGGCGTTACAAATTATCTTAAGTTAAAATATCCAAGATTAACATTCCAAATCATAGCAAATAATCTAAGTTATTACAATCCAAATGCTAGCTACACAAATTACATTGTCCATGAATAATTTAACTAAAATGAAACTAAATCATCCAAGCTCATAAGCTTGGCTCCGCTCACGTTCTTCATTCCGTACATTTCCTATGTCATCAACTATGGTAGAAGTAGGGCGTTAGACAACGCGCCCAGTAGGTATTCCAAGTAGGGTAAACACATGGGTTAGTATCAATATCACGTAGATAACATAATATCAAAACCATGTAAAACAATGAGTCCCACCCATCATCCATATCACAATCACATAGTGTTCCTCTTAATGGAAAACTCCTCATCAAGGGATCCCCACGAATGCTTTACGGACTCCTCGACGGAGCGCGGGTCTCCGGTTACATTTCATCCCTCCCATGCCATGCATGAGATGCAAGTGCAGACATGTTATGTAACAATACAAATCATAGCATTAAAATCCCATCATTAAGACATATCATTTGATACCAAAATAATTCAAGTAAAACATTCACATATACATAATCCATGGTTTTCAATAAGATAGGAATCCTACCAATGACCAATTAATGTGTCCTTGCGTTTTTGTCCGAAAATCGCTCACCGATCATGTCAAGCCGATCGTACACCGCTTGTGAGATCCTGTTACCTTATTACATATCAATAAATCAAACCAATGCTTCATTTGATTTCCAATCCATGCTTAAGTCCACAAACATACCTTAGTGGGGTTTGGCCATACAACATGGCCGAACCTCACTCACTTGGTTTTGGTCCCTCTTTTGATTTATTAACCAATCACACCTAAGTTAATCATTTAAAAACCAAAAGTCCACAAAACATTCCCCATGGGGTTCAGCCATACACCATGGCCGAACCCATGGTCCTTCATGTTCACCCCATTTACATCTTAGCCAATATTTCCATCACCTAATTTTTTTGCCCATGCTTAGGTCCAAAACATAGATCCATAACTAAACATTTCATGCATGGATCCACAAATGATCCATCAACATATACCCCTAATTAAATTCCTCCATTTCCTAGCTTAATCATTCATTTATCTAAACATGCATAAATCTCTAAATGACCATTAAAATGGTCCATGGGGTTCGGCCATACAACATGGCCGAACCCATGGTGTCCCATTTTCATCCTCTCTTTAAATCATTTACCACATTAGGTCCATAACTCAAGTCCCTCCATGGGGAGTTTAATCATACACTTAGGTCATCATTTTACAACCCAAAGTCCATCAACATGCCTTCCATCATTTTCGTGGTCCAAATGCATCTAAGTCCATCAACATCCCTCCATGGGGTTTGGCCATACAACATGACCGAACCCATGGTCCATGGTTCTTTACCATTTACAACATTTTAGATCATGCTTTGCAATATTTAAGACCTGCTTAGAATCACCAATAATCTCCCATCAATATCATCCTTTAAAACCTTTTAAAATAACTAACATACATCTATGATTTTCATCCTTTAAACCCACTAAAAATCACTAATATCATTCCATGGGGTTCGGCCATACAACATGGCCAAACCCTATGGTTCATCATTTTCTTTTAGAACTCATACATCCAAGATTTGATCCTTTGGTGGGGTTCTTATACATAAAACATAGGGTTTGGCCATGCAAGGGCCAAACCATGATCCTTGATCATTCACCATCTCTTACATGGGACATGCATAAAGTTCTTAGCCATAACAAGATTAGGGTCCGGCCATGCATGGGCCGAACCATGATTTTTCATGCTTAATCATATGGGTAATCCTAATCACCCTTCCTTTGTTCAATCCATCCCATTCCTTCGATGGATTTTAAATCCATGGCCCATAATATCTTGGCCAACTCTCCAATCCAAAATGGGATGTTCTTTTTAACCTCTTTTCTTACTTAATAAAATCTTATCAAGTACTTACCGATTCCGTGACTCCTCTAGTTTCTTTTGTTTCGACTTGCTACTCCGCTCTTTTCCTTCCTTAGTCTTTCTTCTTTCTTTCTCCTTGATCTTTGTGAGAGGGTCGGCCCTAGGGTTCTTGTGAGAGGGAGAGGAGCTTCAGATGGAAAACTCTAAGTCTTTTCTCCTTTGTCTTTGATAGAGGGTCGGCCTTGAGTGGAGGGAGAGAAGCTTGAGATAGAAAATACTTTAAGTGGTTCTTGTCTTGAGAGGGGGATCAGCCAAGAGAGAGAGGGAGAGAGTGAGATGAAGAAAAGAATTCCATTTATTGTGCAATGGAATTTGGCCAAGGGTGGTGTCTTTTGGGTTATGCCCCTTTGTAACAACTATAACTCTTCACCTCCCCCATTAATACATCCTTTGAGGGTTTCATCCCATGCGATGAAACTCCAACCGTGTGCCTCTTGGGTTTCCATCATGAGATGGAAACCCTCAATGTCCCCAACGTGTACTCTTGAGTATGCTTTGTGTAACAACAAAAACCCTCCACCTCCTCATTAATGCTCCCTTTGGAGTTTCATCCCATGAGATGAAACTCCCACCTCCCCAACATGTGTACACCTTGGGTTTGGTCTTATGAGATGCAATTCTCCATCTACTCTCCAAACTCACTTAAGATGAAAATCCCATTAACTTCCCATTCAACTCACCTTAACTCAAATATTTTTAATTCTTTTCAAGACTTGTACTCATTCATTAACTCAACCCCTTGATTCCATTTTGAACTTAATCCAATTTAATTTAGCTACACCTTAATTAAGCTTGAACTCATTTGGTGGTCGACCAAGTCAACCATGACCCATGGTACTTGGGGTCCCACTTAGCCATGTCACATACATGCTACCTCACTTGATGACGTGGATCTCATGCCTTGTATCTTAAATGGTTATTAGACCCAATTATCAAACCTTACCCATTTACTTCTACTTAACTCATCTATGACCCATTGGGTTCCAATTGGGCATTTGACTCAATTAAATAAATCTCACCCATTTATTTCAATTGCACCTTATCCATAATCCGTTGGGTCTTAATTGGGCAATTGACCCAACTCCTTACCCATCTAAGGTCCATCTCCATTAATTTACAAATTCAATGGACAATTTCCGTATATATTTATGAATTGAAAATCCGGGGTGTTACATTTTCTGCATCTGCGGGTCCCTCTTTCCCTTTGAAATAAGGGGGACGCTGCTGTTGGAAATCCCTGACCATATTCCGCTCCTGTGATTCATTGGAGGTTGCGCATCCATTGCCGTTCTGAATATGCTGTAGAACGGAAGTGGCCACTACTTGCACTAGGCTTTGTAACTGAGGAGGTACTTTCGGAATGTTCAAACTATTCTACCCCTCTTCCTGGTGTCGGTGTTGTACCTCTTCCTCCTAATGCTAGTTTTGTCGGCTTCTTCTTCTTCTCGGAGGCATTTTCCTAAGTCATTGAAACATCACTTGACTTAGTTTTCTCATAAAGTTTTGTGTGTACATAGTTTGTGAAATTACCAAATCGGCATCTTGTATTTCTTATTTTGGGGACTTTTCCTATGTATCATATATTGTTTCTCATTTTAGGGAAATCCTGATGTTTCTTGTTTTGGGAAAATATATCCTATTTTGATATTGTCACGCCCGCCCTTTTTCACTAGCCGAAAATCAGAGTCTATTTTTTTTTTTAACTATAAAGAGTGAGAGAGAGCGGAACGCCACGACTCGAGCTAAGTCCGAACTTCCAAAGCCCGACCCTTAACTGGCCAACCATACGTGTGCGTCGACCAAGTCCACTAAAACGGTTCACACGTACTCAAGTTAACATGCACAATAAACATAAATGCGGAATTATAATAGAATAACTATCCTACTCCATTTAAGATAGCAAAGGAGTCCACTACTTAAACATAATTACCTTAAGTTAAAATATCCAAAATCAATATTCAAACCATAGCAAGTATATATACGTTATTACAGCACCGAATGCTAGTTACTCAAATTACATTGTCCATGCATAATTTGAATAAAATGAAACTAAAACATCCAAGCTCCTAAGCTTGGCTCTGATCTCGTTCCTCGTTTCGTCCGTTCCCTGTGTCATCAACTAGGGTAGAAGTAGGGCGTTAGACAACGGGCCCAGTAGGTACTCCAAGTAGGGTTAACACATGGGTTAGTACCAAAAATAACATAGATAATATAATATCAAACCATGTAAAACAATGCCATGTCATGGGTGTCATATGTCATGAGTCCCACCCATCATCCATATCACACACACATAATATCCTCTTGATGGAATCTCCTCATCAAGGTATCCCCACAAATGCTTTACGGACGCCCCAACGGAGTGTGGATCTCCGGTTACATTCCATCCCTCCCATGCCATGCATGAGATGCAAGTGCAGATATGCTATGTAATAATACAATCATAGCATTAAAATCTCACATTTGAAACATATCATTTATACAAAATAACTCATCAAAATATGAATTTAAAATCATCATACATATCCCATGGTTTCAATGAAGTAAGAATCCTACCAATGACCAACTAATGTGTCCTTGCGTTTTCATCCGAAAATCGCTCATCGTACACCCTTTGTGAGGTCCCGTTACCTTATAACATAACAATAAATCAAAACCCATGTCCCATTTGATTTCCCACCATGTTTAAGTCCATAAACATGCCTTAGGTGGGGTTCGGTCATACAACATGGATGAACCTCACTCACTTGGTTTGGGTCCCTCTTTTGATTCCTTAATCAATCATACATGAGTTAGTCATTTAGCCTTATTAAAACCTAAGTCCACAAAACTTTCTCCATGGGGTACGGCCATACACCATGGCCGAACCATAGTACATCATTTTAATCATATTTCCATTTTAGCCATCATTCTATCCATAGCTAATCATTTAGCTTATTTACATATGACTTAAGTCCCAAAAATGATCCACACATGATTCATTAATCATAAGATAAGACCCTAATAGATCACTTCATTCCTTGCTTAATCATTCATTTATCTAATCATACATAGATCTCTAAATGTCCATAAAATGGTTCATGGGGTTCGGCCATACAACATGGCCGAACCCATGATGTTCATCTTCATCCTCCCTTTGCATCATTTACAACATTTAGACCCATAATAAAGTCCCTCCATAGGGGTTTAATCATTCACTTTTATTCATCATTTAAAACTCAAAGATCCATAATAAATCCCTTAAAATTTCTCCATGGGGTTCGGCCATACAACATGGTCGAATCCATGGCCCTTGGTTCTTCCTTATTTCCTCATTTCAAGCTTATCATTTACAACATGTAAACGTTATTTAAAATCACTAACATATATGTATAATTTTCATCCTTTACCACTCATTAACATTTACCAACATCCATCCATCATTCTCATCCTTAAAACCCTTTAAACATCAACAATATACCTCCATGGGGTTCGGCCATAGTGTATGGCCGAACCCATGGCCCAAGGTTCTTCACCATTATAACATTTTAGACCATTTAAAATGATTAACAATTCTCCATTATTTCCCTCCTTTAAAACCCTTTAAAATCATTGACATATATCCATGTTAAAACCTTTTAAAATCCTTAATACCTTTCCATGGGGTTCGGCCATACAACATGGCCGAACCCTATGGTTCATCACTTTCTCTTAGAAAATCATATATCCATGATTGATCCTTTGATGGGGTTCGGCCATACATCATGGCCGAACCTCATCTAACCCTTTCTTTGTTTTTAATGGTTCTTGTACATACAATTTAGGGTTTGGCCATGCAAGGGCCAAACCATGATCCTTGATCATATTTTCTTACTTAATAAAATCTCATCAAATACTTACCGATTCCGCGACTCCGGTTTCTTTCACTCCTTCTTGTTCCTCCGATCTTCTCCCTCCTTAGCCTCTTCTTCCTCCTTGATCTTTGGCCGAGAGTGAGCTTGAGAGGTCTTGAAATGAAAACCCAAGGAGAGGGTCCAGCCAAAGAGTGTAGGTTTGAAAGACGGAGAGAGAGAAGAGATTTAGGATAAACACTCTAAGTGTTCTGTCCTTTGTTCAATGAGAGTGGTCGCCCAAGCTTGAGATAGAAACATATTCCAAGTGTTTCTTGTCTTGAGAGGGGGATCGGCCAAGAGAGAGAGGGAGAGAGTGAAATGAAACTCCAAGTCTTTCCTTGTCTTGTTCAATGAAATTCGGCCAAGGGTGGTGTCCTTTGGGTGTTGCCCTTTTGTAACTCCCATGACTCTTCACCTCCCTCATTATCATTTACTTTGAGGGTTTCATCCCATGAGATGAAACTCCCAACCGTATGACCCTGATGGAAGTCCTCCATGTTCCAACGTGTACCCTTGAACATGTGTTGTGTAACATCAAAACCGTTCACCTCCCTCATTTAATGCTTCCTTTGGAGTTTCATCCCATGAGATGAAACTCCCACCTCCCCCAACGTGTGTACATGGTGGTGTTTGGTCTTATGAGATGCAACTCTCCATCTTCCCACTCCACTCATTACAATGAAAGTCCCATTAACTTCCCATTCAACTCACCTCTTTAACTCAACTCATATCTTTAAATCAAGTCTAGTTAACTCACTTAAAATCAACTCATTTCCTTGATTCTATTTAAAATTTAATTCAGCCCATTTAAATTAAGCTTGAACTCACTTGGCGGTCAACCAAGTCAACCATGACCCATTGGGTCCCAATTGACAATCTTGACCCAATTAAATAAATCTCACCCATTTATTTCAATTGCACCTTATCCATAATCCGTTGGGTCTTAATTGGGCAATTGACCCAACACCTTACCCATCTAAGGTCTATCTCCATTAATTCACAAATTAAATGGACAATTTTCATATATATATATATATATATTCATAACTTGAAAATCCGGGGTGTTACAATACAACCCTTTTTTGAAAATTTTCGTCCCGAAAATCGAGTGAAGTAGGGTTTCAACAGATTTCATAAATAGCTCAGGGTGAGCTGTTCTCATTTCCGATTCAAGTTCCCAAGTGGCTTCCTCATTACCATGTCGATCCCATACCATCTTGACGAATGGATCGCTCGGTTCCGTAGCACCCTTTGTTCTGTCTCCACCACTCTGACAGGCTTTTCGACGTATGTCACGTCACTTTGTACCTCTATGCCTTGTACATTCAGTACATGTGAGGTATCAGGATTGTACTTCCTCAACATAGATATATGGAATACATCGTGCAAAGAAGACAACTGTGGAGGAAGTGCCAATTGGTAAGCTACCTCCCCCACCCTCTTCAGGATTGGAAATGGCCCCACAAATCTAGGCAACAGTTTCCCCTTCTTTCCAAATCTCATGTGTCCCTTCCATGGAGAGACTTTCAAGAACACTAAGTGTCCCACCTCAAACTCAAGGAAGCTCCTCCTCTTGTCAGCGTAGCTTTTCTGACGACTCTGTGCAGCAAGTAAGTGCTGCTGTATCAACTGAATCTGTGTTGTAGTTTCTGCAACTAACTCGGGTCCAATAAGTGCAGGCTCACCGGCCTCTGTCCAGAACACGGGTGATCTACATGGTCTACCATATAAAGCCTCGAATAGAGCCATCTAGAGGCTTGCCTGATAACTGTTGCTGTAAGAGAACTCCACCAGCCGCAAGTGATCCTCCCATCCACCCTTAAAGTCTAGCATACATGCTCTCAGCATATCCTCCAATGTTTGTATTGTCCTCTTAGATTGTCCATCAGTCTGTGGATGGAATGTTGTGCTAGTTAATAGATCTGTCCCCATAGCATACTGCATCCTCTACCACACTCTGCCTGTGAATTGGCCATCTGTGTCCAACACAATAGTCTGGGGAATACCATGTTGTATGATGATATCCTTGATATACCGTCGACCTAAGGTCTCAGATGAATCTGTCATCTTCATGGGAAGAAAGTGTGAAGACTTGGTCAATCGATCTAGCACGACCCATATCGCATCGTTGCCCTTTGAGGACCTTGGCAACCCTGTCACAAAATCCATGGAGATATGTTCCCATTTCCACTCCGGCACTGGTAAGGGTTTGAGTAACCCTGGTGGCTTCTGATGTTTCGTCTTAACCTGCTGACAAGATAGGCAATGAGCAACAAATTTTGCCACATCTCTTTTGAGCCCATGCCACCAGTAGTGTCTCTTCAGGTCATGATATATCTTAGTGCTGCCTGGATGAATAGAGAGTTTGGTTTGGTGTGCCTAAATCAACAACTCTCTTCTGCAGTTCATAGGCACATATGTCCTACCTCGGAATACAAGACCCTGTCTTGGTCATAATTTCATTCCGGTATGACCTTGCCCCTCATTGAAAATTTGTTAGTGAGGTAGCCTGCCAATGCCAGCCTATGCTCAAGGCTTTCGTTGATTCCATTTTAACTAGGTTTCTAGCTGCACTCTCCTGGAACTCCATTGGCTAACTACAGAGTCAGCTAGCCAGTCTAACTCGGCAGTCGCCCATAGCTTCCCATTCGAGTTTCACTAGACTCTTATCTTTTCCACTAAGTACATCTCCAAAATTAAGCATACCTTCATTTGCACATAAGTCACTATGTACTAACACCTTTTGTTCAAAATTTCTACGATACCGAGTATCTCTCAGCATTAACTTTCCTGTGATACAAGTCGTAATATGACTAACACCTTTTTCTTATAATATGGGATGTAGATCGAAACATGTCCCAATCACTAGAACAATCCGTCATCTATGAGACCAACAGGTCCATCACACTACCAACATGTCTACCATGGTACCGATACCCGGCATCAATCCAAACCACCATGGGAACTATCATCCACGGTTATACACATCCATCCTTTGTATCACTCTATCAGTGAGTATCATCTATCAATGATTAATAACTATCCATGAATATAATCCTTCCATGGCATAATCCATCCTTGGGCATAATTAATCAAGGGTACATCATTTACCATTAGATATTCTATCCGTATGAACAACACTCGAATGAATCACTACGTGACTGTGGCAACAATATCAAATCATAAATATACCCCGACCCCTAGCAAGACTTAGGGCCCATGACTTACTAAGCGGAAGATCAACGTCCAACGTGATCAAGTCTACCTCGCCCTGCATCCCTACCCCAAGGGTGATTCAGTCAAGCTCTAAGGTGGTCGAACCGCGTCTAACGAAGCTAGCACCACCCCGATGTGATAAAATAGTATCTAGCTCTGCGTATCAACGGACATCAAGTGTGCGAAATAGCCGTGAGAGCGCCCTCTAGCGCGTAGCATGTGAGGGACCCACTCCTCAATGGCAATCCTACAGGACCAAGTCTCCGTATGTTCATATCAAGGCTCCCACGGTCTCATAGCTACTCTAGGCCTTACTCATGCAATCTACATACTTATCTCATCATTTTAACTACGCAAAGGTGAGACGCAATGATCTACTAATCGGACAGTCTCCTTTTTCCAACGGACTAAGGCATAACGTTATCAATATCAGGTGAGGGACATACCCATACCACGTCTCAATCATCAATATCACGTGAGGGACGCACCCATACCACGTCTCAATATAATCAAGTGACCTCGTCACATACATCTCAGTGCCAAAGTCCTCATAAACTTTTAAGGTATACTTTATTAAAAATCATTCAAACTTCCATCACAATACAAGGGTTGGTAAGGTTAGAAAAAAAAAACCCTTCAATGTAAGGACAATTAGTCCTCTCCTTCCCGTGCCGGTGAAGTCTACAAATAGGGTAAATAACCTCAATGGGGTAGGGACAGAAAGTACAGTTGTTCCCCTCCTAGTTGCACAATTCGTACATATACCCGGGTGAGCCTATCTCCCCTACGGATTCTCCTATCATTGGGATATCTCCCATATTCTTTTCTGGAAAAGGGGTTGGAATCACTTCAACATCCTCGGGTGATCCTATTTGGACGTCTACGTTAATTCCCATGGCGCGGTCTGGCCTGCTGGAGTTGTTGGAAGAAGGAACCAGATCTATAGGACAGCTAGGGGTTCCTCTGCCCCACAACTTTGTGTACTTTATGTAGGTCGACATAATTGGATCACAACAACAGAAGTATATCAATGACAACCGCAGTTCTAATCAAACTAATCTTTGTTTGGGGGAATTTCCCTATGTATCACATAATTTTACTTATTTTGGGGAAAATATTGATGTTCTTTGTTTTGGGGAAATTGCCAAATAAGCACTCTTTGTATTTCTTTGTTTTTGGAGAAACTTCCTAAGTATCAAGCATTGTTTCTCATTTTTGGGAAATCGGGGAAATATCTCCTAATTTGCTATGTTTGATAAATCCAATTTATAGTGACTGTCCTTCCCTTGCTATCATTCTCTTTTCGTCAAGTTTTGTTCTCAGATTGATTGTTTCAGTCTGAGTCTAACGAAGTAAATTACTACGGCCCCCGTGCACTGACTTCGAAGAGTCAGTCAATTGGGATTCTTATCTGTCAGTGAGACATGATACCGTCTTAATCTTACTTCGAAAGATTCATTCTTCCGGTTTTGCTCTGATACCAACTGTAATGCCCTGCCCTTTTTCACTTGTCGACAATCAGAGTCTATTTTTTTTTAAACTGTAAAGAGTGAGAGAGAGCGGAATGCCACGACGTGAGCAAAATCCGAACTTCGAAAGCCCGACCCTTAACTGGCCAACCATACGTGTGTGTGGACCAAGTCCACTAAAACGGTTCACACGTACTTAAGTTAACATGCGGAATAAACATAAATGCGGAATTATAATAGAATAACTATCTTATTCCATTTTAGATAGCAAAGGAGTCCATTACTTAAAGATAATACCTTAAGATAAAATATCCAAAATCAACATTCAAGCCATAGCAAATATATCTACGTTAATAAAGTCCCGAATGTTAGTTACTCAAATTACATTGTCCATCCATAATTTGAATAAAATCAAACTAAAATATCCAAGCTCCTAAGCTTGGCTCCGATCTCGTTCCTTGTTTCGTCCGTTCCCTGTGTCATCAACTAGGGTAGAAGTAGGGCGTTAGACAACGTGCCCAGTAGGTACTCCAAGTAGGGTTAACACATGGGTTAGCACCAAAAATAGCATGGATAATATAATATCAAAACCATGTAAAACAATGCCATGTCATGGGTGTCATATGTCTTGAGTCCCACCCATCATCCATATCACACACACATAATATCCTCTTGATGGAATCTCCTCATCAAGGTATCCCCACAAATGCCTTACGGACGCCCCGACGGAGTGTGGATCACCGGTTACATTCCATCCCTCTCATGCCATGCATGAGATGAAAGTACAGATATGCTATGTAATAATACAATCATGGCATTAAAATCTCACATTTGAAACATATCATTTATACAAAATAACTCATCAAAATATGAATTTAAAATCATCATACATATCCCATGGTTTCAATGAGGTAAGAATCCTATAAATGACCAACTAATGTGTCCTTACGTTTTCGTCCGAAAATCGCTCATGATCTCACACCGCTTGTGAGGTCCCTTTACCTTATAACATATCAACAAATCAAAACCCATGTTCCATTTGATTTCCCACCATATTTAAGTCCATAAACATGCCTTAGTGGGGTTCGGCCATACAACATGGCCGAACCTCACTCACTTGGTTTGGGTCCCTCTTTTGATTCCTTAATCAATCATACATCAGTTAGTCATTTAGCCTTATTAAAACCTAAGTCCACAAAACTTTCTCCATGGGGTTCGGCCATACACCATGGCTGAACCCAAGGTCCATCATTTTAATCATATTTCCATCTTAGTCATCATTCTATCCATAGCTAATCATTAGGTTAATTACATATGACTTAAGTGCCAAAAATGATCCACACATGATTCATTAATCATAAGATAAGACCCTAATAGATCACTTCATTCCTTGCTTAATCATTCTTTTATCTAATCATACATAGATCTCTTAATGTCCATAAAATGGTTCATGGGGTTCGGCCATACAACATGGCCGAACCCATGATGTTCATCTTCATCCTCCCGTTGCATCATTTACAACATTTAGACCCATAATAAAGTCCCTCGATGGGGGTTTAATCATTTATTTTTACTCATCATTTAGAACTCAAAGATCCATAATAAATCCCTTAAAATTTCTCCAAGGGGTTCGGCCGTACAACATGGCCGAACCCATGGTCCTTGATTCTTCCTTATTTCCTCATTTCAAGCTCATCATTTACAACATGTAAACGTTATTTAAAAGCACTAATATATTTGCATAATTTTCATCCTTTACCACTCATTAACATTTACCAACATCCATCCATCATTCTCATCCTTAAAACCCTTTAAACATCAACAATATACCTACATGGGGTTCGGCCATGGTGTATGGCCGAACCCATGGTCAAAGGTTCTTCACCATTATAACATTTTAGATCATTTAAAATGATTAACAACTCTCCATTATTTCCCTCCTTTAAAACCCTTTAAAATCATTGACATATATCCATTTTAAAATCTTTTAAAATCCTTAATACCTTTCCATGGGATTCAGCCATCCAACATGGCCGAACCCGATGGTTCATCACTTTCTCTTAGAAAATCATATATCCATGATTGATCCGTTGATGGGGTTCAGCCACACATCATGGCCGAACCTCATCTAACCCTTCCTTTGTCTTTAATGGTTCTTGTACATACAATTTAGGGTTTGGCCATGCAAGGGTCAAACCATGATCCTTGATCATCTTTTCTTACTTAATAAAATCTCATCAAGTACTTACCGATTCCACGACTCCTCCGGTTTCTTTCACTCCTTCTTGTTCCTCCAATCTTCTCCCTCCTTAGCCTCTTCTTCCTCCTTGCTCTTTGGCCGAGAGTGAGCTTGAGAGGCCTTCAAATGAAAACCTAAGGGGAGGGTTCGGCCAAAGAGTGTTGGTTTGAAAGAGGGTGAGAGAGATGAGATTTAAGATAAAAACTCTAAGTGTTCTCTCCTTTGTTCAATGAGAGTGGTCGGCCAAGCTTGAGATAGAAAAATATTCTAAGTGTTTCTTGTCTTGAGAGGGGGATCGGCCAAGAGAGAGAGGGAGAGAGTGAAATGAAACTCCAAGTCTTTCCTTGTCTTGTTCAATGAAATTCGGCCAAGGGTGGTGTCCTTTGGGTGTTGCCCTTTTGGAACTCCCATGACTCTTCACCTCCCTCGTTATCATTTACTTTGGGGGTTTCATCCCATGAGATGAAACTCCCAATCATATGACCCTTGGGCTTCCATCATGAGATGAAAACCCTCCATGTTCCAACGTGTACCCTTGAACATGTGTTGTGTAACATCAAAACCCTTCACCTCCCTCATTTAATGCTGCCTTTGGAGTTTCATCCCATGAGATGAAACTCCCACCTCCCCCAACGTGTGTACATGGTGGTGTTTGGTTTATGAGATGCAACTCTCCATCTTCCCACTCCACTCATTAAAATGAAAGTCCTATTAACTTCCCATTCAACTCATCTCTTTAACTCAACTCATATCTTTAAATCAAGTCTAGTTAACTCACTTAAAATCAACTCATTTCCTTGATTCCATTTCCAATTTAATTCAGTCCCAATTTAATTAAGCTTGAACTCACTTGGTGGTCAATCAAGTCAACCATGACCCATTGGGTCCCAATTGGGCATTTGACCCAATTGACAATCTTGACCCAATTAAATAAATCTCACCCATTTATTTCAATTGCACCTTATCCATAATCCGTTGGGTCTTAATTGGGCGATTGACCCAACACCTTACCCATCTAAGGTCTAACTCCATTAATTCACAAATTAAATGGACAATTTTCATATATATTCATTACTTGAAAATCTGGGGTGTTACAGCTATGTTTGATGAATCCATAGTTATAGTGATTGTCCTTCCATTGCTATTATTTTTATCATCAAGTGTTGTTCTCAGATTGAATGCTTACAGTCTGATTCTCAACGAAACAAATCAATCCAGCCCCCGTTTTGGGATTCTTATCTTGTAAGTGAGACATGATACCGTATTAATCTTACTTTGAAAGATTCACACTTCCGATTTCGCTCTGATACCAACTGTAACGCCCCGTCCTTTTCTCTTGCCGAAAAACCAGAGTATATTTTTTTTTTATAGGGAGTGAAAGAGAGCGAGTAACGTCACGACGCGAGCTAAGTCCGGGTTTCCAAACTCGACCCTTAACTGGCCAACAATACGTGTGCCTGGACCAAGTCCACTAAACAGTTCACAAGCCTTACAATTAACTGCGGAATTATGATATGAATAGAATACCATCCATATCCATGATAAATATCCAAAATATCATCCAACCATAGCAAAATAAACTAAGTTATTACAATCCCAAAATGCTAATTATCTCAAATACATTGCTCCAAAATCAATTAAGTAAAGTAAACATAATCAAATACATTCCTTCCAGTTGTGGTTTCTGGAAACAACAAACAAAAATCGACTTTTCATTTCAGTCGACTGAATCACTCTCAGCTACAGTGTTCTGCCTTACCGCAGTCTTTCAGTCGGCTGAAACCCAACTCAGTACTGTTTATTCCTTGACTCGCTACCTTTCAGTCGACTGAATCACAGATTCAGTCGGCTGACTCTGAATCAAACCCTTTGTATTCTCGGTCAATCCTTGACTGTATGTTTGGCGAGTATAGATTCAGTCGACTGAATCCATGATTCAGTCGGCTGAATCCTCGACCAACAGTTTACATGTTTCACAAGTATTCGTTCAGTCGATTGAATCATATATTTAGTTGGCTGAAACACGTCAGATCACTTTACTTCTTCGATACATCTTGTAACAACCTGATCCTATTTTTCAGAGTTTTGGGGTCTTGATAGCAGTGGGAAAGTGTGGGCCCGTGTTGGGTCCTGGTTTGCTCGATTTTGAGTTCAGACACTCGAAGGGCACTTTGATAATTTTGAATCATTGAATATTTTATCACGTAAAAAGTTTGAAAAATCACACGTTATCTTCCCCGATGTTCAACGTTTGATTTTTAATGAGTTTTAAATTATTTATTTATTTTTTAAAAATTTAAGATTTTATTTTATATAAAAAAAAGGAAAAAAATCCTATCTTAAAAACCCCCTCCCCAAAACCCTAAGTTGTTACACCCCTTTCCGCAGAGCACTGTAGCAGCTCACTACAGTCCCGCCACACCCTCTCTTTCCCCCCTTTTTCATCTTCTTCCCTCTTCCAGCAAACCCTAACCCTAAAACCCCTTGCCGCCGCCCCCACTCCCTCTTCTCTCTCTCTCGTGATCTCCTCTCTTTCCTTTCCTCCTTCCAGCCCGAATCTCCTTGTCGCGCCTCTCCGACCGAAACCGCCCCCTGTAGCTGATCTCTGGCCGTGCTCTCCTCCTTCAGCCGTCGGATTTCCAACCCTCTTTTGCTGTGCTCGCCGATTTCAGATTGAGTCCCTTCAACCCTTGGACTCGTTTTCTCTCATTGGATTTCAAGGACACACACAGATGAGGGAACTTATCACCCCTTTTAGCATGCATCTCTGCATCTTACTCTATCAAATGTGCGTGTAAGAAATGCGGCGAAATGCGGGTCCTCGGTATTATGAGCCACTTGGCAAGGGAATTGTTGATACCATTATGTGGCGGGCCCCCATCCAAGTGTCTTTGTATCAGATGCCCGCAGAGGCATATACAAGTTGATTATCAGATGTGACGATTGATTGGTTGTGTGTTGATATGGTTAGGGTTTATTTTTATTGGTAATATGTTAAGATGCCAACATGCGAATCTACCATATGTGGTGATATATGCCTGATTATGGTGTGATATGTCGTGTTGATAATATGTTGTATGATTATGTTATAGTTAGTTTGAACTGCTAGACATTATAACATGTTTGGATGTTAACATGCCAGCCCGTAATAAATAATGATCTATACACCTGATTGTTATGTGATGAACTATGTTAATAGCATGTGTAGGCGTAGGGGTAATTGTGCATACATATAACTAACATATGTGGGATGCCGGTGGGGGCATGGATACTAGGCAACATCAGGATCTAGAGACTCCCCCTAGCTTGTCGGGTAGTAGTGTGTGGATGCCGTGTGGGACCGCGCAGTGGAAGGGTGGTTGGACTATGGGCTACCCGGTGGCAGGACATGGGTTGAAGTCTTTCTTAGCATGGGCTAGATTATTAGGTGTGATCTTTAAACACGCCTACGAGGGAGGTGTGGTCCGGTTCGGAGGACGAGGTGCCTGAGGGTCCTAAGAGGGACATGTCCTGAGATGGTCACGGAAACCTCCTCGAATCACCGAGTAGGCTGAGGAGGTGCTCTCTTGGTCATTGGTCGAGGGATGATGCGGTGAGGGACAACTCCCGCTAGTTTGACTTGTGATCCTCGAATCACCGAGTAGGCTGGGGAGGTGCTCGCCTGGTCATTGGTCGAGGGATGATGCGGGAGGGACAACTCCTGCTAGTATGACTTGTGATCCTCGAAGGACCGAGTAGGCTGAGGATGTGCTCGCCTGGTCATTGGTCGAGGAATGATGCGGTGAGGGACAACTTCTGCTAGTATGACTTGTGATCCTCGAATGACCGAGTAGGCTGAGGATGTGCTCGCCTGGTCATTGGTCGAGGGATGATGCGGTGAGGGACAACTTCTGCTAGTATGACTTGCGATCCCCGAATGACCGAGTAGGCTGAGGAGGTTCTCGCCTGGTCATTGGTTAAGGGATGATACGGTGAGGGACAATTCCTGCTAGTATGACTTGTGATCCTTGAAAGATCGAGTAGGCTGAAGAGGTGCTCGCCTGGTCATTGGTCGAGGGATGAAGCGGTGAGGGACAACTCCTGCTTGTATGACTTGTGATCCCCGAATGACCGTGTAGGCTGAGGAGGTGCTCTCCTGGTCATGGGTCAAGGGATGATGCAGTGAGGGACAGTTCCCGCTAGTATGACTTGTGATCCTCGAATGACCGAGTAGGATGAGGAGGTGCTCGCCTGGTCATTGGTCGAGGGATGATATGGTGAGGGACAGCTCCCGCTAGTATGACTTGTAATCCCCAGATGACCGAGTAGGCTGAAGAGGTGCTCACCCTGTCATTGGTCGAGGGATGATGTGGTGAGGGACAACTCCCGCTAGTATGACTTGTGATTCCCCAGATGACCGAGTAGGCTGAGGATGTGCTCTCCCGCTCATTGGTCGAGGGATAGTGGGATGAGATATTCCAGGCTAGGACATCTGTAGTGTGGGGACAACCTATGGTGTGGTGTGAGATGATGTTCTAGGCTATGACACCTGCAGAATGGGTACAATCTGAGGTATAGTAGTCTAAGCTATGACACCTACAGGGTGGGTACAGTCTTAGGTACGGTATTCCAGGCTAGGACACCTGCATGGTGGGGACAGCATGTGGTGTGATGTGATAGTGTGTTTACCCGCGGTTGACTTTGGGGTTCATTGTTGAGACCTGTGTTGTGGGTGTTGACTCACCAGGAATTTATGGGCGCCTAACAAGTGAGTTTGGTCGGCTCACTCGGTAGAAGACCTATGGAATCCTGTGAGGGGTGGATACTCCAATCGTACGGAGACCAACAGATGGGGTCTGAGGTTATAGGTTTGATTAGCGAGACTCTAGTGCTCGGTTGAGAAGACCATAGATGAGTCTGGTTGGCCGTCAGTTGAGGACTGGTGAGATGGTTACTCCCGTGTGGCAGTTAGTTTGGGACACTAGTGAGGCTTGTCATGAGAGAGTCATAGGTCTGATCGAGCAGTGTGGATCCTGATCCGGTTGGAAATCAGTCTGTGTACCCGAGGGTGGGTGAACTGCAGCGGATACATAGAGTTGTATTGAGTTGGTTAGAGGATGTACTGGAGGCCCAATAGATGTGGGCCCGTGTGTTAGGGGTAGGGCACCCGCTTGCATAGTCATGCATGTAGACATCATAGACATTGATGTGTTCATATGACTATATACAGTGTATGCTTTGTGACATATGATGTGTGTGTTACCCTCACTGGGCATGTAGAGCTCACCCCTTGCCTCACATGTACTTTATAGAGGAAGGATCGGCGGGACCCTCAATCAGGCATTGGGTGTAGAGTTGCAGCTTTGTACTTGTCATGGTTTTATTTTGTAATTGGAGACTTGCTAATGTATTTGAGATATGTGTACATTTCATTAAGTTGGATGAGTGTAATAATGGGATGATGCTATAATTTGTAATTATGACTTATGCTTACGGTTTTTTGTTTAATGGCGGATTGTTATGGTTAGTGTGGGTTACGGGAGCGGTGTCTCCCATTTAAAAAAAAAAAGTGTATCCGAAATTGTATTGGATCGGTTTTAGGAGTTCGTATCAGTTTCAACGTGCTTGTAGCGGGACGGGTCGTTACAGTTGGTATCAGAGCACGGTTCAACTCTCGGACTGTGCCTAGGTCAGAGATGTGTGAGATAATGAGCAGAGATTAAGTTCATCCCCTGTGTGATAGGGTAGATGGAACCTATTTTCATAGTGGTGTTTTGACTTCCCTAAGTTGTTGTGGTAAGTCTGATGGGGTGACCCTTGAGCTTGAGTACTAGAGATGTATTTTTGCTTTGGGTTCTCGTCTGGTATTGAGCTTGGTCAGACTTTCATTTTATGGATTGACTCGTGGTGAGAATGAGTATTTGTTAGAGTAAGGGAAACCGTACCGAGGATGGTAACCCAAAGACCTTAGAGATTCCCCGACCCGTGATAGAGATTTTGGAGAACCAAGTGTTGGTGAGCAGATTGTTTATCTCTGCTATCAATGTGTGTATGCTGAAGACCCGAAGTATCTTGCTAGCGGGAAGTTAGAGTATTTGACCAGAGTACGACTTCAGTGCAGTAATCTGAGTGTGTAATGGCCCGGAATTTGTAAATCAATATATAGGTGAATATTATTTATTTTAATGGTGGAAATTGGAAATTTGAATGGAGTAAATGTAAAATAGATCAAAATATGGGCAAATGGACCAATTATGGCCAATTGGACCATAGACTGGATGAAATTCATTAATTGGTCAATAATGATTAATTGGGTCAAGAATGGTCAAATTGGGTTAAATACCCATTTGGGACCCAATGAGTCAAGAGAGTTAAGCTCTAAGGTAAATGGTAGGAAATAAATTGGGCCATGGGCCCAATGATAATCCAATTAGTTGGAATAGATTTAATTAAATTTAAATCACCTAAGTTAGTGGTGAATTGATCAAAATGGTATAACCAAGTGGGGCCCACCACCACCTCACCAAGTGAGGTGGCGTGTGGACCAAGAATTCGTGGGGCCGACCACCATGGTTGACTTGGGCAACCATGGGTGGAGTTCATAGAGGGAATTTAATGGAATTAAATTAAGTGGGAATTAATTAATGTAACCTAATGATCAAATTAATTAAATTAATTAAGCTAATCTAATTATGGTCAAATGGTCAAAACCACCCAAACAAACACAAATCACTCTAAAGAATCACAAATTTAAACCATGGGCTAAGGATAGTGGTTTTATCCCAACTACCACCACTACTACACATTAATCTATGTGTGGTAGGTTGGGAATTAATTACCCAACAAAAAAAAAAAAAAATGAGATGGGTTTTTCTCTCTTCATTTCACTCTCATTTCTCTCTCTCTCTCTTTCTTACTCTCAAGAACGTCCCCAACCAAGGAAAAGAAAAGAGGAAAGCTAAGAAAAGAAGAAGAAAAGAAAAGCGAAGAAAGAAATCCAAGCAAACCAAAAGGGGAGGGAAAGGTCTAGGGTTCTCATCACTTGTCTCCATCCCTTTCCCATCTCATTCACTCCCTCACTCCCTCTCCCAAAACCGTCCCCTCTCTTCCAAGGATAACACAAGAAGAAGAAGAGAAAAAGACTTAGAGAAGAAGAAGGAGAAAGGCTAAGGAGATCAAGAGGAGCAAGAAAATCGGAGGAGCCGACCGGATTGTAAGTATTTCTTAAACAAGAGGTTACATTTTTAAAAATTTTAAAAAGAGATCATGAAATCCATTTTCCTTGGATTCGATGGTGGCCAAAAACATCATGGGCCTTGGATTTAAAATCCATCCAAAAGATGTAGTGAGAAATGGATAAAATGGGAGAGATTGATTAAGGAAAATAAATGGACATAAAGGACATTATGTATTAGAATTTATTTAAGCATGGATGTATGTGATGTTTGAATGAATGATGGAGGTAATTAAGTGATTTAATAAGATTATGAAGAATGGAAGCCATGGAGGATGATTTAGGGTTTTAAGTTTTCATTGATTTAATGTGGGTAATTTTAAACGGATTTTTATGAGAAAAAAAAGATCATGGGAAATATTGATGATTCTTAATGGCCTAAAAGGCATGGAATGAACCTTGAACCATGGGTTCGCCATGGTGTATGGCCGAACCCTATGGTGATGTAATGGTCGTTGTTAAATGGGTTTAAAGGATAGGAAAGATGGATTAATGTGTTAATGTTTTGGAGGTTTAAAAAGTTTAAAATGAATGAATGTTAGTGATTTTTAAAAGGGGTTTTTAAATGAGGAAAACCATGGAGAGATTTTGGTGAACTTGAGTATTTTAGGATCATGAAAATAAAAGGGAATTATGTCTAAGTTGATGGACCCAAAAATATAATTAATGATGATTTAAAATGATGATTTAAAGGTAGGATTTAAACCCCCTCATGGAGGGACTGATTTTAAATCTAAATGTGGTAAATAGGCCTAAGAAAAATGGGAAAGAGGTATCATGGGTTCGGCCATGGTGTATGGCCGAACCTATGACCCAATTGTGAGTCATTTTTAGGCTAAGATCAAGGTCTATATATGGGATTAGATGATTGGAAATTTGATTAAATTAAGTGGCTGATTTTTAGGGATGTTATGTCATCGTTAATGAATCATTAACGGGTCTAAGTGTATGAGTCAATTGTGGACAAAAATGTACATGGATGGAGGAAGTATTAAACCTTGGAAGAGTAGTGGCAAAACCGTGATTATTGGCCAAAATGAAGAACCATGCATGGCCGAAACCCATGTAAGTTGATCATGGACTTATGTGTTATAAATGATGACCTTAGGTGCGGTTGATGAAGCCTAGGGTGCTGGATTTTTAACTCACATCATTAAGATAATTGATGGATTAAATGGGACCCACAAAACCTAGATAGTGAGGTTCGGCCATGGGGTATGGCCGAACCCCACTAAGGTATGGTTTATGGAATTAAGAATGGTTAAAACATGGACTAATTTGGTAATGTATAATAAGGTATCGGGACATCGCAAACGGTACGCAATCGGCGACCGGATTTATCGGACGGAAACGAAAAAGGATGCTAGTCGGTATTCGGTAGGATTCCTACCTTTTTGTAAGCCGTGGATTATGTGTATGTGATGATTTCCTTGTTTTATTTCGGTAATTATATGATTTATTTTAAGATGGATTTTAAATGCTATGGATTATACTTTAATGCTATGGATGATGATTTAAATGCTATGGATTATATTTTAATGCTATGGATGATATTTTTAATGCTATGGATTATATTTCAATGCTATGGATTTTATATTAGGCATATGAATTATACATATACTACATAACATAATGCACTTACATCTCATGCATGGCATGGGCGGGGAAATAAAAGAACCGGAGTCCATGCTCCGTCGGGGCGACCGAGAAGCAAACATAGGGATAGCCTGAGTGGTATAACCGGAGTCCATGCTCCGTCGGGGCGACCGAGAAGCAAACATGGGGATAGCTTGATATGCTATAACCGGAGTCCATGCTCCGTCGGGGCGACCGAGAAGCAAACATGGGGACCCTTTGACGAGGCCTTGCCGTCAAGGGGGATATGACGTTGTATGATGGTATGGATGATAGGTGGGACACATGACATAGGCACCCATGGCATGGCATTCATTTGATGGTTTTATTATATGATTATATGTATGCTTGTTATCACTAATCCATGTGCTAGCCCTAGTCGGAGTCCTACTGGGCACGTTGTCTAACGCCCTACTTCTACCCTAGCTGATGACGCAAGAGACGGCGGAAACGGTGGACGCGACGGGAGCCAAGCTTAGGAGCTTGGGAAAACTGCTACTTAGTTTATTTAAGTTTTATTTTGGAAATTGTAATTTAAGTAGCTTAGCTTGTCGGCATGTAATAATTTTAGATTTCTTGCTATGGTTTGGATTTTATTTTGGACATTATAATTATGAGATATTTTAGTAATTTAATGATGTATCTTCCCTTCTATCTAAAATTGGTAGGATAGATTCTATTACAACCCCGCATTTTAGTTGAACTCTCCGCAAACTTACTTCTACGTGTGAACCATTCTTCTTGGACTTAGTCCCACGCACACGTAGGGTTGGCCAGTTAAGGGCCGAGCTTTAGAAGCTCAGACTTAACTCTCGTCGTGACGTCCGCGCCCTTTGTCACATTTAATTTTTTATTTTTTTTTAAATATACTCTGATTTTCGGTGAAAAGGGGCGGGCGTTACAGAGTGTGCCAGCAACACCCCGTATGGGTTGATATATCCTACTAATGCGAGTGATGTGATGTGCCCCTTGGTTTTTGGTTTTGAGATTTGACCTGATTTAGATACGTGACTCGCTCGATGACTTTGAGCTTCGTCGTGGTTTGAGTTTGGGAGTATATGTGGTGGAGATGCCTTGTTTGTCACGTCTCCGTTGGAGTGATTGGCGGATATTATACAGGATTACATGTAGCGTCTTATAGCTAGAGATGGATCTATTAACCGTCGATGGTGTTCTATTTAGAGGTAGTGATTTACCTTCAGCTACGGTGTTGAGGGATCTGATCACTTGTCAGTCAGTTTGAGTTGAGAGGGCACTGGGATGCCAGGCGTTGGGATGATATTGACAGGGGTGTTGGACATAGAGACTAGACTTGTGGGCTAAAGTTGGTGAGACCTATTTGCCTAGGTATTTCACCAGGGGACACACCGACTTTGTTAGCCTAGAAAAAGGATGACTCGATGAGATTTTGTACCAGTGGTCGACGACTGAACAAAATTAAATAGTAGGATGAGGTTCTTCTACTGGAGATTAACGACTTGTTGAGACAGCCGAGAGGATCTCTGTTGCTTCTTGAGGATGTGTTTTATTCTGGATCTTGTCGGATGCGAGTTTTGATCTCATGAATGTAACTGCTTGGCAATGTGGTTTCAACATGTAGTGAGACAGGTTTGTCAGGAAGGGGCTGAGGTTGTGTCTAGCAGTTTATTCAGATTACACCACGTGACCATGCTTATATTTAGATTGGTTAGAGAGAACGATCAGTTCTTGGTACAATGGCAGTGATGCAGTTTTCTTGAGTGGAAGCAGACGACCACTATAGTGATAGTCGTACTGGAGGCAGAGAAAGGCCGCAGGTGTGCAGTTTATTGTGATGTTTCCAGGGATGGTAATGGTTGTGTGATGATACAGGATGGTTAATTGGTAGCTCTGATTCGAGATGACTTGATGTTGATGAGTATAACTTTTCACTAATAGCTCGGGATAGACGTTGATGGTGTTTTACTCGGGTTGGAGATATCCATTATTGAGAGAGGTTCTGAGTATCCCCAATCACCGTGGTTATGAGCACTTGTTTGTTCAGGAAGGATTGAGCATGAAGCGGACGTGATGGATGCAGTTCATAGAGTGGTTGTTGATAAGGTGCGAAGACTATAGAGGCCAGTCTATACAACGTGGTAGTTCAACCAGTGTCCGTGGTAGTTCAACCAGTGTCGAGTGACAGAGCCTCGGAGAATCATCATTCAAGTGCAGAGACAGTCAAACTATGGGGTTTTGTGATGTGTGGTGGTGGACCAGACATCTAGGCTGTGAGACCTGATGGTAGGTTGGTGGTAGCTCCACTTGAGCGGTGCAGTGTGGAGACACTTCAACTCATTCTTCATCATGGGTTAGTGGTTGATAGATTGGTAGAACTCACCCATCTCCTTAGGGTGAGGATTAACTGACTTCTTGAAGCTTATGGGCTGATTTATGTTGAGCAGAGGCTTAGTATTTGTGAGATACTGAGTCCACAATGCTAGATCGAAGTTTAAGTTCTACACATCAGATCAGATAGTATTACAAAGAGAGTTCTATGCTCAACTGTGTTTTAGCTCAGCGTATTATTTGTCGACAAACAGCCGTCAGGGCAAATTTTCCCTTGTTTTGGATGGGAACTTTGGCACAGTTCTATTAAGAGTTAGTGTGGACAGAGGGGCTACCGAGCGAATGTGATTGGTCAGGTAGAGGTTGTTGATTTTGAGGGTGGTGAAGACCATTGTACATGTTACTCACCTGTTTATGGTGGTCCGTTGCAGAGTTGTTGCATAAGGTCAGGTGTGGTGACATCTTTTGTGATGAGAAGTTTGACTTAGTGGTGAGTTTCAATTCTACAGAAGAAGTTTTACGTCAGTTCTTTCTTGCAGATTTCGAGCTTTAGGTGAATTTCGAGGACGAAATTCCTTAAAGGGGGTAGTGTTGTAATGACCTGACCCGATTTTTTGGAGTTTTGGGGTCTTGGTAGCGGTGGGAAAGTGTGGGCGTCGTGTTGGGTCCTGGTTTGCCCGATTTTGAGTTCAAACACTCGAAGGGCACTTTGGTAATTTTGAATCATTGAATATTTTATCATGTAAAAGGTTTGAAAAATCACACGTTATCTTCCCCGATGTTAGACGTTTGATTTTTAACGAGTTTTAAATTATTTATTTATTTTTAGAAAATTTAAGATTTTATTTTATATATAAAAAAAAAATCCTATCTTAAAAACCCCCTCCCCCAAAACCGTAAATTGTTACACCCCTTTCTGTGCAGCACTATAACAACTCGCTATAGTGGCGCCACACCCTCTCTTTCCCCCCTTTTTCATCTTCTTCCCTCTTCCAGCAAACCCTAACCCTAAAACCCCTTGTTGCCGCCACCACGCTCTCTTCTCTCTCTCTCTCTCTCTTGCGATCTCCTTCTTTTTTTTCCTCCTTCCAGCCTAAATCCCTTTCTCCCGCCTCTCTGGCCGAAACCGCCCCTTGCAGCTGATCTCTGGTCGTGCTCTCCGCCTTCAGCAGTCGGATTTCTAACCCCCGTCCACCGTTCTTGTAATGACCCATCCCGTTATAGGCATGTTAAAACAGATACAAACTCCTAAAAACAATCCAATACAATTTCGGATACTTTTTTTTTTTTTTAATTGGGAGACACCGCTCCCACAACCCACACTAACCAAAGCAATCCACCAATAAGCCAAAAACCGTAAGCATCAGTCATGATTACAAGTTATAGCATCATCCCATTATTACATTCATCCAACTTACTGAAATGTACACATATCTCAAATACATTAGCAAGTCTCCAATTACAAAATAAAACCATGACAAGTACAAAGCTGCAACTGTACGCCCAATGTTCGATTGAGGGTCCCATCGACCCTTCCTCTATGGAGTACCTGTGAGGCAAGGGGTGAGCTCTACATGCCCAGTGAGGGTAACACACGCATCAAATGTCACCCAACATACACTATACATGATCATATGAGCACATCAATGTCTATGATGTCTACATGCATGACTATGGAAGCGGGTGTCCTACCCCTAACACACGGACCCACATTTGTAGGGCCTCCAGTACATCCTCTGACCAACTCAGCACAACTCTATGGCAACTCCCTCATGTGCCCATCGGTTGCGGTCCACCCACCCTCGGGTATATAGACTGATCTCCAACCAGATCAGGATCCATACTCCTCGACCAGACCTATGACTCTCTCACGACAACATACATACATACCAGGACCAACCCAAGAGTCAGGCTCACTAGAGCCCCAAACCCACTACCACGCGGGAGTAACCACCTCACCAGTCGTCAACGGACTGCCAACCAGACTTGTCTATGGTCTCCTCAACCAAGTACCAAAGTCTCGATAGTCAAACCTATAACTTTGGACCCCATCTGTTGGTCTCCACACTACTAGCGTATCCACCACTCAAAGAATTCTATAGGTCTTCTACCGAGTGAGCCGACCGAACTCACTCGTTAGGCACCCAAAAATTTCTGGTGAGTCAACATACATAACAGTCTCAACAATGAACCCCAAAGTCAACCGCCGGTGAACACACAATCACATCACACCACAGGTTGTCCCCACCATACCGGTGTCCTAGCCTGGAATATCTCATCGTACCATCCCTCGACCAATGAGCGGGCGAGGACATCCTCAGCCTACACGGTCATTCGGAGAATCACAAGTCATACTAGCGGGAGCTGTCCCTCACCGCATCATCCCTCGCCAATGACCAGGCGAGCACCTCCTCAGCCTATTCGGTCATTCGGGGATCATAAGTCATACTAGCGGGAGCTGTCCCTCACCGTATCATCCCTCGACAAATGACCAAGTGAGCACTTCCTCAGTCAACTTGGTCATCTGGGGATCACAAGTCATACTAGCGGGAGCTGTCCCTCACCGTATCATCCCTCGACCAATGACCAGGCGAGCACCTCCTCAGCCTACTCTGTCATTTGGGGATCACAAGTCATACAAATGGGAGTTGTCCCTCACCACATCATCCCTCGACCAATGACCCGGCTAGCACCTCCTCAGCCTACTCTGTCATCCGAGGATCACAAGTCATACTAGAGGGAGCTGTCCCTCACCGTATCATCCCTCAACCAATGACCAGGCGAGCACCTCCTCAGCCTACTCAGTCATCCAGGGATCACAAGTCATACTAGCGGGAGCTGTCCCTCACCGCATCATGCCTCGACCAATGACCAGGCGAGCACGTCTCAGCCTACTCGTCTTCGAGGTTCACAAGCCGCGATCCCACGCGGGGGAACTACGCAACCCATTAGATCACTGGGGACGCCTTATCAGCCACGCACTCGGTGAGCGTGACTGTAATGACTATTAAGTCAGCCTTGGGTGAGCTAACACTCAACCCCAAAACTTCTCGGAGGTTTCCATGACCACCTCACAACATGTCCCTCTTAGGACTCCCGGACACCTCGTCCTCCGAACTTGAACACACCTCCCTTGTAGGCGTGTTTAAAGATCACACCTGACAATCTAACCCATGCCAAGAAAGACTTCAACCCATGTCCAACCACCGGGTAGCCCATAGTCCAACCCCCCTTCCACTGCGCGGTCCCACACAACATCCCCACCCTACTACCCGACAAGCTAGGGGGAGTCTCTAGATCCTGATGTTGCCTAGTACCAATGCCCCCACCGGTATCTCACATACATTAGTTATATGTATGTACAATTATCTCTATGCCTACACATGCTATCAACATAGTTCATCACATAACAATCAGGTATATACATCACTATTTATCACAGGCTGGCATGTTAACATCCAAACATGTTATAATGTCTAGCAATTCAAACTAACTATCACATAATCATATAGCATATTATCAGCAAAACATATCACACCATAATCAGGCATATATCACCACATATCACATATTTATGTTGGCATCTTAACATACTATCAATAAAAATAAACCCTAATCATGTCACCACACAACCAATCAATCGCTACATCAGATAATCAACTTGTTTATGCCTTTACGGGCATTGGGGACAAATACATCCGGATGGGGGCCCGCCACATAATGGTATCAACAGTTCCCTTGCCGAGTGGCTTATAATATCGAGGACCCCCATTCGCCGCATTTCATACCCGCACATTTGATAGGGAAGTAAGATGCATAGATAGATGCTAAAAGCGGTGTAAGTTCCCTCACCTGTGTGTGTGTCTTTCGAAATCCAAGATATAAAATAGGATGCAAGGTTGGGGGAAGTGATGCACGGGCTACAGCGCCGAAGAAATTGAGACGGGTCTGCAAGGCCGAGACGATCCCACAGATCCGGCTGGAAACTGTCTTGCATACGGTCGAGAAACGATCTCTGAAATAGGCCAAGAACGAACTCAAAACATGCCTGAAATGGGCCTATGAAGGGCTTGGGCTTGGGCCGGGCCCGAAATGAGCTGGGCCTGAAACGAGCCAGACTGAAGGTTGGGCTGAGAGACGAATTGGGCCACGATCTACTGGGCTTGGGCTGAATTGGGTCTAACTTGAAAAATGGGCCTGGAACTCGGGCCAACACTGGGAACTAGGCCTGGTCTGCTGGGCCCAAAAGTGAACCCAAAAGCCAGAGAGATGGAGGGGAAAGAGAGAGGGGAAAGGGAGAAGGAAAGGAGAGAAGATCGAAGGAGGGTACCTGAGATCGGCCACGATTGAGGGATCCGGCTTCGGACGGCGTCAAAACCGGCGACTGAAGGGAGGGAGGGTAGCTGTAAACTGGCGTCAGCGAATCCGGGCTGAAATTGCAAATCGAACGGGGAACAGAGGAAGGGAAGGAAGAGAAAAGAATGAGAGAGGGGAGGGAAGGGAGTGGCGGCGGCGGCACCCAAAGGGGACAGGGAGTTTAGGGTTAGGGTTAGAATAAGGGAAGGAGATGAGAGAAGAGGGATGGAGAGAGAGAGAGACGGGAGGGATTTGGGGGCGGCGGTACTATAGCAAATGAGCTACAGTGCTGCGGGAAAGGGAGGAATGATACATAGGCTAGGGTTTAGGGGTTCTAGGGTTTAGGTTTAACTATTTAAATATTTTTATTATTATTATTATTATTATTTTTCCCAATAAATCAAATCTCAAGCTTTGGAAAACAATTTAAAACCCGATATAAATCATGCGACAAACATCAGAGAGAAAACGTGTGATTTTAAAATATTTTTCTTTGACAAAGTACACAATAATTTGAAATTACCAAAATGCCCCGAGTTTCCGAACTCGGGATTGGGCAAACCAAGGTCCACCGTGGGGCCCACACTCCTCCAACTGCCACCAAAACCCTAAAATCCCGAAAAATTGGGTCAGGTTATTACAACACAATCCCCTTTAAGGAATTTCGTCCTCGAAATTCACCTTAGGCTCAAATCTCATAAGAAAATCTAAGTAAAAACTGTCTCTGTAAAACTGAAGCTCATCCTCAAACCAATTTCCTCACCACAAAAATAATGCCACAACATCTGACTCAAAGGAACAACCTTGCCATAAGGCACCACGAACGGCTGAACGAGTTGGACAACAATCTGCACCACCTTTGAAACTAATGACTTCTACCTGATCAACTTCATCAGCTCAGTAGTCCCTCTGAACATATCCGGTCTCAACAGAATTGCTTCAAGATCTCCACCTAATACAAGGGCAATTTATACAGTCGTCCACATAGCGCTTCGCAAAGAACTGTTAAAATGCATGTATGAAGCTGTCACTGTGCTCAAGTCCTACCAGGAGTCAACAATCCTCTTAACTCATCTCATAACCAAGAGTGCAAGGCATAAGACATGTCCTCTGAAATCTGCATGGTCTGTCCTGACCGGCTATCTATCCACAAACAGTCCGCTGTGCTGTAACACGGTTGAGCACACAGCTCTCTGTAACATTGTCTGATCTGATGGACATGTAACGCCCCACCCTTTTTCACTTGCCGAAATTAGAATCTAATTTTTTTTTTTTTGAATAAAAGAGTGAGAGAGAGCAGGAGCGTCACGACGCGAGCTAAATCCGAGCTTCTAAAGCCCGACCCTTAACTGGCCAACCATACGTGTGAGTGGACCAAGTCCACTAAAAATGGTTCACACGCAATAAGGTTATACATGCGAAATAAATCATAGATGCGGAAATATAATAGAATCATAATTCTATTTCATATTAGATAGCAAGGATGTCCATCACTTAATAATAATTATCCTAAGTTAAAATATACAAAATTAACATTCCAAACTATAGCAAATATATCTACGTTATTACAGTCCCGAATGCTAGTTACTCAAATTACATTGTCCATGAATAACTTAAATAAAACGAAACTAAAACATCCAAGCTTCTAAGCTTGCCTCGACCTTGTTCCTCGTTCTGTCCATTCCCTGTGTCATCAACAAGGGTAGAAGTAGGGCATTAGACAACGCACCCAGTAGGTACTCCAAGTAGGGTTAACACATGGGTTAGTACCAAAAATCACATAGATAATACAATATCAAAAACATGCAAGTCATGCCATGCTATGGTGTCATATGCCATGAGTCCCACCCATCACCCATATCACCAGCACATAATATCCTCTTGATGGAAACTCCTCATCAAGGTATCCCCACAAATGCCTTACGACGCCTCGACGGAGCGTGGACTCCGGTTACATTAAAAACATACATCATACCCTCACGAATGCCGTACGGTCGCCCCGACGGAGCGTGGTCTCCGGTTACCTCTTGATGGATAATGCACATCAAGGTACCCTCACGAATGCCTTACGGACGCCCCGACGGAGCGTGGTCTCCGGTTACATTTCATCCCTCCCATGCCATGCATGAGATGCAAATGAACACATGCTATGCAATAATACAAATCATAGCATTAAAATCCCATATTTGAAACATAACATTTGATACAAAATAACTCATCAAAATATGAATTAAAATCATCATACATATCCCATGGTTTCAATGAGGTAGGAATCCTACCAATGACCAATAAAATGTCCTTGCTTTTTCGTCCGAAAACCGCTCATTGATCGTACACCGCTTGTGAGGTCCCTTTACCTTATTACATATGAATAAGTCAAACCAACGTTCCATTTAATTTCCAACCATACCTAAGTCCATGAACATGCCTTAGTGGGGTTCGGCCATACAACATGGCCGAACCTCATTCACTTGATTTGGGTCCCTCTTTTGATTCATTAACCAATCAAACATGAGTTAGTCATTTAGCATTAATAAAACCTAAGTCCACAAAAATCCTTCTCTATGGGGTTCGGCCATACACCATGGCCGAACCCATGGTCCATTATTTTCATCACCTCATGCTTAGGTCCAAAACATATATCCACAACTAAACATTTTCCATGGTTCAATCATACACTTAGGTCACTTATACATACCTAGATCCAAAAACATGATCCATGGGGTTCGGCCATACACCATGGCCGAATCCATGGTCCTTTAATTTCACCAGTAGGCCACTCTTTCTTTCCGTGGGGAATCATTCATTTTATTTACACATACCTAAGTCCGTAACTGATCCATACACATAGATCTATAATTAAATCCTCCATTTAATCATCCATTCATTTAATCATGCATACATAGATCCATAATGTCCATAAAATGGTTCATGGGGTTCGTCCATACACCATGGTCGACCCATGATGTTCATCTTCATCCTCCATTTGCATCATTTACAACATTTAGACCCATAATAAAGTCCCTCCATTGGGGGGGTTTAATTATACCCTTATGTCCATCATTTTAAACCATCCTCTACCATATTTAAAACCCATTAAAATTACCAACATTCCCCCATCATTTTTGTGGTCCAAAAATATCTAAGTCCATTAATAATTCTCCATGAGGTTCGGCCATACACCATGGCCGAACCCATGGTCCATGGTTCTCCACCAATTTCAACATTTGAGACCATTTAAAAAAAATCAATAACATTCCTCCATTATTTCTCTCCTTTAAGACCTTTTTAAATCACTATCACCCTTCCATGGGGTTCGGCCATATACCATGGCCGAACCCTATGGTTCATCATTTCCATTAAAATAAATCATACATCCATGATTGATCCTTTGATGGGGTTCGGCCATACGTCATGGCCAAACCTCATCTAACCCTTCCTTTGTCCTTAATGGTCCATGCATATCAACCTTAGGGTTTGGCCATGCAAAACGAATCCATGATCGTTGGTCATAATACTTTATCTTAGACTGCATGAGATCTTTTCCATACATACATAACAATTAGGGTTCGGCCATGCAAGGGCCGAACCATGATCCTTGACCATTCTTTTCTTACTTATTAAAATCTCATCAAGTACTTATCGATTCCACGAATCCTCCGGTTTCTTTCACTCCTTCTTGCTTCTCCTATCTTCTCCCTCCTTAGCCTCTTCTTCTTCCTTGATCTTTGGCCGAGAGTGAGCTTGAGAGGCCTTGAGATGAAAACCAAAAGAGAGGGTTCAGCCAAAGAGTGTAGGTTTGAGAGAGGGAGATGAGCTTGAGATAGAAAACTCTAAGTCCTTTCTCCTTTGTCTTTGAGAGGGGGATCGGCCAAGTGTGAGAGCTTGAGAGAGAGAGGGTCTAAGATGCAACCCCTTAGTCTTTTCTTGCTTAATGTGTAATAGCTCGGATTTTCAAATAAAGAAATATATTGACCATTACTTATTTTAATTGTTGAAATTAAGAATTTTGATGAAATGGATGGTAGATGGATCAAAGTTGGGGCAATGGCCCAAGTATGGTCCAATGGACCATGGATTTGATTAATTTCATTTAATTGGGTCAATGATGGGCAATTGGGTCAAATGCCCAATTGGGACCCAATGGGTCAACATGATTGAACATTAGAGTAAATGGGTAAGAAATAGATTAAATTGGGTCATGGACCCAATTAAGATCAAAGACATAGGGTCTATCTCATTGGCAAGTGTAGGAGTGGAAATCCAAGTGGCATAGCCAAGTGGGGTTCAACTCCACCTCATCAAGTGAGGTAGCGGTGGACCAAGGTACTTGTGGGGCCGACCACCATGGGTGAATTAGGGGTGAATTAAAGAGGAGCAAATGTAGGAGTGGAATTATCCAAGTGGCATGGCCAAGTAGGACCCAACTCCACCTCATCAAGTGAGGTGGCGTGTGGACCAAGACAAGGTGGGCAGACCACCATGGTTGACTTGGTCAACCATGGGTCGGTCAAAGATGAATTAAATGGGATTAAATGTGGTAAGTGGAATTAGATTAATTAATTAAATCGCCTAAGTTAGATGTAAATAAAATCCATGATTGAGTTAGGAGTGGAGTTACATTAAAGGTGAGTCAAATGGGGGTGAGTTACCTAGAAAATGGAGTGAGTCAAGTGGGTGATTTCATCTCATGGAAACCACCAAACCACCAAGATGAAACCAGCCAACCAAAACTGTTGGGATGGGGTGGGTATGCCATGTGGAGGGCATGCTCCCACCTTGGCTAGACCAAAAGCTTAGGTGGAGGGCATGCATTGGCCAAAAGTGAGGTGGTGGTTCCACCTCATCCAAACCACCAAACCACCCATGGAAAAGCAACCAAAACCGTTGGCCACAAGGTGTGGTGTGTGCCATGTGGAGGGCATGCTCCCTCATTGGCTAGACAAGATGCTTGAAATGGGGACATGCAAGACCATGCATTGGTCCAAAGAGAGGTGGTGGTTTCATCTCATGGAAACCACCCAAACCACCAAAGGAGCCCAAGCCAAAACCGTTGGCATGGAGTGGTGTGTGCCATGTGGAGGGCATGCACCCTCTTGTTTGGTCAAAGAGGCCTTGGGGAAGACTCCACATTGATGAGGGTGGAGTCTAGCCCAAACAAACCCCAAGACAAGATGGAAAGATGGATTTTCCATCTCATTCCTCTCATCTCACTCTCTCTCTCTCCCTCTCCCTCTCCTAGCCGACCCTCACCCTAAGAGAAAGAAGAAAAGACTTAGAGAAAAAGTGGATCTCAAGCTTGGCCGACCACCCTCTCAAGACAAAAGACTAGGGTTTCCATTCTCTCCTCCTCTCCCTCTTTCAAAACCTACACCCTTCTTGGCCGAACCACTCTTGGAGATTTTATCTTGATCAAGCTCACACATTGGCCGAAGATCAAGGAGGAAACAAAGAAGGAAGGCTAAGGAACAAAAAGGAGCAAAAGAAACCGGAGGAGTCGCGGAAGTAGTAAGTATACCTTGATGTGTTTTATTAATTTGAAAGAGTTAAAGGAAACCATGGAACTCCATTTTCTTGGATTGAAGAGTGGCAAAAATGTTATGGGCCATGGATTTAAAATCCACCCAAGAGATGAGATAGAAAATGGACAAACCCTAATGGGTAAGATAGGCTATGATTAATAGATATGATTAAGGACACTATGTATATATGGCTTAAGCATGGAAAATGATTAAAGATCATAGTTCGGCCCTTGCATGGCAGAACCCTAATTTTATTATGGCTAAGGACCTTGTGCATTTTCCATGAAAGGAATGGTGAATGATCAAGATGCATGGTTTGGCCTTTGCATGTCCAAACTCTAGGGTTTTATGTATGAGAACCATCAAGGGATATAAACATGGTTATATGTTGTTTTTAAAGAAAATGATGAACCATAGGGTTCAGCCATGTTGTATGGCCGAACCCCATGAAAGCATGTTCGTGAGTTTAAAAGGTTTTTTAAGGATGAAGAAGATGCAAGGGTGTTAATGATTTAAAAGTTTTTAAATGGGTGTATGTTAAGGATTTTTAAGGGTTTTAAAGGAGGGAAATAATGGAGGAATGTTAATCATTTTTAATGGTCTCAAAAGTTGTAATGGTAAAGAACCATGGACCATGGGTTCGGCCATGTTGTATGGCCAAACCCCATGACCCATTTTATGGACATGGTAGGTCCATGCATGTTGAAGAAATCAAATGTTCAAATGAATGGATTATCAAGCTAAGGAATAGAGGCATTGATAGGGATTTGCTAGGGTTTTTATGTCATGATTAATGAGTCATTTATGGATCCATGTTTGTGGATCAGTTATGGACCTAGATATGTATAAATGAAAAGAGTGCTTAGCCATGGAAGGACCATGGGTTCGGCCATGGTGTATGGCCGAACCCCATGGGGAATGTTTGCGGACTTAGGGTCTTTTGAATGATTTAACTTATGTGCTTGGATTAATGAATCAAAGAATGGTTGATTTTGGACCCACATGATTAAAATGATCTAAGGATTAAAAAGGAACCCAAAAACCAAGTGGGTGAGGTTCGACTATGTTGTATGGCCGAACCCCACTAAGGCATGTATTATGGACTTAGACACTGTTGGAACATTGGTTTGATTTGTTGATATGTAATAAGGTAACGGGATCTTACAAGCGGTGCGCGATTGGTGAACGATCTTTGGACGGAAAACCTAAGGGCCCGGTATTTAGACATTGGTAGGATTCCTACCTCATTGAAAGCCATGGATTATGTGTATATGGATGTTTTACTTTAATTATTTTGGTATCAAATGGTATGTCTTAATGATGAGATTTTCATGCTATGGTTTGTATTATTACATGGCATGTTTGCACTTGCATCTCATGCATGGCATGGGGGGTTCAAGTGAAAGGAGTCCACGCTCCATTCGGATTTCCGATAAACCAACCGTGGGGTGGAATCCACACTGATTCCAAGGGATGTATGTTTGAAATGTAACCGGAGTCCACGCTCCGTCGGGGAGACCGATAAACAAACGTGAGGATACCTTGATGTGCATTTTCCATCAAGAGGGTACTTTGTGATTGTGATACCTTGATGAGGGTTTTTCCATCAAGAGGGACATTATGTGATTGTGGTTGTAACCGGACTCCACGCTTCGTCGGGGCGACCAATAAACAAACGTGGGGATACCTTGATGAGAGTTTCCATCAAGAGGAATATTATGTAATGGTGATATGGATGATGGGTGGGACTCATGGCATATGACACCCATGACATGGCATTTACTTGCATGGTTTTGATATACTTATATCTATGTGTTTTGTTTATACTAATCCATGTGTTGACCCTACTCGGAGTACCTACTGGGCGCATTGTCTAACGCCCTATTTTCACCTTAGATGATGACGCAGGAAATGGAGGAAGTGAAGGACGTGATCGGAGCCAAGCGTAAGAGCTTGAAGGAGATAGATTGATTTATTTAAGTTTCATTTATGGAAATGTAATTTGAGTAGCTAGCTTGTTGGACTGTAATAATTTAAACTACTTGCTATGGTTTGGACTTTTATTTTGGACATTTTAAGTTGAGGTATTTATTAATTAAGTGATGTAATTCCTTGCTATCTAAAATTGGTAGGATAGACTCTATTATAATTCCTCATTAAGTTTACTTTCCGCAAGCTTAACTTAGTACGTGTGAACCGTTTCGTGGACTTAGTTCCACGCACTAGTAGGGTTGGCCAGTTAAGGACCGGGCTTTGGAAGCTCGGACTTAGCTCGCGTCGTGACGTCTCGCTCTCTTGTCACTCTTTATTTCAAAAAAAAAAAAAAATAGACTCTGATTTTCGGTAAGTGAAAAAGGGCGGGGCGTTACATAATGAGGGTCGGCCTTGAGTGTGTCTTTTGGTTGATGCCCTTTTGTAACTCCTATGATTCTTCACCTCCTCATTAATGTTCCATTTGGAGGTTTCATCCCATGAGATGAAACACTCCAACCGTGTGCCCCTTGGGTTTCCATCATGAGATGGAAACCTTCCATCTCCCCAACGTGTGCTATGGGTATGCCTTGTATAACAACCAAAAACCTTCCACCTCCTCATTAATGATCCCTTTGGAGTTTCATCCCATGAGATGAAACTCCCATCTCTCCAACGTGTGTACACTTTAATTTGGTCTTATGAGGTGCAACTCTCCATCTTCCCACTTCACTCATTTAAAATGAAATTCCCACTAACTTCTCATTCAACTCATCGTTTTAACTGAACTCATATCTTTAATTCAACTCTAGTTAACTTACTTAAAATCAACTCATTTCCTTGATTCCATTTCCAATTTAATTCAGCCCCAATTTAATTAAGCTTGAACTCACTTGGTGGTCGACCAAGTCAACCATGACCCATTGGGTCCTAATTGGTCATTTGACCCAATTGACCACCTTGACCCAATTAAATAAATCTTACCCATTTATTTCAATTGAACTTTATCCATAATCCATTGGGTCCTAATTGGGCAATTGACCCAACTCCTTACCCATCTAAGGTCTATTTCCATTAATTCACACATTAAATGGACAATTTCCATATATATTCATAACTTGAAATTCCGGGGTGTTACAGGACAAGTCTTAAATCTTGAATTGACACTGTTGACACGGGTATCTCGCACAGACTAACTATCTGCTCAATCCAAACCGGTCCAAAAAGTTCCAAGAAGTCGGGCATCCTCACACCAAGGAGATAGGTGAGTTCTGTCAATCCATCCACTACCATCTGTACCACTAATCCATGATGAAGACGGAGTTGAAGCATCTCCACACGTTATCACTCATGCGGAGGCACCAACAATCTGCCCTAGAGAGTCAAGTCACCATTTGGTCTCATTATCTAGTCATCTGGCCCACCACCACACATCATAGAATTCCATAGTCTAACTGCCCCTGTACCTGAACGTTGATTCTCTGGGGCTCTGCCACTCAACATTGGCATAACTACCACTTCGCATAGTCTGGCTGCTCTAATCTTTGCACTTGGTCAACAATCACTCCATGAAACTTCATATGATATGTCTGCTTCGTGCTCGACCCTTCCTGAATAAGCAAATACTCAAAACCACAGCGATGGAGGACACTCAGAACCTCTTTCAACAATGGATATCTCCAGCCCGAGCAAAACACCATCAACGTCCATCCCAAGCTATTAGTGAAAAGTTCTACTCACCAATCTCAAGTCGTCTCGAAACAGAAGCCACCAATTATCCACCTTATATTAGCACACGACCCTTACCATCCCTGGAAACATCATAATAAACTGCACACTTGCGGCCTTTTTTTGCCTTCGGTATGACTATCACTATCGTGGTCATCTACCTCCACTCAAGAAAAAAACTGCATCATTGCCATTGCACCAAGAACTGACCGTTCTCCCTGACAATCTAACTGTAAGCACGGCCACTTGGAGTAATCTAAATAAACTGCCAGACGCGACCTCTACTTCATCCTTACAAACCTGCCGCACTACCTGCCGAACCACATGGCCAGACAACTGCATCTCTAGAGTCAAAACTCGCATCTGACAAGGTTCCAAATGAAACAGGTCGGGCTAAAGGTTGGGCTGAGACACGAACTGGTGTAATGCCCCGCCCTTTTTCACTCGCTGCTTTCCATAAATCAGAGTCTATTTTTTTTTTTTTAAATAACAGAGTGAGCAAGAGCGGGAAGTCACGATGCGACTAAGTCCGAACTTCTAAAGTCCGACCCTTAACTGGCCAACCCTATGTGTGCATGGACTAAGTTCATGAAAACGGTTCACACATAACAATATAAGTATGCAGATTAAAATCATAACTGCGGAATTATAATAGAATCTAATTCTATTCCATTTTAGATAGCAAAGTACGTCAAATCTTTAATCATAATTATCCAAATAAACATCCAACCATAGCAAATTATCTAAATTATTACATGCTCGAATTTTAGTTACTCTAAAATACAAGTCCATGAGTAACTTAAACAAAATATAAACTAAAAGCATCCAAGCTCCTATACTTGACCCTTTTCGCGTTCATCGTTCCCTTCGTTTCCTGCATAATCCACTAGGGTAGAAGTAGGCGTTAGAACAACGCGCCCAGTAGGTATTCCATTTAGGGCTAACACATGGTTAGTACAAAACATATATAATAATATCATAATGTCAAAAACCATATAAACAAATGCCATGTCATGATGTCGAATGCAATGAGTCTCACCCATCACAAGTACATATAAGTACCCCCACATAGGTCTTTCAGACGCCCCGAAGAGTGTGGCCCCTCCGGTTTCTTCTTGATAGAAAAGCACATCAAGGTATCCCACATAGGTTTTTCGGACGCTCGACGGAGTGTGGCCCCTCCGGTTACATATCCTTCGTCCCATGCCATGCATGAGATGCTAATGAAACATGCTATTTTATATTTTAAACATAGCATTAAAACTCACAATTTGAAACATAACTTTTCAACATAAATTCATCAAATTAAGATAAAAACATTGTACATAAACCCATGGTTTCAAAGAGATGGAATCCTACCAAAGACCACTAACGTATCCTTGCGCTTTCGTCCAGTAACCGCTCACGATCGTACACACCTTGTGAGGTCCCGTACCTTATAATATATCAATCAATTAAAACCATGACCCATTTGATTTATAATAATGTCTAAGTCCATAAACCCAACTTGTGGGGTTCGACCATACACCATGGCCGAACCTCACTTCTTTGGTTTTAGTCCCTCCTTTAATTTATTCAATTAATTCCACAACCATGCCATCCTTGATTCATAAAACCAAACACTTATAGATTAATCATTTAACCTTATCAAGTCCAGAAAATCCATAAATCATTCCCAATGGGGTTCTGCCATACACCATGGCCGAACCCATGGTCTATCATTTCCACCTATTTACAATTTTGCCATTGGTCTAATCCTTAGTTAACATTTCATTCATTTTAATCTACCATACTTAGACCCTAAGTCCACCAAATAATTCCCATGGGGTTCGGCCATACACCATGGCTGAACCCATGGTCCCTTATTTCCATTTAAATTACAATATTGCCATTTCCTCCATCACTTTATGTTTAGGTTCAAAACATAGGTCCATAAATTTAGACATTACATACATGGATCCACCAATGATCCACAACCATAGAACCATAAATAATACCCTCCATAAACGATCCATTAACAGTGACATAAACACCCAAATGACCCATTAAGTTGGTTCATGGAGTTCGGCCATACATCATGGCCGAACCCATGATATTATTGTTCCATCCTCCTTCTTAATTTATTTACAATAATAACTCCATAATTGATCCATAAAATTGCTTCATAGGGTTCAGCCAAACACCATGGCCGAACCCTATGATGTCTAACTTTCCAATTTATCCATTATATCAATTACCATCATTGAATCCATAAATCAAGGTTCCTTCCTTTTTTATCCAAAAGTCCATCATTAGAACCTTTTTAAATTAATAACCATCTTCCATGGGGTTCGGCCATACACCATGGCTGAACCCTATGGTTCATAATCTTCTCTTTAAAAATCATTAGACCCATATAAATTCCTTAACAACTTAAGTCCATAAAAGACCTCATGGGGTTCCGCCATACACCATGGCCAAACCCATGGTCTTTCATTTTAGCCTATATTTACAACTTTGCCATCATTTTGATCCCTTTAAAGTCCTTAATTTCTTTCCATGGCCGAACCCTATGGTTCCTTATTTTTCTTAAAAATATCATACCACCAAGATTAAGTCCTTTTGTGGTTCTCATACATATATCCTTTCCATGGAGTTCGGCCATACCACGTGGCCGAACCCTATGGTTCCTTACTTCCTCTTGAACAACATTTAATCCCATCAAAACATTGATATTCCTTCTATGGTTTTCATCATCCAAATCCATTAAAATATAACCAATCTCTTTCCATGGGGTTCGGCCATACAACATGGTCGAACCCTATGGTTCATCATCTTCCCTTAAATTATCATATTCATCCCCTATTTTTTCTTCCATGGGGTTCGGCCATACACCATGGCCGAACCCTATGGTTCTTTGCTTTGAACAAAATTATCAAAATACTAATCGGTTCCGGGCACTCCTCCGGTTTTCCTTCGTTCCGACTGGTTCTTCCGATCCTTTTCTTCCTTAGCCTCTTTCTATGTATTCTTCCTTCTACTTGATTTTTCACACTTGCTGGCTGCCCTCTCCTTCTCTGAACACTGCCGAGAACTCCTTGTTGATAGAGCACCCAACGTCAATCCTTTTGCTTTGTGTAATGTCGTGCGCCCCTTTTCCTTGTGCTACCTTTCTTTTATAATTTCCAATCGGTCCTATCTTAGAAGGTGCTATGCGCCCCTTGCAACTTAGCAATTGCCTTAGTGTCGCTCTCAACAAGGAAAGGACCCCTTTTTAGAGATACTCTTGCACATAAATGTGGATATGAAAATCTTCACACACGGCCAAACAACTTCTTTATTTAATTTTTCTTAGACATCTTCTTTATTTGGATGAGGCAATGAGATGTCATTGCCTAATCTCAACTTATCCATGCGTGTGTTATCTTAGGACAATGCTAAAATCTTTCCATCAATACCTTCCATTCCAAATCTCTTTATGCGCATGTCAATAATTCATATCCCTTAATTATAGATATATTGCATTACCATTTTAATTCAGCCCCATTAAATTAGGCTTGAACTCACTTGGCGGTCAACCAAGTTAACCATGACCCATTGGGTCCCAATTGAGCATTTTGACCCAAATAGCAACATTGACCCAATTAAATGTACCTTACCAATTTACTTTAAATTGAACCCTAAACCATAATCTTTGGGTCCTAATTGGGATTGACCCAACACCTTACCCATCTAAGGTTCATATCCGTTAATTCACAATTAAAATGGCAAATTCTGTAAATATTGATAATATGGAAATTCCGAAGTGTTACACTGGGCCACGAGTTGCTGGGCTTGGGATGAATTTGGTCTAGCTTGAAAACTGGCCTGGAACTCAGGCCCAACACTCGGAATTGGGCCTGGTCTACTGGGCCCAAAACTGAACCAAGTCGAGTCAACTCGGTGACTCAACCGAGTTGGTTTAGTAACCCGCCAGAAAACAGGGAAAAGAAGAGAAAGAAAAGAAAAAGAGGGAAGCCAGAGAGATGGAGGGAAAGAGAGAGGGGAAAGCGAAGGGAAAGGCAGAAGGAAAGGAGAGAAAATAGAAGGAGGGTACCTGAGATCGGCCACGATTGAGGGATCCGGCTTCGGACTGCGTCAAAACCAATGAAAGAAGGTAGGGAGGGTCGCTGTAAACTGGCGTTGGCGAATCCGGGCTGAAATTGCAAATCCGAATGGCGGACAGAGGAAAGGAAGCAAGAGAGAAAAAGGAGAGAGGGGAGGGAAGGGAGTGGCGGCAGCGGCGGCGGCATCCAAAGGGGAGAGGGAGTTTAGGGTTAGGGTTAGAATAAGGGAAGGAGATGAGAGAAGAGGGATGGAGAGAGAGAGAGAGAGAGAGACAGGAGGGATTTGGGGGCGGCGGCACTGCAGCAAATGAGCTAAAGTGTTGCGGGAAAGGGGGGAAAGATACATAGGCTAGGGTTTAGGGGTTCTAGGGTCAAGGTTTAACTATTTAAATATTTTTTTGAAAACAATTTAAAACCCGATATAAATCAAGCGACAAACATCGGAGAGAAAACGTGTGATTTTAAAATATTTTTCTTTGACAAAGTACACAATAATTTGAAAATACCAAAATGCCCGAGTTTCCGAACTCGGGATCGGGCAAAACAAGGCCCACCGCGGGGCCCACCCTCTTCCCACTACCACTAAAACCCTAAAATCCCGAAAAATGGAGTTGGGTTATTACAGTTCTCGCCTATTTAGATTGAGCCCCTTCAACCCCCAGACTCGTTTTCTCGCATTGGATTTCAAGGGCACACACAGGTAAGGGAACTTATCACCACTTTTAGCATGCATCTCTGCATCTTACTCTATCAAATGTACGGGTATGAAATGTGGCGAATGGGGATCCTCGGTATTTTGAGCCACTCGGCAAAGGAACTATTGATACCATTATGTGGCGGGCCCCCATCCGGGTGTATACACCTGATTGTTATGTGATGAACTATGTTAATAGCATGTGTAGGCGTAGGGGTAATTGTGCATACATATAACTAACGTATGTGGGATGCCGGTGGGGGCATGGGTACTACGCAACATCAGGATCTAGAGACTCCCCCTAGCTTGTCGGGTAGTAGGGTGGGGATGTTGTCTGGGACAACGCAGTGGAAGGGTGGTTGGACTATGGGCTACCGGGTGGTTGGACATGAGTTGAAGTTTTTCCTAGCATGGGTTAGATTGTCAGGTGTGATCTTTAAACACGCATACGAGGGAGGTATGGTCCGGTTCAGATGACGAGTAACCCGAGGGTCCTAAGAGGGACATGATGTGAGGTGGTCACGGAAACTTCCGGGAAGTTTTGGGGTTGAGTGTTAGCTCTCCCAGGGCTGACTTAAAGCTCACTACAGACGCGCTACCCTAGTACGTGGCGGAAGAGGCGTCCCCAGTGGTCTAATGGGTTGAGTGGTTCGTCTGCATGGAGACCAGAGGGTGGGATGGCAACTCGTGATCCCCGAATGACCGAGTAGGCTAAGGAGGTGCTCCCCGGGTCATTGGTCGAGGGATGATGCGGCGAGGGAAAGCTCCCGCTAGTGTGACTTGTGATCCTCGAATGACCGAGTAGGTTGAGGAGGTGCTCGCCTGGTCATTGGTCGAAGGATGATGCGGTGAGGGAAACCTCCAGCTAGTATGACTTATGATCCCCGAATGACAAGTATGCTGAGGAGGTGCTCGCCTGGTCATTGGAGGGATGATGTGGTGAGGGCCAGCTCCCTCTAGTATGACTTGTGATCCTCAAATGACCGAGTAGACTGAGGAGGTACTCTCCTAGTCATTGGTCGACGGATGATGCGGTGAGGCACAGCTCCCACTAGTGTGACTTGTGATCCTCGAATGACAGAGTAGGCTGAGGAGGTACTCGCTTGGTCATTGGTCGAGGGATGATATGGTGAGGGACAACTCCAGCTAGTATGACTTGTGATCCCCGAATGACCGAATAGGCTGAGGAGGTGCTCGCCTGGTCATTGGTCGAGGGATGATACGGTGAGGGACAACTCCCGCTAGTATGACTTGTTATCCTCAAATGACCGAGTAGGCTGAGGAGATGCTCGCCTGGTCATTGGTTGAGGATGATACGGTGAGGGACAGCTCCCGCTAGTATGACTTGTGATCCCCGAATGACTGAGTGGGCTGAGGAGGTGCTCGCCCGATCATTGGTCGAGGGATGATACGGTGTGGGACAACTCCAGTTAGTATGACTTGTAATTACCCGGATGACCGACTAGGCTGAGGATGTGCTCGCCCGCTCATTGATCGAGGGATGGTGCGATGAGAAATTCCAGGCTAGGACACCTGTAGGGTGGGGACAGCCTGCGGTGTGGTGTGAGATGATGTTCCAGGCTATGACACCTACATGGTGGGTACAGTCTGAGGTATGGTAGTCCAGGCTCTGACACCTGTAGGGTGGGTATAGTCTTAGGTATGGTATTCCAGGCTAGGACACCTGTATGGTGGGGACAACATGTGGTGTGATGTGATAGTGTGTTTACCCGCGGTTGACTTTGGGGTTCATTGTTGAGACTTGTGTTGCGGGTGTTGACTCACTAGGAATTTATGGACGCCTAACGAGTGAGTTCGGCCGGCTCACTAGATAGAAGACCTATGGAATCCTGTGAGGGGTGGATACTCCAATTGTGCAGAGACCAATAGATGGGGTCCGAGGTTATAGGTTTGATTATCGAGACTTTGGTGCTGGTTGGAGACCATAGATGAGTCTGGGTGGCATTCCGTTGAGGACTGGTGAGGTGGTTACTCCCATGTGGCAGTCACTTTGGGACTCTAGTGAGTCCGACTCTTGGGTTGGTCATGGTATGTGTGCGGGTTGTCATGAGAGAGTCAAATGTCTGATCGAGGAGTACGAATCCTGATCCGATTGGAGATCAGTCTGTGTACATGAGGGTGAGTGAACTGCAGCGGATACATAGAGCTGTATTGAGTTGGTTAGAGGATGTACTAGAGGCCCGACAGATGTGGGCCCGTGTGTTAGGGGTAGGGCACCCACTTGCATAGTCATGCATGTAGACATCATAGACATTGATGTGTTCATATGACTATATACAGTGTATGCTTGGTGACATATGATCTGTGTTACCCTCACTGGGCATGTAGAGCTCACCCTTTGCGTCACAGGTACTTCATAGTGGAAGGGTCAGCGGGACCCTCAATTAGACATTGGGCGTAGAGTTGTAGCTTTGTACTTGTCATGGTTTTATTTTGTAATTGGAGACTTGCTAATGTATTTGAGATATGCGTACATTTCATTAAGTTGGATGAATGTAATAATGGGATGATGCTATAACTGATGCTTACGGTTTTTTGTTTAATGGAGGATTGCTATGGTTAGTGTGGGTTGCGGGAGCGGTGTCTCCCATTTAAAAAAAAAAAAAGTATATCCGAAATTGTATTTAATTAGTTTTAGGAGTTCGTATCAGTTTCAACGTGCCCGTAGCAGGACAGGTTGTTACACGTCTATGTTCAGTCGACTGAATCTCAGATTCAGGCGATTGAAACTCCCAGAAATGGTTTTCTGTCTTCAACCAACACCAATTCAGTCGACTGAATCCTAGATTCAGTTGAGTGACTGTTTGTCAGTCCCTATTGTTTGATTATTTTGTACATCCTTTCTTCATGGAATCCACCCCTTATCCTTTTTAAACATGCATATTATTATTTGTTTAAGTCCTAGTGGGTATTCTCTACTCTCTAGCCAAAGCTAGCATCTTTCTCATAACTAATTAATCTTAATATCTCCACATGGATTCGGATATCATCATATGTTTGTTTTCCAACCTTTAATCATTCCTTGAATGGATTTCAAATTTCCATGGCCTTAAAACATTTTGGTCATTCCATTTCATCTATTAAGAAATCCATAGATTTGGCCACTCCATGGCCAAGTTATGGTTTCCTCTTAATTTTCAATCCTATATTATCCTCATACATTTTCTCGTCTCCTTCTTTCTTTTGCTCTATCTTTACTTTGCTTTCTTCTTCCTTTTGTTCTTCAGTAAATCCTCTAGGTATTGATGGTGTAAGTAGTGTAGAGAGATAGAGAAGAAGAAGATAGGAAATCCTTTTTGCTCTACAGAGAGTAGTCGGCCAAGGGGTGTGAAGTGCCCCTTGGTTGTTATCCCTTTGTAACAGTCCAAGGCTTTTCCTCCTCCCCTCTTTATTTCTTTGCCTATTAAAGGTGTCCCTTGGCTTACCAAGGAGACACCTCACTCCCATCGAGTTCATTGGATCTCTTCCATTGAGATGGAAACCCTCCATCTCCCACTTAACTCATTAAGAAGGCTCCCCAACTTCCATTCAACTCAGCTCAACTCACTTAAATTATTTTGAACTCATTTCCCAACTCAATTAATTCCACTTAACTCCTTTATACTCACCCATGGTTGACCAAGTCAACCATGGCTTAGCTGACCATGCATCTTATTGCATTTAGGTCCCACCTTGGCCTTGTCACTAGATGAAGTGGCACTTTGTCTTAGTTGGTTTCCATGCATGCCACATGGCAATGCCATCTCACATACATGCCACCTCACTTGATGAGGTGGATTTATGCATTGGGTTTCAATTGGATAGTTGACCCAATTAAGTTAATCCTACCCATTTACCTTCAAATCAGTCCATCTATGACCCATTGGGTCCCAATTGGGCAATTGACCCATTTAATTACATTTACCCAATTACTTTCAAATTGAATCCTATCCATGATCCATTGGATTCTTAATTGTTGACCCACTCATTACCCATTTAAGGTCCATTCCAATTTCTAATCTTAAATCCAACCAATTTAGTAATTTAAATAGACAAATCCAATATATTTATGAAATGAAAAATCCGGGTGTTACAATGCACCTCTCATTTGTCTACTAAGCTCTCAAAACTATATCATAAACCTCTGGCTGGACAACCGTGCTGCAAAAATCTAGGTGTTCTAACCTCCGATCAGACTCGACAAAGCTCATCTCGCCATGCGACTCAAGGCGTCTGCAACTACGTTAGTCTTACTGAGGTGGTAAGACAACATAAAGTCATAGTCACCAAGGTACTTCATCCACAATCTCTGCCTCTTGTTCAGCTTCTTCTTGAGTAAAATACCACAGTTACTAACTTCAAGTCATAATTAGGGATATTTAACGTCCCGACCTTTTCCATTGATTAAATCAGAGTATTTTTATTTATTTTTTAAACTGAAAATGGACGGATATGTCACGACGTGAGCCGAGTTCAAGTCAGAGGACCAACCTCGACTGGCCCAATTCTAGCACACACGTGAGTCAACCCTCAAAACATTTATGCGTGTGCCAGCATAACACATGTGAAATAACATGTGCAGAAATAATATTTACGAAATTATAATACCAAAAATTTCAATAGCAAAGATGGAAATAACTTAACCATATAAGTCAAACATCAAACAATATCCAAAATAAGAGTTATCTAAGTTATTAAATCATTGGATCCTATGAAATTACATAGTTCTATCAAAATATCAAAATAAGAATTATAAGGTCATCAAGCATCTTCGGATCCATCTCTTCGACAAACATGACTACCACTAAATCCAACTTCATCTCCTTTACCTTGATCTATGTTAACATCTAGGGGGAAAAATGTATGCGCTTAATCATTTTACCTAGTAAGAAGTTCCCATCACAAAAATGCACAAAGAGTGAAATCTCATAATATCATACAATATAGATAATAATGAAGAAAATCTCAAAGTATGATCAACACATATTTCTCAAATGTAAGATAAAAGATGAACCAAATTCTGATAACTCAAAAATCATAGAATGATATGCCATGGGTTCCATGCATCCGTGATATGTCCACCCATCTCCATGCATCAGATCATAACAAATCACTTAGAATAACAGTTCTCAATATTGGCCACTTATGTCCACAGCATTTGATGCGGCAGCCACTAGGGTGCTGTTACCCATCCACAAATTAACCGAGACTATCGGTGGAGTGTGGTCTCCTCCCTCTGCACAGGGTTTTGGGACCTACCCATGAGCTCTTTGGCCCAATCATGCCGTACTATTCATATCAAGGGACGGGGCCAAAGTCTAATATTTTTATAACATTTTACATGAGCCCAAGCGAAGTCCGGACATTTCCTTCTTGGCTCAGTACCATTAACCCTCCCATGCAACCATGCATGAGGTAATATGTGCAAACGTGATGGCAAAATCATAAATTCCATAATTTCTCATCAAAATCATTTCCATGTACATAATAAAATCATAATCTCATAAATCCATATTTATGCTTTTAAAATACATAACATATAACAAAAATTATTCACTTCATTGTGCTTCAATAAAGTAGGAACTCCTACCTGATCAAAAGTGATCAACCAAATAAGATTCAAGTGTTTGTTTGAACGGCGTTAGAATTACACTCGACTCCTTTTGTCCGTGTACATGTTCAAATCACAATTTATAGATTGTTATCAAATAAGGTTCTTGTCTAATCTATGTAGGTCTAATCCAGAACTAAAGATCTACTGTATAATTTCCAAAATCTAATAGATTCCATTTACATTTGGTTTTAAATAACGAATACATTAATCTTATGAATCTGTCCCTGTTTCAGGCCGACATATCGACACTGTCGATACATCGCCTTTCGACACAGTTGACACATCGATAATCTCGATATGTCGACTGGACTCTGTCTGTTTCAATTCATGTTATTGTTCTTAGGTTACATGTATCGACCCAGTCGATACATGTCGACGTGTTCTTCTAAGTTTGGTTCTTGTGTTGGTTTTCAATTTTCAAACCATATATATCATTCCAGTCGATACATATGCAGGTGCATACTCGATTGTATGTATCGATCCACTCGATACATCTATACATGCATATATTCATACCGTGTTCTTCTGTCGAAACATCGTATAGTCGATGCATAGACTTTGAATCAATTTATTGCCTTTAATTTCATTTCCAGTATACTCAGGCCGCTATGTTGGCCTTGGTTGATACATACACAGATGTATATATTCGATATGTTGACATAGTCGATGCATCATCCACTGTTCTCGAACCATACATATTGATCAATTCGATACATGTGTCCTCTGGGTTTTTAGTTATTTGAACTTATTCCATCTTCGTTCACAAGCCAATACATCAGTTCTGTCAATGTATCGTCCGTGAACCAGTCTTTGTCTATATTATTTCAGCACACTTAGACCGATAATTTCATTTCCAATTCAGTCATACCGAGACTGACACATTGACTTTGTCGATGGGTCGCTCCAGGATTAATGGATCATTCGTTCACTCCGACTCCCATCTCTATCATACCCAAGCCAAAACAGCAACTTCGTTGATTTGTCGTCCTGGGTTTTCTTTCTTTAAGTCCTTTTATTGGATACTTGCCCCAGACGACACATCAATGATGTCGATATGTCGACTGGGTTGAGTCAGAAGTCAGGGACTCATTATCCATGGCTTCCCTTTACCCAGGTGTTTATTGTTCTTGGGTTCTTTCCTTCCAAACCCAAGCACACATATTTTCTAAACAACCTAGTGTTATTGATTTACTCAAAACTATCAGAAATTCAGCTACCTTGAGTGATTCGTAGGTGTGCTCGAATGGATGTAATCGGATGTCCCTTGTTTCCTTCCTCTCCGCCCTCCTTGCTATCTCGATTTCTCTTTCCCCTTGCTTGGTCTCTCCTTCCTTTCCTGGAACAAAAGAAGCTTGTGAGGAGGTGAAGAGGTTCTTGGTCAAGTTGAGAGCTAAGATGTGAGTGATAGGGTGCACTCGGATGAGTAAGAGGACTGGTTAGGCACTCTGGTTCTTCTTTGTTTTCTTTACTATTTTTCCTATCCTTTTCTTTCTTTCTTTTCTTCCCTTTCCCTTCGTTTTCTCTTCTTTTTATCTTATCTTTTGATTTGCCTAGATTCTTATTTGAGTGACTTGAAAACGGAAGAGGCATTGTGAATGCCCATGCATAGAAAATGAAGAGTTTTGGCAGTGGTACATAGAACGTCTGCTGAAGACGCTCTAGCTACTTGACACATTGACTTTGTCGATGTGTTGATCCATTGGATTGTCTTTTCCCCGATATATCGACCACGCCGATGTATCCTTCTGACACTTATGTCTTGGGTTTGCATCGTCTGGAAATATTCAACTTTGCCGACACATCGACCAAGTCGATGTATCGTCTGGGGGAAATTTAGTTTCCCTTATTTCTTTTGATAAATGTTCACATTATTTGGACAAAAATTATATATTTCATTCACATGCTAAATAAATTACATAAAATAAGGAGTTAAAACTCTGGGTCCTTAAAAGATAGTTCGGCTCTTAGGTCTTAAAATGTCTCGACCCATAAATTATCTCTCTCCATCCCACATCAATAATAGCTCAAACCATTTCCTGAAGCATCGTAGGAAACTGCATATCCGTGGCTTCTTCCTGGCACAATCTACACTAAAGCGGAAGTCAGATTCTCCTTCAGCCTCTAGAAGACTGTCTCACAAGCTTTGTCTCAAACGAATGGCACATTCTCGTAGGTCAAACTTGTCATTGGTATGGCGATCTTGGAGAAATCTTTGACAAACCACCGGTAGTTAACCGAAAGACCCAAAAAACTGCGAATTTCAAGCACACTCTGTGGTCGCTCCCAACTCAGAATAGCTTCAACCTTAGCTGAATCCAAAGCCACACCGCCAGCTGACATCACATGCCCAAGAAACTGAACCTCTAGCAACCAAAATTCACACTTGTTGTACTTCGTACAAAACTTGTCATCCCTCAAGACATGAAGTATGGTTGTTCTCAGATGCTGCTCATAATCCTCCTTTGATGTTGAACATATCAAGATGTCGTCGATGAACACCACTACAACCGATCCAGGTACGGTTTGAATATCCTTTTTAATTAGGTCAATAAATGTTGTCGGGGCATTATTTACCCCAAACGACATTACCTCAAACTGAAAGAGTCCAAAACGAGTACGGAAGGCAGTCTTCTCAATATCACACTCCCCCACCCTCAGCTGATGGTAACCCGAACGAACATCTGTTTTGGTGAAGTACTCGGATCCTCTTAATTGGTCAAACAGATCATCAATCCTTAGCAATGGATATTTATTCTTCACTATAACCATGTTCAACAGTCGATAGTTGATGCACAGTCTCATAGAGCTATCTTTCTTCTAAGCAAACAACACCGGTGCACCCCAAGATGAAGTGATAGGCCGAATGAAACCAAGGGTTTCTAACTCCCTGAGCTATTTCTCCAACTCCAAAGTCTCTGCCGGTAATCAAAGTACAAACTCATAGAGCCATCCCCTTCTTGGTCAATAAGGCCGGTGTACTCCAAAGAGGGCACTAGGCAATTGTAGCCAAGAGACTCCAACTCCACGAACTAGCTCTTCAGCTCCAATACTCCTACTGGCATAACCCGATAAAGAGTAATCAAAGCAGGTGTCGCACCGGGGGGAGAAGATGCACAACAAACCATATCTCTTGACATGGTGGCAATCCAAGGAACTTCTCCAGAAAGACATCCGAAAACCCCCGAACCACGCGAGGCATCTCAACATCTGCCAACCCCAAACTCTCCTTCAACTCAAGTTAGCCACCAAGCTACAAAACTGCTCCACTTTCAGACCGTAAGTTGTAAGCCGCTCAACAAATGCATCCACTGCGAGGAACTAACTAGTCACCCACCTATAGCGACAGTCCATGGTAACCTAAAGAGAAGACCACCAGTCCATCCCAAGGTGACGTCGAACCAACCTCCAATGCAAACTCCAAAGGTCAAAATGTACGATCCACAAATCTAGTCCACAACCACTGCAAATCAAGGTAGAAAATAAAGGGGGAACATTGGAAATAGGTAATACGGTGGCCAAGGTCTAAGAAACACTCACGTGTTTATTGAAGGCGCTGAGCTCCCTACTCACTCATATACCGAAATTGGACCATACGCTAGGTCCACCTAAATCTCAACGTTCAACCCTACCAGTTTAACCTAAACAAGCCCTTAGCAAAGCCACAACTACCTTTAGCCATGACATTGGACCCGCGGGAATCCTAGAAGCAGATGTACAACCACTGGCTCGGCCCACAGGCACTCCCCGTAGTCCTAACCCAAAATTGTACTAACTGAATACTCAAACACACCAAGCCTGTAACACCCTGCCCTTTTCACTCTAATAATCAGAGTTTATTTTTATTTTTTATAATAATAATCAAGTGATCGGGGCGGAGTGTCACGACGCGAGTTAAGTTCGGACTTCTAAAGTCCGACCCTTAACTGGCCAGGCCCATGTGCGTATGGATTAAGTCCATAAGAATCGATCCACACATGGTACAATAAGCTTGCGGAACATACTTAGTCTTAATCTAACTGAGCTTATAATAGATCCTAGACTACTCCATTTTATAACTTAGGATAGCAATGTACATAATCATAATTCTACAATATTACTAAATAATCTTAGTCTACCATTCATTTCAAACCATCCAAATAAATCAAACCATAGTAACTACTTAACTACATTATTACATGCCAACATAACTAATTATCAAATTACATTGTCCTCATAACTTAAATATAAGTCCATAAACAATCCATTCAAAGTCCATTCAAATCCATTCAAAATGCCCAAGCTCCTATGCTTGGTTTTCTTCTCGATCCTCATTCTTCCCTTTACCTGCGTCATCTACTAAGGGTAGAGATAGGGCGTTAGATCAACGCGCCCAGTAGTGTTTCCGAATAGGGCTACCACAAGGTTAGTATATAAAAATATGCAAATAATATAATAATACATGAGTGACGAAATTCCATAAAAACATACTATGTATGAAATGAACAAGTAATGAGTCCCACCCATCACCATTCTACATAGCCTCCTCTTGACGGGATTCTCATCGCCAAGGTACCCCACAGTGGTCTTTCGGATACCCCGACGGAGTGTGGCCTCCGGATTCCTCTTGATGGGATTTTCATCATCAAGGTACCCCACAGTGGTCTTTCGGACGCCCCGACGGAATGTGGCCTCCGGATTCCTCCTGATGGGATTCTCATCATCAAGGTACCCCACAGTGGTCTTTCGGACGCCCCGACGGAGTGTGGCCTCCGGTTACAACAACATCATCCCATGCCATGCATGAGATGTCTATGCAAACATGCCATTTAGAAACATAACTTTACATTCATATAACTTATCGAAATCAACAAAAAAACAGCAAATAGATGACTTAATTTGGCTCTTCTTTTTGAACCGTCTCTTGTTTACAACTTGTACACTGTTCAAGCAAATCCTGTGGCCCTATTTATATAACAACAAGTCATGCTTTTAAACATAAAATTCCAATCTAGTCTAAGTCCTAAAAATCCATTATGTGGGGTTCGGCCATACCCCATGGCCGAACCTCACCTATTTTCAATTTGTCTCTCTTTCATACGACCATACAATTTAACCAACCTCCAAATAACCCTTGGTAGGGTTCGGCCATACATTATGGCTGAACCTTACCACTTTGATTTTGGCCCATTTATCCAATCACATGATCATTTTATCTTTGATCATTTCATCCATAATTTACAATAATGCCACCATACAACTCTTTGCTTAATTTCCTTAAAATTTCAAAGTCCAACACCAAACCACCTTAGTGGGGTTCGGCCATACACATGGCCGAACCTCACCATCTTTATTTGGTCCTTTAAGTCCCTCATACATGTATCTCATTTGCTTAATTTTATCACAAATTAATCATCAATTCCATCAATTGACAATTGGTGGGGTTCGGCCCCACACATGGCCGAACCTCACCCTAGAGATTTTAATCTCCAGTTCCATCCTCTTTCATGTTTAATCTCCTTAGTACTAAGTCCATAATTGAGATATGTAATTTCGAAATCATAAACATATATCATACATTAACATAATCCAATTATCCAACAAAACAGTCCATGGGGTTCGGCTATACATATGGCCGAACCCTATGGTTCTCTTGGTGTAATCCTTCCAACATTTGTCCATGGTTTTAATCCATAAATTAGCCATAACAATAACATGTTTCAGCCAAGCCATAGCTACTAAAAAATAGTAAGCTATTTTCATTTTAAATTCTTTAAAAATCTTCATTACCCAATATGGACTTTATCCCTCAAACACCATTAAAATCACCAAGTTTTTCCATGGGGTTCGGCCATCCAATGGGGCCGAACCCTATGGTCCATATTTTACCATTTTTAAACATCATAATCTAAGATCTAAACCATTGATGGATCTAGCCATACAATGGCCGGATCACATTCCCTAATCCATTTTATTCAACAAAGGTTATGATGCACTTACCAATACAGTGTCCCCTTCAGTTCTTTTGACTCCTTTTAGATCCTTAGCCTTCCCTCTTCCCTCTTGTTCTCCTAACTGAGATCAACCTCGCTGCAATCTCCTCGGAATACTTCAGCCATATGATATGGATTTGAGGGATAGATAGAGAGAGAAAGGGGAACTTTGATCTTAAACCTTGGTGCCAAACTCGTTTGCTCAAAGTGTGCTTTTGTCTTTGTGAAAGAAATCAACCAAGGACTGATTGCAAATCAGTAACCAGCTTTTGTTCTTGCTTTTTGAAAGATGAAGGACGACCAAGGGATAGAGAGATAGAGAGAGTAAGAAATGAAACTTCTTTGGCTACTCAAATTCAGTCCAATTTTATCTCTCATGTAACTCCAATATTAACAATGCCGTTTATGCTTACTTGGAGGTTTCATCTATGAAATGAAACCTCCCCAAGCATCCAACGTCTCTTTGGGTTGTATTTGTGTAACCCCCCCTCCAAAGCTCCTTCTCTCATTAACAAACCAAATGGGGGTTTCATTTTAAGATGAAACCTTTCCATGTTCCAATGTCCCTATGCATGTTCTTGTGGTTGTTTGCATTCTCTCCATTATTCATCTCTCATTATCCTTGCATGTGGGTTTCAACTCCACCAAACAGCATGCCCATTCATGCTCCATCTTTGGGAGTTACATGCATGACATAACCATCCCATGCAACTCCAAATGTAACTCTCATTGTTTTAATACTTCCCTTGGGGTTTCATCCTTGAGATGAAAACTCCCAAGGTGTCCAACGGTCATGTTTGAAATGGGTAATCCATAACAGCCACCTTTCATCAAATACCTATGTGGGAGTTTCATCTTGGAGATGAAACTCCTACATGCCAACGTTTTTTGTAACTTTACAAACAAAATTTTAAAACATCATCCCTTGTATTTGTAACTCTCAAACGGCCACCCCATTCATCTCTTTTGTAGGAGTTACATGCATGGGATAACAATCCCAAGCAACTCCAACGTGCTTAATACTTTTAAACCTTGAAATACAACTCCCCACAATTGTAACTCCCAAAACCGTCACCCATTCATTTTTAGAATTGGAGTTACATGCAGGAAAAGCCTCCCATGCAGCCAACGTCCTCATGGTTTTATATTTGAAACAATCTCACAAACCTTTTATATCCACACCTCACTCACTTAAAAAATAAATATTCCATCCAACTCATTTATTTAGCTCACCCAACTCAACTCATTCATTTAATGTAACTCAACTAATAAATTCAACTCCCTCATCTCCATCATTTAATTTATCTTAATCCCACTCAAATATTTAATGAACTCAAACCAATTAAGCTTTGAGCTCACTCATGATTAATCATGCCCATCTCGACCCATTGGGTCCCATTGACCCATTTATCAAAATTTGACCCAATTACAAATCTTGACCACTTTGAGTACATCTCTTCCATTTATTGGTCTTGTAAACATAATTACTAACCATTGGTCTTGATTGGACCATTGGCCCAACACCTTACCCATTTAAATCCATATCAATAAATCACAATGGCAATTCTGTAAATATTAATATATTGAAAATTCTAGGGCATTACAATACAATCCACTTTTTAAAATTTTCGTCCCGAAAATCGAACGAAGTAGGATTTCAAAACAAATTATACAAACAACTCAGGGTGAGCCGTTCTCATTTCCGATTCAAGTTCCCAAGTGGCTTCCTCAACCCCATGTCTATCCCATACCACCTTGACGAACTGAATCGCTCGATTTCGCAACACCCTTTGCTCACTCTCTATTATTCTGACAGGCTTCTCGATGGAAGTGACGTCGCTTCGTACATCTATGTCTTGCACATTTAAAACATGGGACGGATCGGGATTATACTTCCTTAGCATTGATATATGAAGCACATCATGTAGAGATGCCAACTGTGAAGGAAGTGCTAACTGATATGCTACATCCCCCATCCTTCTTATGATGGAAAACGGTCCCACATATCTTGGTGACAGTTTTCCTTTTTTGCCAAATCTCATGTGCCCTTTTCGTGGTGAGAAACCTCCTCCTTTTGTCAGCATAGCTCTTTTGCCGACTCTGTACAGTCAATAAGTGCTGACGTATCAACTGAATCTGTGCAGTAGTTTTTGCAACCAACTCGGGTCCTATCAGCGCAGGCTCGCCGACCTCGGTCCAGCACACTGGTGACCTGCATGGTCTACCATACAAAGCCTCGAATGGTGCCATGTGAAGACTTGCTTGGTAGCTATTGTTATATGAAAACTCTACCAGTGGCAAATGATCCTCCCATCTACCTTTGAAGTCTAGCATGGACGCCCTCAACATGTCCTCCAGTGTTTGTATTGTCCTTTCCGATTGTCCATCGGTCTGTGGATGGAACGCTATACTAGTAAGTAGATCGGTCCCCATGGCCGACTGCATGCTCTGCCACACCCTTCCGGTGAATCGGCCATCTCGGTCAGATACTATAGTCCGTGGGATACCATATAATCTGATGATGTCTTTGATACAACGCCAACCCAATGTCTCCGATGAATCCGTCATCCTGATGGGTAGAAAGTGGGCCGACTTGGTCAATCGGTCTACCACAACCCATATTGCATCACTGCCCTTTGATGACTTAGGCAACCCTGTTACAAAATCCATGGAAATGTGCTCCCATTTCCATTCCGGCACTGTTAAGGATTTGAGTAACCCTGGTGGCTTCTGGTGTTCCGTCTTAACTTGCTGACAAGTTAAGCAGTGTTCCACAAATTCCGCCACATCTCTTTTAAGTCCGTTCCACCAGTAATGCCTCTTCAGGTCGTGATACATCTTCGTACTGCCCGGATGTACGGAGAGCTTGGTCTGATGTGCCTCAACCAACAACTCTTTCCTGCAGCTTTTTGGCACATATATTCTTCCCCGGAATACAAGACCCTGTCCTGGTCGCAATTCCCATTCTGGTATGACCATGCCATTAGACATCTTGGCCCATATCTCTGCCATTTCCGGATCTGCTCACTGCTCCTGTTCAATCTTTGTAACCATGTTGGATCGTATGATCAAATTGTACATACTCCCATGGTTTGTGATGTATAGATTGAACTCTCGAATGGTGTTTAACATCTCCCATTTGGTCCTGATCAAACATGCCACTGATGCATGAGATATACGGCTGAGAGCATCTGCCACCTTGTTTGCCTTTCTCGGATGATATCGGAGTGCAAATTCATAGTCCGCCAGATATTCCATCCATCTGCGCTGCCTTAGGTTGAGCTCTTTCTGATCAAATAAATACTTCAAGCTCTTGTGATCTGAAAAGAATTCAAACTTCTCACCATATAGATAGTGTCTCCAGCTTTTAAGAGCGAAGACCACTGCAGCTAATTCCAAATCATGTGTGGGGTAGAGGCGTTCATGTATCTTTAGTTTTCTTGAACCATATTCCACCACACGATGACGTTGCATGAGTGAACATCCCAGTCCCTCTCCTGATGCATCGCATTGAACTTCATAACCTTTGCCCCTTTCCGGCAAAACTAAGATAGGAGCAGTCGTAAGTCTACTTTTCAGCTCCTCAAACCTCCGGTTGCACAGATCTGTCCACTCATAATTGCCTCATTTTTGCGTGAATCGAGTCAATGGGGATGCAATTTGGAGAAGTCCATGATAAACTTCTGATAGTATCCAGCCAAACCCAAGAAGCTACGGATTTCAGTGACATTCTTTGGTGTTTTCCACTCACTTACTGCCGCCACCTTAGTAGGATCCACGGCTATACCGTTTTCTGTTATGACATGCCCCAAGAATTTGACCTCAGATAGCCAAAATTCGTATTTGCTTGCTTTGGCATAAAACTTGTTCTGTCTCAAGGTGTTCAATACTATTCGTAGATGCTTAGCATGATCCTCCTGACTCTTGGAATAGATCAGGATATCGTCAATGAACATTATAACAAACTGATCCAAATATGGACGGAAGATTCTGTTCATTAAGTCCATGAACACAGCCGGTACGTTGGTAAGCCCAAAAGGCATGACTACAAATTCAAATAGTCCATACCGTGTTCTGAAAGCTGTCTTCTCTATATCTTCCTCCCTGACCCAGATTTGATGATAACCAGACATCAGGTCAATCTTGGAAAAGTGACTGGAACCCCTCAACTGATCGAATAAATCATCGATCCTGGGTAGAGGATATTTGTTCAGGACAGTTACCTGATTCAACTTCCGGTAGTCCACACACATTCTGAGTGAACCGTCCTTCTTTTTCACGAACAACACTGGAGCTCCCCATGATGATGTGCTGTTAGTCTGAGTAACTCATCAAGTTACTTCTTCAACTCAGACATTTCTGCTGGTGCCATCCGATAATGGGGTAGACACACTGGTGAAGTACAAGGATACAGCTTGATCTCAAAATTGAGCTCCCTCATAGGTGGTAAACCAGGGAGTTCTTTTGGGAAAACATAAGCAAATTCTTTCACAATTGCTGGAAGCTCAGTGACTGGTGCTTTGTTGATGACAATATTGTTCAACACCAAATGGTGCAACCCTTCCTGCAGTCTGCTTTGCTTGTCGGCATGAACTATATACTGTTTTCCCTCGGGTGACCAAAATGTCACTCTTCGGCGATAACAATCAATATTGGCTTGATAACTAGCCAACCAGTCCATGCCGAATATAATATCGTACTCAGTCATGTTGAGTACCAGATAATTGAACTCAAATTTGAGTCCAGCAAGTTCTGTATTTATGGTCGTGCATATGATTCCCAAAGACGTGTCTCCGACAGGGGATACTACTGTGAGTGTTGTGGACAGTTTTTGAACTAGAGTACTAGTTGCAGTTATAAGTGATGCAGATATAAAGGAGTGTGAAGCTCCAGAATCAAACAATGCATAAGCATAAGAACTACTGACAACTGCCATACCTTGAATCACAGAATGATCCACATCCTCAGGAGGTGCTAAAGTAAATAGTCGTCCAGATCTAGTAGGATTAGGCGCCCGTCCCGCCTGATTATATGTCCTGCCTCCTCGAGAGTTAGCTGGCCTAGCTGGTGGAGGGAAAGATCCTCTGGAATATGAGAGTTTATTGAGCTTTGGACAGTCTCTCTTGAAGTGACCCTGCTGATCACAGTGGAAACAATTGTTCACCCCTCTGAATGACTGAGTGACTGATGCAGATGGGGAGGGCTGGTTGGGACGAAAGCCCCCTGTGGACCAGGTCTACTGAAGTTCGGTCGGAACCTCTTGTTGGGCTGGAACCCACCCCTCCCACTTGGAGCTCGGTGGTTGTCAAACCGTACCATTGCATTCAACTTCTGTTCTACTATAGTGGCCTTACTGACCACCTCAGCCAGTGTGGTGCACTTGAATATGGTCACTTTGGCCCTGATGTTTGACAGTAGACCCCTCTCAAACTTCCTTGCCCTGCGATGCTCTGTGTCCACCATATAAAATGCATAAATGGATAGACTGAGAAATTCCCGGTGATACTCTGCCACCGTCATAGAGCCCTGTACCAAGGACAGAAAGGCTTGCGTCTGTCGCTCCTTCTCCTCCTCCGGAAAGTAGTGTTCCAAAAAGGTCGCTGAAAACTCATCCCATGTCATGGCCGTCCTTTCTCTAACTGGTATGAGTTCCCTCTGCTTCTCCACCACCTCCCACCATTTACCGGCATCTTCTATCAGTTGTGAAGTAGCCAGTAGAATCCTGTCAGTATGACTCGAGATTTTAAGTAAATTTAAGATATGAGTGATCTTCTTCAGCCAGTGCTCAGCTCTGACAGCCCCTTCCTTCCCTTTGAAGTAGGGAGGGCACTGTTGTTGAAATTCTTGAGCCATACTCCGGTCACTGGCATCCTTGGAACTTTCACTTCCATTCATATGTTGCTGGAGTACAAAGGTTACCACTGTTTGAACTAAGCCCTGAAGTTCAGGCGGCACATGTGGTATATGCATACTGCTGTTGTTCCCCTTTCCTCTTGTTGAGATTGTTGATCACGCTCCCTCCTTTCTTGCCGGGAATGATGTGATTCTTCTGAGTGGTGTAACTCTTCCTCATGATGTGATCGGCCACCCCCTTGTTCATCTTGGGACGACTCCTTTTGAAACTGTTCCTTTTGAGATTGTTCCTTTCCTGGTGGAGTTCTTTCCCTCCTTTCTTCATATTGGATAAGTGGTATTACTTTTTTCTTTCCTTTCTTGCTTTGGGGAATCTTTCTTTTGGTGCCATTCCCTAAGTCATAAAAACATTAATGACTTAGTTTCTTCATAAAGTTTGTGTTTCTCACTATTTTGGGGAGATTTCCAAATAAGCAAACTTGGTTTTCTATTTGTTTTTTAGGGGAGAATCTCTAAATTCCCTATGTTTGTTTTTCTCAATTGGGGGAAAATATTGGGAAAGTATATCCTATTTTGCTATGTTTTGTAGATCCATTATAATGACTGTACTTTTGCTATCTTTGTTGTTCTCAGATTGATTGTTCAGTCTGAGTCCACGAAGTAAATTAATCCGGCCCCAGTCAGCGGACTCCGAAGAGTCAGCCAGTTGGGAATTTTATCCGTCAATGAGACATGAAACCGTCTTAATATTACTTCAGAAGATTCAACTTCCCGTTTCACTCTGATACCAACTGTAACACCCCGCCCTTTTCACTCTAATAATCAGAGTTTATTTTTATTTTTTATAATAATAATCAAGTGATCGGGGCGGAGTGTCACGACGCGAGTTAAGTTCGGAATTCTAAAGTCCGACCTTTAACTGGCCAGGCCCATGTGCGTATGGATTAAGTCCATAAGAATCGATCCACACATGGTATAATAAGCTTGCGGAACATACTTAGTCTTTTATAATAGATCCTAGACTACTCCATTTTATAACTTAGGATAGCAATGTACATAATCATAATTCTACAATATTACTAAATAATCTTAGTCTGCCATTCATTTCAAACCATCCAAATAAATCAAACCATAGTAACTACTTAACTACATTACTACATGCCAACATAACTAATTATCAAATTACATTGTCCTCATAACTTAAATATAAGTCCATAAACAGTCCATTCAAAGTCCATTTAAATCCATTCAAAATGCCCAAGCTCCTATGCTTGGTTTTCTTCTCGATCCTCGTTCATCCCTTTCCCTGCGTCATCCACTAAGAGAAGAGATAGGGCGTTAGATCAACGCGCCCAGTAATGTTTCCGAATAGGGCTACCACAAGGTTAGTATAAAAACATGCAAATAATATAATAATACATGAGTGATGAAATTTCATAAAAACATGCTATGTATGAAATGAACATGTAATGAGTCCCACCCATCACCATTCTACATAGCCTCCTCTTGACGGGATTCTCATCATCAAGGTACCCCACAGTGGTCTTTCAGACACCCCGACGGAGTGTGGCCTCCGGATTCCCCTTGATGGGATTCTCATCGTCAAGGTACCCCACAGTGGTCTTTCGGACGCCCCGACGGAGTGTGGCCTCCGGATTCCTCCTGATGGGATTCTCATCATCAAGGTACCCCACAGTGGTCTTTCGGACGCCCGACGGAGTGTGGCCTCCGGTTACAACAACATTATCCCATGCCATGCATGAGATGTCTATGCAAACATGCCATTTAGAAACATTACTTTACATTCATATAACTTATCGAAATCAACAAAAAAACCGCAAATAGAAATATGGTTACAATAAAGGTAGGAAACCTACTCAATGATCACTTAATTTGGCTCTTCTTTTGAACCGTCTCTTGTTTACAACCTGTACACTGTTCAAGCAAATCCCGTGGCCCTATTTATATAACAGCAAGTCAAGCTTTTAACCATAAAATTCCAATCTAGTCTAAGTCCTAAAAATCCATTATGTGGGGTTCGGCCATACCCCATGGCCGAACGTCACCTATTTTCAATTTGTCTCTCTTTCATACAACCATACAATTTAACCAACCTCCAAATAACCCTTGGTAGTGTTCGGCCATACATTATGGCTGAACCTTACCACTTTGGTTTTGGCCCATTTATCCAATCACATGATCATTTTATCTTTGATCATTTCATCCATAATTTACAATAATGCCACCATACAACTCTTTGCTTAATTTTCCTTAAAATTTCAAAGTCCAACACCAAACCACCTTAGTGGGGTTCGGCCATACACATGGCCGAACCACACCATCTTTATTTGGTCCTTTAAGTCCCTCATACATGTATCTCATTTGCTTAATTTTATCACAAATTAATCATCAATTCCATCAATTGACAATTGGTGGGGTTCTGCCCCACACATGGCCGAACCTCACCCTAGAGATTTTAATCCAGTTCCATCCTTTCATGTTTAATCTCCTTAGTACTAAGTCCATAATTGAGATATGTAATTTCGAAATCATAAACATATACATTAACATAATCCAATTATCCAACAAAACAGTCCATGGGGTTCGGCTATACATATGGCCGAACCCTATGGTTCTCTTGGTGTAATCCTTCCAACATTTGTCCATGGTTTTAATCCATAAATTAGCCATAACAATAACATGTTTCAGCCAAGCCATAGCTACTCAAAAACAGTAAGCTATTTTCATTTTAGATTCTTTAAAAATCTTCATTACCCAATATGGACTTTATCCCTCAAACACCATTAAAATCACCAAGTTTTTCCATGGGGTTCGGCCATCCAATGGGGCCGAACCCTATGGTCCATATTTTACCATTTTTAAACATCATAATCTAAGATCTAAACCATTGATGGATCTAGCCATACAATGGCCGGATCACATTCCCTAATCCATTTTATTCAACAAAGGTTATGATGCACTTACCAATACCGCGTCTCCTTCGATTCTTTGACTCCTTTTAAATCCTTAGCCTTCCCTCTTCCCTCTTGTACTCCTAACTGAGATCAACCTCGCTGCAATCTCCTTGGAAAACTTCAGCGATGGATTTGAGGGGATAGAGAGAGAAAGGGGAACTTTGATCTTAAACGTTGGTGCCAAACTCGTTTGCTCAAAGTGTGCTTTTGTCTTGGTGAAAGAAATCCACCAAGGACTGATTGCAAATCAGTAATCAGCTGCTGTTCTTGCTTTTGGAAAGATGAAGGACGACCAAGGGAGAGAGAGATAGAGAGAGTAAGAAATGAAACTTCTTTGGCTACTCAAATTCAGTCCAATTTTATCTCTCATGTAACTCCCATATTAACAATGCCCTTGATGCTTACTTGGGGGTTTCATCTATGAAATGAAACCTCCCCAAGCATCCAACGTCTCTTTGGGTTGTATTTGTGTAACCTGTACACTGTTCAAGCAAATCTCGTGGCCCTATTTATATAACAGCAAGTCAAGCTTTTAACCATAAAATTCCAATCTAGTCTAAGTCCTAAAAATCCATTATGTGGGGTTCGGCCATACCCCATGGCCGAACGTCACCTATTTTCAATTTGTCTCTCTTTCATACAACCATACAATTTAACCAACCTCCAAATAACCCTTGGTAGTGTTCGGCCATACATTATGGCTGAACCTTACCACTTTGGTTTTGGCCCATTTATCCAATCACATGATCATTTTATCTTTGATCATTTCATCCATAATTTACAATAATGCCACCATACAACTCTTTGCTTAATTTTCCTTAAAATTTCAAAGTCCAACACCAAACCACCTTAGTGGGGTTCGGCCATACACATGGCCGAACCACACCATCTTTATTTGGTCCTTTAAGTCCCTCATACATGTATCTCATTTGCTTAATTTTATCACAAATTAATCATCAATTCCATCAATTGACAATTGGTGGGGTTCGGCCCCACACATGGCCGAACCTCACCCTAGAGATTTTAATCCCCAGTTCCATCCTCTTTCATGTTTAATCTCCTTAGTACTAAGTCCATAATTGAGATATGTAATTTCGAAATCATAAACATATATCATACATTAACATAATCCAATTATCCAACAAAACAGTCCATGGGGTTCGGCTATACATATGGCCGAACCCTATGGTTCTCTTGGTGTAATCCTTCCAACATTTGTCCATGGTTTTAATCCATAAATTAGCCATAACAATAACATGTTTCAGCCAAGCCATAGCTACTCAAAAACAGTAAGCTATTTTCATTTTAAATTCTTTAAAAATCTTCATTACCCAATATGGACTTTATCCCTCAAACACCATTAAAATCACCAAGTTTTTCCATGGGGTTCGGCCATCCAATGGGGCCGAACCCTATGGTCCATATTTTACCATTTTTAAACATCATAATCTAAGATCTAAACCATTGATGGATCTAGCCATACAATGGCCGGATCACATTCCCTAATCCATTTTATTCAACAAAGGTTATGATGCACTTACCAATACCGCGTCTCCTTCGATTCTTTTGACTCCTTTTAAATCCTTAGCCTTCCCTCTTCCCTCTTGTACTCCTAACTGAGATCAACCTCGCTGCAATCTCCTTGGAAAACTTCAGCCAGATGATATGGATTTGAGGGATAGATAGAGAGAGAAAGGGGAACTTTGATCTTAAACCTTGGTGCCAAACTCGTTTGCTCAAAGTGTGCTTTTGTCTTGGTGAAAGAAATCCACCAAGGACTGATTGCAAATCAGTAATCAGCTGCTGTTCTTGCTTTTGGAAAGATGAAGGACGACCAAGGGAGAGAGAGATAGAGAGAGTAAGAAATGAAACTTCTTTGGCTACTCAAATTCAGTCCAATTTTATCTCTCATGTAACTCCCATATTAACAATGCCCTTGATGCTTACTTGGGGGTTTCATCTATGAAATGAAACCTCCCCAAGCATCCAACGTCTCTTTGGGTTGTATTTGTGTAACCCCCCCCCCCTCTCCTTAGCTCCTTCTCACGTTAACAAACCAAATGGGGGTTTCATTTTAAGATGAAACCTTTCCATATTCCAACGTGTCTATGCATGTTCCTTGTGGTTGTTTGCATTCTCTCCATTATTCATCTCTCATTATCCTTGCATGTGTGTTTCATCTTGAAATGAAACCTTTCCCTCCTCCAACGTGTAGCTTAAGTGTAACTCCACCAAGCAGCATGCCCATTCATGCTCCATCTTTGGGAGTTACATTCATGACATAACCATCCCATGCAACTCCAAATGTAACTCTCATTGGTTTAATACTTCCCTTGGGGTTTCATCCTTGAGATGAAAACTCCCAAGGTGTCCAACGGTCATGTTTGAAATGGGTAATCCATAACAACCACCTTTCATCAAATACCTATGTGGGAGTTTCATCTTGGAGATGAAACTCCTACATGCCAACGTTTTTTGTAACTTAACAAACAAAATTTTAAAACATCATCCCTTGTATTTGTAACTCTCAAACGGCCACCCCATTCATCTCTTTTGTAGGAGTTACATGCATGGGATAACAATACCATGCAACTCCAACGTGCTTAATACTTTTAAACCTTGAAATACAACTCCCCACAATTGTAACTCCCAAAACCGTCACCCATTCATTTTTAGAATGGGAGTTACATGCAGGAAAAGCCTCACATGCAGCCAACGTTCTCATGGTTTTAAATTTGAAACAATCTCACAAACCTTTTATCTCCACACCTCACTCACTTAAAAAATAAATATTCCATCCAACTCATTTATTTAGCTCACCCAACTCAACTCATTCATTTAATGTAACTCAACTAATAAATTCAACTCACTCATCTCCATCATTTAATTTATCTCAATCCCACTCAAATATTTAATGAACTCAAACCAATTAAGCTTTGAGCTCACTCATGATTAATCATGCCCATCTCGACCCATTGGGTCCCATTTGGGTCCCTTTGACCCATTTATCAAAATTTGACCCAATTACAAATCTTGACCCCTTTGAGTACAATTCTTCCATTTATTGGTCTTGTAAACATAATTACTAACCATTGGTCTTGATTGGACCATTAGCCCAACACCTTACCCATTTAAATCCATATCAATAAATCACAATGGTAATTCCGTAAATATTAATATATTGAAAATTCTAGGGTATTACAAAGCCCATCAACCCCTCACGGAATTCCATTGGCCATCTACAAAGTTAGTCGGTCGGACTCGTTTGCTAGACGCCGATAAATTTCCAATGAGTCTATCTCCATACTCTATAGTCACAAGCGAGGCCCACATACGATGGCCTCGCACTCTAAACACGAGTCTCCTACGGACCAAGGAGGTAGACCCACATTACAGTCTTCTCCTAACAACATTGAACCCTCGAACAATCCTACCTCAATCACAGTCTGAAGCCCCTTTGACTCCATCACGGTACTCAAGCCACTTTGAAAAATACCACTAACGCGCCTCAAAGGTGAGAAATCCTCCTAATGTGGGTCCCACAGAGTAACACCTCTAATTACTCTTAGGAGTAAGACCAACATGACTCCAAACCTAGAGATCTGTATCCCACAGCTCTCGTGACAATGCCTTGGTGCTCTACCCACTCAAACGAGTGATCTATCTCACCATTGACTTACCCACGAATCAAATGCTGGGGAGTCTCACAGAGCAAGAATCCGCTACAAGTTACGTCTGAAGTATGGTAACTGAAGGATACATGAAGCACACCACACAAACCTAGGGTGCCTACGCACCACCCCATAAGCCGGTTCAATCGACCCTATCACACAGGGGGTGAACCTAATCTCTAGTTATCATCACATCCATCTTTGTCCCATGCACAGTCAGAGAGTTGAATCGTGCTCAGATGCCAACTGTAACGCCCTGTCCCGCTACGGGCGCGTTATCTCTAAAATATCACAAAGGTCACAAAAAGACGGATATTGGGTATTTTTTTAAGGGAAACGGGGTAACTACCTCCCGCTCGACAACTACAAGTCCATAATACTGGGAAACATAACAAGCAACCATTGACCGTTCAAATGTGGTCATACAGTCACCCGAACAAATGACATTCGAATGAAGTTCATGCAAATAAAGTATCTCAACTAAGAATAAATATGATTAACAAATATCTACTACTACTACTCCTCTCTAAGCGCATGCTCAAGAGGCCCGCCTGGTCTCTCGGTGTTCGGGGTACCTGAAAGGTAAGGGGTGAGTTAACCATCCCAGTGAAGAGATAAAGCATATCACACGTTAGTGCATATATATATATATACATACATATATATATACATATATACATATATATATATATATATATACATATATATATACATATATACATATATATATATATACATATATATATATATATACATGTATACATATATATATATATATATATATACATGCACACGAATGCAAGAGCATCATGATAAGAAAGGACAATTGCAACACCCCGTCCCGCTACGGGTGCGTTATCTCTACACAAAAAGAAGGATATCGGGTATTTTTTTTAAGGGAAATGGGGTAATTACCTCCCGCTCGACAAATACAAGTCCATATTACTAGGAAACATAACTTGCAACCATTGACCGTTCACATATGGTTATACAGTCACCCAAACAAACAACATACAAATGAAGTTCATACAAATAAAGTGTAACACCCCACCCTTTTCACTCTAATTTTCAGAGTTTATTTTTTATTTTTTAAATATAATAATCAAGTGATCAGGGCGGAGTGTCACGACGCGAGTTAAGTTCGAACTTCAAAAGTCCGACCCTTAACTGGCCAAGCCCATGTGCGTATGGATTAAGTCCATAAGAATGATCCACACATGGTACAAATACACTTGCGGAATTAACTTAATCTTAATCTAACTGAGGTTATAATAGAACCTATGACTATTCCAATTTTCCATTCTTAGATAGCAAAGTACAAGATCTTATTCTCCAAAATTACTAAATAATATTAATCTACCATTCAATCCAACCATCCAAAATAAACCAATCCATAGCATCTACTTAACTACTTATTACATGCCAACAAATCTAATTACCAAATTACATTGTTCAAATAATTCAAATAACAAATCCATAAATAGTCCATTCAAAGTGCCCAAGCTCCTATGCTTGGTTTTCTTCTCGATCCACGTTCTTCCCTTTCCCTGCGTCATCCACTAAGGATATAGATAGGGCGTTAAATCAACGCGCCCAGTAGTGTTTCCGAATAGGGCTACCACATGGTTAGTCAAAAACATGCAAATAGTATAATAATAATACATGTGTGACAAAATTCCATAAAAACATCCTATATATGAAATGAACATGTAATGAGTCCCACCCATCACCTTTCAACATAGCCATCACTTAACGAGATTCTCATCGTCAAGGTAACCCACAGTGGTCTTTCGGACACCCCGATGGAGTGTGGCCTCCGGATTCCTCCTGATGGGATTCTCATCATCAGGGTACCCCACTGTGGTTTTTCGGACGCCCCGACGGAGTGTGGCCTCCGGTTACATCACCATCATCCCATGCCATGCATGAGATGTCTATGCAATCATGCCATTTGTAAATATAACATTTCACTCAAATAACTTATTCAAATAAACATAAAATAGCAATTAACATATGTGGTTACAACAAGGTAGGAAACCTACACAATGATTACTTAATTTGACCTTTCTCTTGAACCGTCTCCCGTTTATAACTTGTACACCGTTCTGTAAATGGCCCGGAAATTTTAAATTAATATAAATGTGGATATTATTTATTTTAATGATGAAAATTGGAAAATTGGTGGAATAAATGGTAAATGGGCCAAAATTTGGACAAAGGCCCAAGTATGGCCCAATGGGCTATGGAGTTGATTTAAATTCATTTAAAGGGGCAATGGGGGTTAAATGGGTCAAGAATGGTCAAATTGGGTCACATATCCATTTGGGACCCAATGGGTCAAGGTAATTAAGCTCTAAGGTAAATGGGTAAAATGAAAATATAATTGGGCCATGGGCCTAATGATGATCCAATTGGTTGGAGTGGGCTTAATGAAATTTAAATCACCTAAGTTAGTTTGAATTAAGTGAAGGTGATGTGGCCAAGTGGGACCCACCTCCACTTCACCAAGTGAGGTGGCGTGTGGACCCAAGGTTTGGTGGGGCAGGCCACCATGGTGGAATTAGTCAACCATGGATGGAAGTATGAAGGTAATTTAAAGAGGTGAAATTAGGTTAAGTGGAAATAAATTAACCTAAGTTAATAATTTAATTAATCAAGTGATTAAGTTAAGCAAATGGGGTTAAATTGGTCAAATGGGAGACCAAGCTACCCCACCTCAAAATGTTAAATACGTTGGGCATGGTGGTGGTTTAGATAACCACCACCATAAAGCAAATAAGAGATATTTAAAATATCTAGGAAAATATCTTAGGGTTGGTGGAGTAATAAATGGTAAAACAAGTTAAGTTAAGTACATTTTTTTCTTTACCATTTCTTATTCTCTTTTCATTCTACTCTCTCCATTTTCATTCTCCCATGGCCGTCCTCTACATGTTCAAGTGAAGGAGAAGAAAAGAGAGGAGCTCAAGGAGAGAACAAAGAAGTAAAAAACTTGGTGCAAAAATTTATCTAATGTTAAGGTCATCATCTTCCTCTCATCATCTTCCTCTCATCATCTTTCCTCTTTTCCTCTCTCAATTCAAACCTAACATGGCCGATTCTAGGGTTGGGAGTTGCCACCCTTGATCAAAGATCTTGACCTATCAAAGATCAAGAGGAAGGAGAGAGGAGGCTAAGGAGACCGACGGGAGCGGCGGGAATCGGAGGAGACGTCGGATAGTGAGTATTTCTTAAATAAAAGAATTTTGGATTTTAAGGTTTAAAAAATGGAATTTATTTTTGTGAAATTAATGGTGGATAGGTGATTTTATACTATGGAATTTAGATGCATTAAATGGAAGGGTGGAAGATGGAGAAAACCCTAAATGGGTGAATTAGGGTTAGGGTAAGAAATTGGAGAAATATATTGTGTGCATTGTGTGATTGATTAAATTGAGTATGGAATTGGGTACTTGGAAATAAGAATCATGGGCCATAGGGTTCGGCCATATAGTATGGCCGAACCCCTTGGTGGGTGAATTGGTGGTTGGTTTAAATTGCTTAGGGTTTTAAGAATGGAAAGCAATATGGGTTCTTGATTAATGAATTAGGGCTTTAATGAATGCATGGTAGTAATGTTTTAAAATGGTTGTATGATGAAAAATGCAATGGAATGTTGATTTAAAATGCATGATGTAAACCTCTCATGGGAAGACTTGTGATAGATCTAAAATATGCCAAAAGATCCAAGCAAAATGGGGAACAAGACATCATGGGTTCGGCCATGGTATGTGGCCGAACCCATGACCCATTTTGTAGGTCATTGTATGAGCTAAGGTTGGTTCCATGTTTGTGATCAGATGATGGAAAATTTGATCAAATTAGGTGGCTGATTTTGTTTCATGTTGGGTCATGGTTAGTGAATCTTTAATGGATTTAAGTTATGGATAAATTTAGACTTAAAATATACATGGATGGGTGAATGATTAAACTAAGCTTGGGGTTGATGCATTTTAGTCTCACAAATGAGAATGCTAAGGGGCTAAAATTTGGAAATATGATGTGTTTAAATCAATAGAAATGAGGCTAAGTTAAGGGTTGATTTTTAATGATCTTGTAACATGGTTAGGGATCATTAATGGACCTAGGTTGTGGATCAATTTTGGTCTTAAATAGGCATTATTGCTGCCTTTAAACCTCTTAGAAACCATCTAATTAAATTCATACAAAAACAGTCCATAAAGGTCGGTTTCCATGTTTCCCAACATGAAAACCAACAATCTTTTACATGGGGTTTGGCCCTCCATGGTGGCCGAACCCAATGGTTATATTTACTATTTTTAAACCTCCAATCATCATGTAATGAACAACATATTATTACCGAGTTTTAATAATTAACATCATCCAATAACTAACCCAATTTCATAGGGTTCGGCCATGCTCATTGGCCGAACACCATGCTCTTTGGTTTTGAAACATTTAATCATTTATCTTGGGTCTGAACCAAACATCCAAATCCATGTTTTAAACCTTCTTAAAACATGCATTTTAAATCTAACACAAACATCTAATATCAGTCCCGACTTATATGCTTTTAACTTCCAAAAACAATCAAAACCAACCACTTGTTTCCGTGGGGTTCGGCCATCCAAAGTGGCCGAACCCAATGGTCCATTTCCAATACTTTTAAACCATTGTTAACTTCAGCCTTTTTGTCATTCAGATCCAGGTTTATAATCCTTTCTATAACATGTATTTGACTCTTAAATAAAACCCAAAAATCAGTCCATAAACCTCCATGGTTTCCATGTTTCAAAACATGAAAAACCACCCATCTTTTACATGGGGTTCGGCCCTCCATGGTGGCCGAACCCAATGGTTATTTTTACCATTTTAAATCCTCCACTAATCAAGGTTAAAACCCTGGTGTAATCGGCCATCACCATGGCCCAACACACACCCATTTTATTAACCAAAAGTCAATGGAAATACTTACCAAATTCCAAGCTTTTCTTATGCCTTTGCTCCTTGCCTTCTTCCCTCTTGTTTCCTTCCTTCTTTCTTCCTTTGTCTCAGCTGGTTAGAAGCATGAACCAATGGTGAAATCACCAAGATAAAATTCGGCCAAGAGAGGTGTTCTTGAGAGGGGGAGAGGAGATGAAATTCTAAGGCTTTGCAATGATAAAATCGGCCAAACATGGGTGTTGTTTGCTTTTGTATTTCAACCCCCAAAACCCCTCCACTTTGTAACGCCCGCCCCTTTTCACCAAAATCAGAGTCTATTTTTTTTTTTTAAATAAAGAGTGACAAGGGCGCGAACGTCACGACGCGAGTTAAGTCCGAGCTTCTAAAGCCCGACCCTTAACTGGCCAACCCTACGTGCGAGTGGAACGAAGTCCACAGGAACGGTTCACACGTAGACGTAAGCTCGTGGAATACAACTCAATGTGGAATATTATAATAAAGACTATCCTACGAGTTTTCAGATAGCAGGGGAGAAACATTCATTTAATTACTGAATACCTCAAAAGCATAATGTCCAACATAAAATCCCAAAACATAGCAAGTAATCTAAGTTATTACATTTCCAACAAGCTATACTACTTCAAATTACATTATCCAAAATAAACATAAATAAATTAAGCAGTCGCTTCCCCAAGCTCCTAAGCATGGCTCCAGTCTCGCCCCTCCGTTCGCCATCTCTTGTGTCGTCAACTAGGGGAGAAGTAGGGCGTTAGACAACGCGCCCAGTAGGACTCCGAGTAGGGCTAACACATGGATTAATGATAACAAAGCATATAGATAATATTATAACAAAACCATGCAATTTGGGCAATGTCATGCAATGGGTGTTCTATGTCATGAATCCCACCCATCAATCTCATCATCATTGTATAATGTCCCTTTTTCAACCATACATAGTGTTCCAAATAAAATCCATACCATCATCGTGCCATGACCCTCTTGATGGAAAAGCCTCATCAAGATGCGATCCACACTAGGCATCCCCCTTGATGGAAGAACCATCATCAAGGTATAACAATAAATACAACATCCCCCTTGATGGAAAACCATCATCAAGGTATCATAATTATAAAGGTCCCCCTTGATGGGAAAGCCTCATCAAGGTATAATAATACATAATGAACATCCCCATGTGTTTATCGGTCGCCCCGACGGAGCATGGACTCCGGTTTCATTTCATCCTTCCCCTGTCATATCCCTCCCATGCCATGCATGAGATGTAGATGCCATGTACCATGTAATATATGTAGTTCAATAGTAACACAAAAACCCATCTTAAAACAATTACTTGATTATCAAATAAATCAAAGGGAAAAACATCCCATAATATTTAATCCAAAACCCATCTTAAGACATTCACATGATTTCCAAAATAATTTAAAGGAAAACATCACAAGATACATAATCCAAAACTCATCTTAAAGGTAACCACATGCTTTCCAAAATAAATTAAAGAAAACATCACCCAATCCATGGCTTACAAAAATGTAGGAATCCTATCGAATACCGACTAGCGTTCTTTCTTTCGTTTCCTCCCGATAGACCCTGTCGCCGATCACGCACCGCTTGCGATATCCAATACCTTATTACATACACATAATCAGTCCACATTTTACTATTTCTAAGCCCATTAATCATTTCCAAGTCCATATGAAAAATCGGTCACTATTTAGGTTTTGTGGGTCCCATTTAATCCATTACATATTTTAATTACATGAGTCTAAAAATCAGCCTCCTAGGCTTTATTTGACCATACATAAACTTATTACTTAGTGCCCCTAAGTCCATGGTTCTCTCCCATGGAGTTCTTGAATTTGGCCATTAATTACGGTTTTGCCACTACCTTTTCTCTATGGTTAATCAATCATTCACCCTTGCCTAACTAAGTCCATAATTGATCCATACACTTAAGTCCATTAGTGACCCCTTTAATCATGCCATCATTAAAACCCTTTTTCTTAACTTAACCTACATTAATTAGCCACATACATAAACCCTTTCTTAGCCCATGAAAATGACTTATTATTGAATCATCATTCTTAGCCATTTAAACACTCTAATCCTCATTCATTACTCACATGCATAATACCAAATTTAACCCATAACATGACCTACAAATGGGTCATTTACCACATTTTAGATCCATTACAAGTCCCTCCATGAGGGGATTTCATTATACATTTAAATCACCCCTTTGATCAACAATTGGCTCATTTTGGTCCATCAAACTACCAATACTCCCCCATTATTTTTCCATCTTTTCACATCCACTAAATTATTAACACATCACTATAGGGTTACACTTTAAGTTCATCAAAGCTATCATCACTCCCCAATATTTTTTCCATGATTCCAAAACACCTAAGTTCACCACAATTTTCTCCATGGTTTTATTTTTAAAACCCTATTTATAATACCTAAACTCCACTTAAAACAATGCACCTTCTCCATCATTTTTTCCTACTTTTACACCCTTCAAATTTACAACCACATAACCCTAGGGTTCATCACCCACTGGTGACACTTAAGACCATAAAAACACTAACCTTCATTCATGGATTCCCTCATTTAAAAACCCTTTTAAAACTTACCATTTAATCATTTAACAACTTAAAACCCTAAATTATTCTCCATGCTTATAGTCCATTTAAAACCCATCACCTTCTCCATCAATTCCCACATTCTTACACCCACAAACCATCACATTTTACAACACCTCACCATACATTTCCTCATGTAAGCCCCTTTAAAATTTCCTACATTAACCATTAAAACCCTAAAATTACAAATTATCCTTCCATGATTTTTAAACCTTCAAATTCCATTAAATCTCCAAATTAGATTACATGTCTTCCACTCCTTAAAACCCTAACAAAACACACATTACCTAATCACCCACCATGGGGTTCGGCCATACTACATGGCCGAACCCTATGGCCCATAATTTTCTTCCAATTTACACAACTCTTTGCTTAATTAATTTAATTACATTACACCCTTAATTCATTTATTTTTCCTTACCCTAACCCTAATTTTTCCATTAGGGTTTGGTCCACTTTCCATCCTTCCATTTGATGGATTTGAGATCCAAGCCCTATGGTCATTTGGTCACCATTCAATTCACCAATAATGGATCCCAAATCTTAAACCCTAAAAATCCAAAACTCATGTTTAAGAAAATACTTACAATCCGTCGTCTCCTCCGACTTTCTTTGCTCCCGTCGGTTTCCTTAGCCTCCTTTCTCCTTCCTCTTGATCTTTGGTCGGCCAAGATGTTTGATCAATGGTGAAAACCTCCAAGCTTAGGATTGGCCAAGATAGGGTTTGCTTGAGAGAGAGAGAAAAGGAGATGGTAAGAAATAAGATCCCAACCTTTGATCTTTGAGTGGTGAGCCTTTACTTGAATTTTTTCTTCTCTTCTTAGCTTTATTTTCTTCTTTCCTCCATGGTTTCTCTTCTTCTTCTTTCATCTCCTTGGGTGTGGGACGGTGGTAGAGATGAAAAGAGGGAGAAAGTGAAGAGCTCGTTGGAATGGAGAGAGTGAGATGAAAAGTCATCTCACCTCTTGGTTGCATAAGATATTTTCCACAATAACTCCTCCCACCAACCCATGGGATATTTTCATTTTTTTTTTTTTTAACTTTATGCTTTATGGTACCATGCCCAACGTTTTGGTGTCTTTAAAGATAACATGGCTTTTGGTCCTTTGACCATTTGACCACCTTTGACCCTCATTTGAATAATTTATTTAATTAATTAACTAGATAATTAACTTAGGTTAATTTAATTAATTCCCACTTTAACTTAATTCCATTTACTTAAATCACCTTCATACATCCACCCATGGTTGACCAATTCAACCATGGTGGTCGGCCCCACCAAACCTTGGGTCCACACGCCACCTCACTTGGTGAGGTGGAGGTGGGTCCCATTGGACCATATCACCTTGGTCAACTCATCACCAACTTAGGTGATTTGAACCCATTCAATTCATTCCAATTGGATCACCATTGGGCCCATGGCCCAATTACATTTTCATCTTACCCATTTACCTTAAGGCTTACATCATCTTGATCCATTGGGTCCCAAATGGGTATTGGGCCCAATTGGACCATCCTTGGCCCAATTGACCATTATTGACCCCTTAAATGAGTTTAAATCCAATTCATAGTCTATTGGGCCACACTTGGGCCTTTATTCAAATTTTGGCCCATTTACCATTTATTCCATCCAATTTCCCATTTCCACCATTAAAATTAAATAATAACCACATATTTATTGATTTAAAAATTTCGGGCCATTACAATACAATCCTCTTTTAAAATTTTCGTCCCAAAAATTCGAGCGAAGTAGGGGTTCAAACAACTCATACAAAGACCTCCGGATGAGCGGCTCTCATCTTTGACTCCAGTTCCCAGGTGGTTTCTTCATTTCCATGCCGTTCCCATACCACCCTGACGAACTGAATGGCGCGGTTCAGCAGCACCCTTTGTTCTCTCCCGATCACTCTGATCGGCTTCTCCACATATGTCACATTGCTTTGTACATCGATGTCTTGCACATTCAACACATGGGAAGTATCAGGGTTGTACTTCCTCAACATGGACACATGGAATACATCATGCAAAGAGGATAACTGTGGAGGAAGCACCAACTGATAAGCTACTTCCCCCACCCTCTTCAAGATTGGAAACGGCCCCACAAATCTAGGCGACAGTTTCCCCTTCTTCCCGAATCTCATGTGCCCTTTCCGTGGTGAGACTTTCAAAAACACCAAGTCTCCCACCTCAAACTCGAGGAACCTTCTCCTCTTGTCAGCATAGCTCTTCTGACAACTCTGCGCAGTGAGTAAGTGTTGCCGTATCAATTTGATCTGCGTTGTGGTCTCTGGAACCAACTTCTGTCTAATTAGCGCAGGCTCACCGGCATCTGTCCAACACACTGGTGATCTACACAGCCTACCATATAAGGCGTCAAATGGAGCCATCTGGAGGCTTGCCTGGTAACTGCTATTGTAGGAGAACTCCACCAGTGACAAATGATCCTCCCATCCACCCTTGAAATCCAGCATACATGCTCTCAGCATATCCTCTAATATCTGTATTGTCCTCTTCGACTGTCCATCAGTCTGTGAGTGGAATGCTGTGCTGGTCAATACGTCGGTCCCCATAGCCCATTAGATGCTCTGCCATCCCCTGCTAGTAAATCGGCCATCTCTGTCGGACACAATAGTCCAAGGTACAACATATAGTTTGATAATATTTTGGATGTACTGTCGACCCATATTGCGTCGTTGCCCCTTGATGACCTTAGTAGCCCTGTTACAAAGTCCATGGCTACATGCTCCCATCTCCACTTCGGCACTGGTAAGGGTTTGAGTAAGCCCGGTGGCTCCTGATGCCGCACCTTAACCTGCTGACAAGTTAGTGCAGCGAGCACATACTCTGCCACATCTCTCTTGAGTCCATGCCACCAATAGTGCCTCTTAAGATCATGGTACCTCTTGGCGTTGTCCGGATAGGTAGAGAGCTTGGCTTGGTGTGCCTCAACCAATACTCCCTTCTGCAGCTCTCAGGCACATATGTTCTACCTTGGAATAAAAGACCCTATTTCGGTCGTAATTCCTATTCCGGTACTACCTCGCCTGCAAATATCTTGGTTCATATCTCCTCCATTTCTGGGTCTATTCACCGTTCCTGTTCAATTGTGTCAAGTACCTCTTAATTACATCAACATCACTCACATCAACCTACGAGTTTCATTCTTGCAGAATTTACTCTGTCCCACATTATCTCTTTTTCCTCATGAACCCATTTGCGATTTTAAATAGATTAATGTATTCTATTTCACTTTATCTGTTACCAAGACATTTCCCATACGTACTCCTTCAATACGTTCTTTCGTCTACTCTCTGTGTGAGTTAGTCGGCCAGTACGAGCCTATGCTCAAGTCCGTTGTTGATTCAATTTTAACTAGGTTTCTAACTTCACCCTCCTGGAACTCCATCGGCCAGCTACAGAGTCAGGTGATCAGTCTCACTCGGCAGTCGCCCATAGCTTCCCATTCAAGTTTCACTAAACTCTTAACCTTTCCCTTAGGTCTATCTCTCAAAAGCAATCATACCTTTATTTGCATATAAGTCACTATGTGACTAACCCTTTTTGTTCATAACTCCTACAATACCAATACCCAACATCAATCCAAATCATATAGACACTAATTTCCTACCCTTCTGGATTATTCAGCACATATTCATAAATTCCTAAAAATAGTGATACATCTAAGCTCACTTAGGTTATGTCAGATGGTACCCATTCACCACTAAAAATATTCACAAGTATTACAAATTTCACCAACCACCAAATTCCACCCTACCTGCCTACATTATCAATGGCTACAACATCATACGGGTTCATATGCCTTCATTATCAGGTCACATAGAATTGAAATCATACACAATCATCGAACAACATAACTCAAGTGTAACAAGATCTTTCTCCATTCTCCTCAAACAATAACTTGAGGTAACATAAGAAATAACACATTAATATAATCTAGTGATTCAACATAATTATGATTAGGTTGCCCTACCCCATTTACAACATACACCTAGAGATTTTGAAATAACATTCCTATTCATCCAAAGCAAGTCATCCCAATACATTCGAAGACCATCCATGACCATCCACAAATTCCTAAACTTTGGAATTATTCATCAGCGCCACCTAGGTTTCCAATCAAACGCATTGGCATATCACGGCCTCTTCATGCATACTACATATTCACAGCTCACATCACTTTATCCACTCATCATCATATACATAGTCTATAACACATCCTTGTTCCTCAATGACTATTCATTGCATACCATCAATTATCAAAGTAACATCATATAAACTCATTGCAACGATTGATAATTCACAATTTAGCAACATCATAGGGAATCATCATGCAACCCCTAAATAAAATATTTTCATAACTTCATAAGCACATTATGGTTTGGTTCATGGTTCATTATTTTCCGCCACTTTTGAGGCCATTAACAATCATTGATATCCTCCATAATTCTTCCTCATTAAAACTCTTTAACTTTACTAGCATTTATTCATTAACATCTTAAAATCATAAATCTCCCCCCCCCCTTTCGTGGTTTTGATCTTAAAAACCCCATTTAAGCTTACTTAATTACTCACCATAATTCCTTCAAAAAAACACACACATTTCATACCTAAATAAATTTCATTACATAATGTCCTTAGTAACTCCTTTATTCTTCAATCATAATACAAGGGTTGGAAGGGTTAAAATAAATCCTTCAAAGTAATAAAATGTAACCACAACCCTGACAAAATAACCTTTTTTTTTTTTAAATGACCTTTCTGACTACTCCCCAGCCTAGTCTTCCGTAGAAGACCCTGCATCATCCTCAAACACAAAGGAACTGTCAGGGCACGACATTGACGTGCGACCCAGTACTCCACATGTCAAACAAGGTATTATCCCTGGTCCTCTAATATAAGGACGATTTGTCTTTCCTTTCCCGTGTCCATGTAGTCCACAAACCGGACATACCACTTCAAAAGGGTAGGGGTTGTATATGCAGTTGTGCCCAACCTGGTTGTACAACTCGCACATATAATCGGGTTCCATTTCCCCTATCGACTCTCTTATCATCGGAAAGTCTTCCATATTCTCCTCAGGAAGAGATGCTAAATCCTATTCATCTTCCTCGGAAGGTCCCTCCTGAATGTCCATGCTAACTTCTATGCTAGAAGCAGACACCAAATCTATGAGACAGTTAGGGGTTCCCTTATTCCATAATTTTGTATACTACACGTCACTTGACATATCTGTATCATAGAATACAAACAGAATACAAAAATCATCATCAGCAGTTCCAATATCACCTTGGTCAACTCATCACCAACTTAGGTGATTTGAACCCATTCAATTCATTCCAATTGGATCACCATTGGGCCCATGGCCCAATTATATTTTCATCTTACCCATTTACCTTAAGGCTTACATCATCTTGATCCATTGGGTCCCAAATGGGTATTGGGCCCAATTGGACCATCCTTGGCCCAATTGACCATTATTGACCCCTTAAATGAGTTTAAATCCAATCCATAGTCTATTGGGCCACACTTGGGCCCTTATTCAAATTTTGGCCCATTTACCATTTATTCCATCCAATTTCCCATTTCCACCATTAAAATTAAATAATAACCACATATTTATTGATTTAAAAATTTCGGGCCATTACACACTTCCTCATCAATTTTGCCATAAAACGATAGGTCTTGGGTGCTAACCAAGGCACCCCTTGGCACCTACCCATGCAGCCATTCAGCTTTCCATGCAACTCATCTCAAACCCATCATTTGCATTAATCATTTACCATGGAACTCACCAAAACAAGTCCCCAACGTACGGGACTTTTCAAATTCCCATTAAACTCACTGATTTGCAGCCCCTTTAATTTCCATTTTGACTCACTTGAACTCAAGGTCATTTAGATTTCCATCTCAACTCACCCAACTACATACTTAATGCATTTCATTTAATGCACATGAGTTGACTCACCACTTGATTTAATTCCAACTCACTTCAGTCCCACTCAAACTGATTTAACTCATACTTTAGCTCCCTTGAGGGTCCACACGGTCAACCATAGTCAACTCGACCCGTTGGGTCCACCTTTTAGCTCCTTGACCCGTTTTTGACTCCATGACCCAATTATGGTGTTTTGGTCATTTCTAATTGGTTTTTACATATGGATCAAGCCTACCTATTTTTCTCCACTTGATTTCCAATCAAATAGGCTTAACCCCATTTAATTTAAAATCACAAAATGGTCAAATAATCCAGTAAGACCCGATGGGTCCCATTTGGGCCCTTTGCCCCATTTAGCCATTTTTGACCCAATTGATGTAAATTACCTAACCAATCGCACTTAACATTCATAATGTGCTCATATCATTTTAATTTGAGCAATGGGCCCCACTTTTTCCTTATTTAACATCATAAAATAATTAATTTAACGCATCAGGGGCATTTTGGTAATTATCCATTTCATTGAGAAATCGGGGTGTTACATAAAATGGGCCTGGGCCTGGGCCGAGCTATTAGGCTGGGTTGGGTTACTGGGTCGAGCCTGACTGCTTGGTCGAGAGTCTAGCCGGGTCAAACTGGATCGACTAGCCTTGGTTTACACGAACTGGGCCGGCATGAGCTGGACTTTGGGTCGAGTTGGGCTTAGAGGGTTGGGCCAAAGGAACATTCTTTAGTTGGATTGGGCCTAGGGCGTGCCAGCCCAAAGTACTGGGTTAGGTTTTCTCGGTGGAGGTGAGGAAGAGAAGGATGGAATAAGAGATAGAGGTTGAGGGGCGGCAGCAGCTCAAAGGGGAGTTAGGGTTTTAATGAGGTTGTTAGATATGGACGAATCTATGGTTTGGAAGGAGAGGGAAGAAGGGTTGGAGAAAGGTGAGAGAAGGGGGAGAGAGAGAAAGAGACGACTGAATAGAGAAAGGGATTGGTGAATGGTGCGGCGGCTATAACTTAGGGTTTTGAGAGGAAAGAAAGAGAAAGGAAATGAAGGAGAAGAAGGCCGAGAGAGAGAGAGAGAGACATGGATGGGTGGTGGTTAGGGAGAGGGCCTTGCTGCGGCGGCGGGAAGAAGGAAACGAAAGGGAGAGCTAGGGTTTCGATAGTTGTAAGAGAAAGGAGAGGAAAAAGGGTAGAGGGTAAGAGCAAGAGTGAGAGAGAGAGAAGGGTGGAGGCGGCGGCTAAAGATGGATCTTTGGGTTTGGGTTAGGGGAAAGAGAGGGAAGAGAAGAAGAGAAGGGGGAGGGAGAAAGAAAGAGAGTTTATATATGCGAGGGCTAGGGTTTGAGTTTTGAGCCTTTTTAAAAAAAAAAATTAAAGCCTAGAAACTCTTGATTTATTTTATTTTATTTTATAAGACTATATATATTATTTTATACTATTTATCTATTTATTAGTAATATTCTATTTTTTTGAGAAAAAATCTCGAAAGGTGTGAAAAATAAAGATTCAAAATTGACATGGAGTTTTTAAAACTAAAATCTAAAATCCGCTAAATGAAAAGGTCAGACATCGAACATCGGGAGAAAACTATGTGATTTTCAAATATTTTGTACTAAAAAATATGATAATTTAAAATTTCTAAAATGGCCTTCGAGTTCCTGAGCTCAAAATCAAGCAAACTCGGGCGCACCATGGAGCCCACACTCTCTCCACTATCATCAAACACCTGATCCGACATGGAGATCCAAAAATCTCTGCAGAAATTTCAACTGATAGGGTCAGGTCGTTACATACTCGACGCATCTACGTCATCGAACAACATCACATTGGGAAGGAATCTACAAGAAGAACATCATCTACATCTAGTGAGCTCACATAAGGCAAGTGCTTCCTAAGTTTTGTTTTTATTTTCTTAAATCATAAATCTTGTGAAATGGATTAAAGCATGGTGCTTAAACCACTATAAAAAATAGAGGGATAAGAACGTAGACTAGGGTTGGTGGAACCTTTTAAAATCTTAGGGGAGTTGAGTGAAATTCCAAACCAGTTGGATAGGTGGAATTCCTATTCTATTAGTTAGAGTGTAATTCCCCACTTAGTGAATTGTGATAGATGTAGATTGGGTGAGTCCAACAGTGGATGTAAGTTTGTTAACTGAACCACTATATATTGTGTGTTGTGGGTGATTTGGTCTTATGCTTGTGAGATTGATGTTTTAATTTGGCACACTCTTGTTTCACACCACTTGATGAATCTTATTTATCCGTTGGACATTATTGTCGTTAATCATGAAATTTGATAAGACCACTTAAATTGGAATTGTCCTATTCACCCCCACCCCCCTCTTTAGGAACAATCTAGTATCGTGTTCTAGCACCCTAAGGGACTTTCAAAACCACTGTACAAGATTGATTTAACAAAACAACATCAAATCTAAGAAACATTTGCCTTGTGAAAGCTTTCTTGATGTAGAAGTGTGGTTCTTGAAGAATCTCCCAATTTGATGTCGTTCGATGACAAAGATGCTCCGAGTATGTGTAATCACAATCTATGGGAGGTTGCTACAATATGGATTTGCAAGTTGACCCCAGGCTTCGCTTCTCTCTCTCTCTCTCTCCCAATCTTAATCTATGAAGATTGGATTAAAAATTATTCTCGTAAGTAAGGTACATAGAGAGGAGGTGGGATCTCTGGGAATGCCTTAGATTTTCTTATTGAAAGATCTCTCGAAGTGTCGAACAAAACACAACAAGGTTTGGAGAATATATAGGCAAACACAAACTTCCCAACTCTGGGTCACCGAAGGGTGGGTCTGGTCGACAGGTCGGTACTAGCATAGTGTCGTTGTAATATGACCGTTAAGCTTCCAATGGATATAAAATGGTCACTATCGATGAGTCGGTCTCATCGATGGGTAGACATCACTTATGTTCGATGTGTCGGTCTGTCGATCGTATCAACCTGACGCAAAACCATGCAGACAGAGTTTCAAGTCTAGATACTTGTCAAATCCAAATCGACATGTCACTACTAACATCAATGGGTCAGCCCTGGTACTCTCGACAGGTCTGTGACCTTAATATGTTTGTCTGAGAGTAGTCCAGAGTTATAAGTTACAGAACTCACTCAACCCAGGTCAACGTGTCGTGCTCATCAATGGGTCACTCTGTCCTCATCGATATGTCGATGTGCACAAGACACTCGATCCGAGAGCAACCCCGAATGACTGTGTGTTCATTTCAGAACCCTCGCCAATTTGGTCGACGTGTCGAAAATCTCAACTGATCTATCCTATCTCACTGATGGATCAGAGGACTCGACGGACCTGACAGTTTGTCATTTTTCCAATGTTTATCCAACTTGGTCCTGTGACTGTCAAGGGTGCACTGAGGCTTGGTTATGTTATTACCAACATGTTCCACTAAGCCTAGGCAATGTCTACTAAGGATGTGGGTTCCACCTAAAGTTATCTATGGCCAATTACATTTTGTGATTTCCATACACTTAGTGATGATGAATCTGTAATATCCTAGATTTTTCAATATATTAATATTTACGAAAATGCCATTGGAGTTATAAATTTAAGGGTGATGATCATAGATGGTGGGACCTATTGCTCAAGTAAGACTCAATGGCTATGGGTTATGTGTTGGAAATTAAATAAATGGGTAATGTATACTCAAGTGGGTCAAGAATTTTAAATGGGTCATAATTTGATAAATGGGTCAAAATGGCCAAATGGGACCCAATGGGTCGTGAATGACATGAGTAATCATTGAGTGAGCTCAAAGCTTAATTGGTTTAAGTTTCATTAAATATTTGAGTTGGTTTGAGTTGAAATAAATAATGGAGTTTAGTTGAGTTGAATTTATGAGTTGAATTACATTGAATTGATGAGTTAAATGGGTTGAGTTGAGAGAGTTAAATTATTATAAATAAGTGAAGTGTGTGAATGAGAGGGGAGTGTTTTAAATTCCAATTCTAACAAAGGAAACGTTGGCTGCATGCATAGGCTTTACCATGCATGTAACTCCTACCTTTGTGATGAATGAAATGGCGTTAAATGGGAGTTACATAGGTAAGAAGTGTTTTTTTCAAATTCAAGTCCATATGCACGTTGGAATGGCATGAGGGTTTATTCCATGCTTGGGTTTTCAAAGGGACAGCCAATGGATGGTTGGGTGGTCCAAAGATCAAAGATCAAAACCGTTGGGTTCAAGGAGTTTCATCTCATAGATGAAACTCCCATTTGGGCAATTGATGATGAGTGGCGGTTACACAAGGTTAACCAAGGGGCTAGCCGTTGGAGCCTATGCATGCAAAAGTAATGAAGGATGGATAATGTGAGGAATGCATACAGCAAGAGGGTCTTGGAAAGCCGTTGGACACCTTGGGTGTTTCATCTCAAGGATGAAACCCCAAGGAAGGTATTAAACAAATGGGAGTTACAAAGTGTGTTCACATTTGGAGAGGTGATGGAGAAGGGTTGCATCAAGGGCAACCAAGAGTCAAAACCGTTGGAGGGTTTCATCTCAAGGATGAAACCCCCACATGAAATAAGTTATGGAAGTAAATGGGAGGAAATGGGAGGAGAGTTACATTTGGTGCCAACCTTGGGCTGAATTTCATTAGCCAAGAGAATTTCATTTTCTATCACTATCTCTTCCTCTCTTGGACGTTCTCCATCTCTTTTATCAAGACAAAATATACAAAGGAGTTTGGTACCAAGGCTTATCACTCTCATCTAAGACCAAAGTTCTCTTTCTCTCTCTCTCTCAGGAGGTTGCAGCAAGGATAATCTCAGTTAAGAGAACAAGAAGGAAGGAGGAAGGCAAAGAAGCAAGAGAAAGAAAGGAAACAAGGAAGATCAAAGAAAGACCGGAGGAGTCGCGGACCGGTGAGTGTTTTTATTAAATGTTATTTAAAAGAATTATAGGGTTCGGCCAAGGTTTATGGCCGAATCCCATGGTTAAAAATTAAGGATTGAATGATATAGTTTAAGAAGAGATTAGGGTTCGGCCATATGTATGGTCGAACCCCATGGAAAGACTTAGTCATTCTAAGGGTTGAAAATCATGGGACAGTTTGATGGTCTTAAAAGGATTTTTAATGGATGAAGCTTTGGATGTTGAATAAATCAGTTCTGTAATAGCCCGAATTTTCGAATCAATATATGTTTCGTATTTATTGATTTTAAATTGAATTTTGACATGATGGAATACCAAATGGATCAAAAGTTGGGACAAGGGTCCAAGAATGGCCCAATTGGGCCATGGATTGGATGAAATCCATTTAATGGGTCAATGAGGACTAAGCAGGTCAACGATGGTCAAAGTGGGCCCGATAGCCATGTGGGGCCCAATGGATCAAAAAATCGGTTCCAACCCTAAGGTAAATGGGTAAAGAGGGAATCTAATTGGGCCATGGGCCCAATGATTACCCAATAGACCATGAATTAGAATTAATTCATTTAATTGGTCAATGGTAAATAATTGGGTCAACTAGCCATACGGGCCCCAATGGGCCAAGGTAGGTAAGCCCTAAAATAAATGGGAAAGACAAAAATATAATTGGGCCATGGACCCAATGGTGATCCAATTAAGATAAATTAAATAGATTAGATAATTATAAAACTATCTAAGTTAAGATGTATCAAGATTAAATAATATGGCCAAATGGGGCCCACCTCCACCTCACCTATTGAGGTGGCGTGTGGACCCAAGAGTAGTGGGGCCGACCACCATGGTTGACTTGGTCAACCATGGGTGGATCTTAGAGGGAATTTAATGGGATTAAATTAAGTGGGAAGTGATTAATTAAATTAACCAAGGGATCAAGGTGATTTAAATTAATTAACCTAAGATTAAAATGGTCAAATGGTCAAAACCACTCCAACAAACACAAACCACTTCAAGAAAACACAAATTAAAACTATGGATTAAAGGTGGTGGTTTTATCCCAACCACCACCATTAATGCATGTTGGTTGGTGAGGAAGTTAATGTTTGAGTGAAGGCTACTCCAACCATCTCCATCTCATTTCAAACAAACATTTTCACTCTCTCTCTCCCTCCCACTCTCAAAACCGTCCCATGCATTGGAGAAAAGAAAAAGAGAAGAAAACTTAGAAGAAGAAGAGAAGAAAAGAGAAGGAGAGAGCAAGCCTTGGTCCACCCCTTCAAGATCAAAGGCTAAGATCTTGTTTTCCATCACCTTCCCCTCTCCCTCTCTCAATCTAACCCCATCTACCGTAGCCGATCCAAGCATATTTCACCACTGATCAAGCACATCTAACCGATCAACCAAGGAGAGGAAGAAGAGAAGAGGCTAAGGAAATCAAGAGGAGAAAGAAAGACCGGAGGAGTCGTCGGATCGTAAGTATGTTCTAAACAAGAAATTTGAATTTTTAGGGTTTTAAGTTGTGGAATCCATTTCCTTGGATTGGATGGTGGCCAAACCATCATAGGCTTTGAATTTAAAAAAATCCATCCAATGGTAGGATAAGGAATTGATAAAATGGAGGAATGGATTAAGTAATGGATTAGGGATGTTAAGTATTTAAAATAATTTTTATGGATTTGTCAGGAAATTTTGGGCCATAGGGTTCGGCCATGCCATGGTGGGTGATTAGAAGATGTATGCAATTAATTAAGGTTTTGTAAGTAGGAAAAATGGTTTAGGGTTTTTAAGTACAAAAAATGATTAATGGTTTTATGAAGATCTTAAAGTTGGTGATAGGTAGCAATTTTAATGGATGAAAAAGGATAGAAATTAAGGGAAGAAATAATAGTTGCAAATGGATTTCCAAAGTGTATGACATAAGTTTTAAATGGACCAAATGAATGATATTATTAATTTTAAATGGAATTTTTAAAACAAAGAAAAATCATGGACTATAGGGTTCGGCCATACAAGGTGGCCGAACCCCATGGTTAGTGATCTATGAGGGTTAGGGTTCTTAAATGCTCATTGATTAATGGTTTTTAAGATTTGAAGAATGATGGAGAATGGTTAGGGTTTCAAGGGTTAAATGTAGGCAAATTTTTGGAAAAAGTTTTATGATGGAATCCATGGATTATATTTTAGAATTTTTTTTAGAATGGAACTATGGTGATGGTTAATTATTTTTATAAAAATGGAAAGATGGAAGAGGATGGAGGAAGTGATAAGTTCAATGGATTTGAAAGTGTATGATATAAAGTTTTAAAGGGACCAAATGAATGAAAATTATTGATTTTTTAAATGGAATTTTAGCAAAGAAAACCATGGAGTAACATTGAGGAAATAATGGCCTCATATGGCTCCAATAAAGGGAACCATGAACCATGGGTTCGGCCATGGTATATGGCTGAACCCTATGGTGATATTTTAGGACTTTTATGAATAGAAAATGATGGAGAAGAATGATTAAATTTAAATGGATATATGGGACTATGTAATGTTTAAAATGGGATGAAAAATAAGGTTTTAAATGAATGATTTAAATTTTCATTGGAGGTATGTTAAAATGGGTAAAATAGACCCAAGAAAATGGAGATAGGGTACCATGGGTTCGGCCATGGTGTATGGCCGAACCCATGATCCCTTTGTGGGCCACCTTTAGGGTCAAATATGAAATGACATATGGGACTAAATGTTTTTTTTCAAAAATTAAATAATAGGTGGCTGATTTTAGATATGTTATGGAATCAGAAATGGGTCTAAGTTATGGATGAAATTTAGACTTAAAATAGACATGAATGGGTGACTGTTTAAACATGGAAGAGGGAGTGGCAAAACGGCAAATAATAGCCACATTGAAAAACCATGGGTTCGGCCATGGTACATGGCCGAACCCTATGTGGGTTGGAAGTAAAATTTGGTACAATGTGAATGATGAAACGAAATGTATAGATGCTGCGTTTTAGGTTCGCTTATTGGAATATTTGAAATGGCCAAAATCGGATCTTATGTATGTGTTTTAAACCACGGAAAATGAGGCTAAGTTAAGGGCTGATATTCGATAAAATAGTAACATAATTAATGGCCATTAATGGGTCTAAGTAGATGGATCAATTATGGACTTAATCATGGATAAACGTATGGACTAATTCGGTAAATGTAATAAGGTATCAGGACGTCGCAAACGGTACGCGATTGGTGACCGGATTATCGAACGGAAACGTAACGGAACGCTACGCGGTATTCGGTAGGATTCCTACCTTTTTGTAAGCGATAGATATGTGATGGTATTTTAAATTATTTTGATTTGGCTTATGATGGATTTATGATTATGATTTATCTTATGATGAGTTTTAAGTTATGAATCATATGGATTATATTTTAATATTATGCATTATATGGCTATGTATGATATGTTAAGTATATGGATTACGTATATATTACATAGCATAATGCACTTACATCTCATGCATGGCATGGGCAGGAAAATAATGAAACCGGAGTCCATGCTCCGTCGGGGCGACCGAGAATCAGACATGGGGATAGCCTGAGGGCTATAGCCGGAGTCCATGCTCCGTCGGGGCGACCGAGAATCAGACATGGGGATAGCCTGAGGGCTATAACCGGAGTCCATGCTCCGTCGGGGCGACCGGGAAGCAAACATGGGGACAATACATAGTATGATCATACGGATGATGGGTGGGACACATGACATAGGCACCCATGGCATAACATTCATTACATGCTTATTTTGTTATATTTTATTGTATCGGTATGCATGTTATCACTAATCCATGTGCTAGCCCTACTCGGAGTCCTACTGGGCGCGTTGACTAACGCCCTACTTCTACCCTAGCTGATGACACAGGAGATGGAGGAAAAGGTGGACATGACAGGAGCCAAGCATAGGAGATTGGGAAGCGCATTCTTAGTTTATTTAAGTTTATATTTTGGAAATGTAATTTTGAGTAACTTAGCTCGTCGGATTGTATAATTTGCACTTTTTGCGATGGTTTGGATTTTACTTATGGACGATTATATTTTATGATATAAATATGAACATAGGGCATTTTGGTAATTCAATGTTGTATCTTCCCTTCTATCTAAAAACCGGTAGGATAGACTCTATTATCATGTTCCGCAATAATTATAATCCGCGAGCTTACTTCCTACGCGTGAACCGTTCTCGTGGACTTAGTTCCGCGCACGCGTGGGGTTGGCCAGTCAAGGGTTGGGTTTTAGAAGCTCGGACTTAACTCGCGTCGTGACGTCTGCGCCCTCTCTCACTTTTCATTTCAAAAAAAAAAAAAAATAGACTCTGATTTTCAGAAGGCGAGTGAAAAAGGGACGGGCGTTACAAGTTCCATGGAAGAAAATGAATGGATAATGATGTGTAAAATGGATAAGAAATGGGTCATAGGGTTCAGCCACTTGGGATGGCCGAACCCCATGAAAAGACATGGTGAACTTTTAGGGTTTTTGAGAGATAAAAACCTTACTATGTAATGAAGGTTTAAAGGATTTTTAAATGTCGATAAGGTTACTGTTTTGGATCGGCAATTGCATGATTAAATCATGTTGTTTTCATGGCTAAGTTGTTGATCATAAACCATGGATAGATGATGGACTAATTGAATCAAGAGAACCATAGGGTTCGGCCATGTGTATGGCCGAACCCCATGACCTGTTTTTATGGGTTAGTTAGAGTAAGAATATGGTTGTAAATTATGGATTAAGATATGCTTTTGTTTTGAGTATCACATATGTTTATCAATGGACTTAGTATAAGAAATTAATCAGCCATCAAAGATGCTGGAAAGAGGGACAAAAACCAGTTTGGTGAGGTTCGGCCATGTAGTATGGCCGAACCCCACTAATGGTCATTGGTGGCCTTAGTGTGCAGCTAATATGTGATTAAAGATGTATGTAAGAATGATTTAAAGGATCAAATAAAGATGGTGAGGTTCGGCCATGTTGTATGGCCGAACCCCACCAAGGTGGATTAGTTATGGTTAGTGGTTTTTAAATAAAATTAAACAAGGGTTAGTATAGTGGCATTATGGTAAATATGGATGAAATGATCAAAGATGAAATGACCAAAGGATTTGAATTATGGGCCAAAAACAAAGTGGTAAGGTTCGGCCATGTTGTATGGCCGAACCCTACCAAGGTTCATTTGGAAGTTTGATTCAATTGAATGGTTTTAAGTAAATAAAAGAGACCAAAATTTAAATGGGTGAGGTTCGGCCATGGGATATGGCCGAACCCCACAAAGTGGATTTTTGGGACTCAGACTAAATTGGAATCACATGGATGAATGTTTGATTTGCTGTTATATAAAAGGGCCACGGGAATTGCTTGAACGGTGTACAAAGTCGTGATCGGTTGATGGTTGAAAAGAACGGTTAATCTAAGTGACATTTGAGTAGGTTTCCTACCTTTTTGAACCACATTTATATTTGATGTTTTATCATAATTTTGATGAGTTATGTGCTATGTTATCATGTTTCAAAGTAGTTTTCTATAGTAATATATATTTACAAATGGCATGACATCATGGACATCTCATGCATGGCATGGGGTGGTGATTATGGAAACCGGAGACCACACTCCATCGGGGCGTCCGAAAGACCACTGTGGGGTACCTTGATGATGAGAATCCCATCAAGAGGAATCCGGAGGCCACACTCCGTCGGGGCATCCGAAAGACCACTGTGGGGGTACCTTGACGATGAGAATGCCGTCAAGAGGAGGCTATGTATAATGGTGATGGGTGGGACTCATTACTTATTCATTTCATACATAGCAATGTTTTTTATGAGATTTTGATGAACATGTATTATTATATATTTGCATGTTTTTATACTAACCTTGTGGTAGCCCTAATTGGAAAGACCAATTGGGCGTGTTGATCTAACTCCCTATCTCTATCCTTAGTGGATGACGCAGGAAAAGGGAAGAACGAAGATCTTGAAGGAAACCAAGCTTAGAAGCTTGGGCTTTGAATGGACTTTTAATGGATTGACTTATGGACTTTTATATGGACAATGTAATTTGATAGTTAGTTGATGTTGGCATGTAATAATGTAGTTAACTAGTTACTATGGTTTGGTTTATTTTGGATGGTTTGGAATGAATGTTTAGGATAAGGTTATTATAGTAATTTTGGAGAATATGAATATGTATTTTGCTATCTAATGATGTAAAATGGAGTAGTCTTAGGATCTATTATAACCCGTAGTTAGACTAAGATTAAGTTTATTCCGCAAGTCTCATTGGTACCATGTGTGGATCAGTTCTTATGGACTTAGTTCATACGCACATGGGCTTGGCCAGTTAAGGGTTGGACTTTAGAAGTTCGAACTTAACTCGCATCATGACACTCCACCCCGATCACTTGTTTATCATTATATAAAAAATAAAAAATAAACTCTGATTATTAGAGTGAAAAGGGCGGGGTGTTACAGAATCTTGCACTTGATCTTCCATTTTCAAAGCTCTTGATTCAATCTTCATCACTTGAGTCTTGTTTCATTGGCTTCAACCTTCTGAGACAATGCTTCACCTAAGTCATTAAATTGACAAATAGGTGACTCAGTAAGCTGGGGCACTAACACCTGACTATAGTATTTATCATGCTTGATGAGTCATACAATTATGGACGTTAGATTCCAAGTCCTACTGTGGTTACTCAAATGTGTTAATGTGTGCCAAAATGATTAACACATTTGAAACATGTTTAGTAATCATCGTTGGTATATTGGTTTCATTCCATATGATTATTGGTATATGTATTGTGGAATGAATATTGTGTAAGATAATTGTGTGGCATTTCAAATTCATTTTGGTAAAATCATGTTTATCACATGCCACATGTTTCTTAAAATCAATAGAGACATTTGAAAAAGAAAAATGGACTTAAAAAGAAAAATATATGTTCGGTCATGGCGACACATACCCATTTAACGATGGATCGGCTACGACCGATTGTTGACGACGATGTATCATCCGTGAACCGAAGGTTTTAGGTAAAAATCGTTCTTCTAATTTTGTGTTTCATTCCATGATCTTAAAACTAGTTATATGTTTTGTGAAATCTATGTTTTACATGTACGCTTGCACTTTAAGCTTTAAATTTGGAATATGTCTAGATTCATCTCATTCCTAGTACTCAATTATGTGCATAATTTTGGAATGTATGAATTTTGTGTATTGCCTGATGTATTACTCATGTATGTGCATGCATTATGAGGTTTCATCTCTGTACTAAATTGCTAGTATCTTATTTGGGAGATGATCTTGTGCACATACAAAGTGGTGTTTCATTCCATGAATTTACATTTGTCAATCTCATTTGGAATGAACCTTGCTCCATGTTTATGAATGGTATTGATGATCCAAATGTGATCAAGAGTTAAAAAAAAAAAGGTAATCCATTCATGTACCCTTAAAATTCAAGTATAAAACCTCAATGTAGTGATCATGAGTGAATGTAAATGAGGTTGAAAGCATGAAAACTAAAATGATTATTGGCAAACACTTGTATGGTTCATATCGATCATTTATTCCTTGCACCTTCTCTTAGGTATATCTTGGTGCAATTGAAAATGTTTTTGCTAAGTGTTTGTGATTATGTTATTTCATGATTATGTTTTTACTAAATCAATCTCGTAAAGTGGATTATAGTGGGTGTACTCTGGAACCACTATAAAAAATAGAGGGATAATGACGTAGACCGAGGTAGGTCGAACCTTTCAAAATCTTAGGGGAGTTGGGTGAAATTCCCAACCAATTAGTTAGGTGGAAGTCCTAATCTATTTGTGAGGGTGTAAATGTAACGACCCGCCATTTTTCACTCGTCAAAAATCAGAGTCTATTTTTTTATTTTTTTTAAATAAAAAGTGAGAGAGAGCGATACGTCACGACGCGAGCAAAGTCCGAGTTTCCAAAGTCCGACCTTTAACTGGCCAACCATGCGTGTCCGTGGACTAAGTCCACTAAAATGGTTCATACGCGATAAGGTTAAACTTGCGGAATTAAACATAGTTGCGGAATTATAATAGAGTTACTATCCTATCCAATTTTAAATAGCAATGAAGTCCATCACATTAAATAACTGAAGTTTCAATGTCCAAAATAAAACAAACCATAGCAAATAGTCTAAGTTATTATAGTCCTAAAATGCTAATTACTCAAATTACATGTCCAAAATGAAATCTTAAATAAAATAAATCCAGATCATCCAAGCTCCTAAGCTTGGCTCCCTTCACATCCTTCGCTCTGTCCATTCCCTGTGTCATCATTTAAGGTAGAAGTAGGGCGTTAGACAACACACCCAGTAGGTACTCCGAGTAGGGTCAAACACATGGATTAGTATAAAAGTCATAGATATATATATATATATATATGTCAAAACCATGCAAGTCAATGCCATGCCATGGGTGTCATATGCCATGAATCCCACCCATCAACATATCACCACATATAGTATTCCTCTTGACGTACAAGCCACATCAAGTTATTGTCATGATTCCCCACGTATGCCTTATCGGTCCCACCGAACGGAGCGTGGACTCCTCTTTTTATTACAAACATCATAACCGGAATCAGTACGGATCCCTCCTACATTTGTTTATCAGATATCCAAATGGAGCGTGGACTCCCCTCATTTGATCCCTCCCATGCCTTGCATGAGATATGAGTGCACACATGTTATTCATATTACACATATAGCATGAAAATCCCAACATTAAAACATATCATTTGATACCAAAATAATTCATTACACATAGAAGTAAAATCATCACATATACATATTCCATGGTTTTCAATAAGGTAGGAATCCTACCAATGTCCAAATATCGTGTCCTTGCGTTTTCGTCCAAAAACCGATCACCCATCGCGTCAAGCAGATCGTATTCCCGTTTGTGAAACCCGTTACCTTATTACACATAAATAAATCAAATTGATGACTCATTTGATTCCCATCGTTCCATGTTCATTTTCCACCTATGATTATAGTCCTTAGACCGGTTAAGACCCCCTAGGGGTTTCGGCCATACCTTAGGGCTAAAAATGTTTTAAGTCCGTAAAAACTTATTAGTGGGGTTTGGCCATACAACATAGCCGAACCTCACTCTATTGGTTTTGTTCCCATTCCTTTAATCCGTGTTTCATTTTGGTTCATGCGTGTCAATCCTCATTCATTCTTTTAAGCTAATATGTTCCATAGTTAATCATTAAATTTCTTAAACATACATAAACCCACAAAATGATCCATAAAAATGATTCATGAGGTTCGCTCATACAACATGGACGAACCCATGATTCTTCATTTCCATCTTCTTCTTTCTTAAATCATTTAAGACATACTAGATCCATAAAAATCCCTCCATGGCGTTCGGCCATACAACATGGCTGAACCCATGGTCCATCATTTTCCATTCTTTCTCCATCTTAATCATCATGAGGATGGGTTCTCTTACAAAATATTACATACAACAAATTGAGGTCCTTTGATGGGGTTCGACCATACATCATGGCCGAACCTCATCCAATCCCTTTTTTTCCTCCATGATCTATATATATAAAAATTAGGGTTCGGCCATGCAAGGGGCCGAACCATGTTCTTCCATATTTGTTTCAACCATTTGATCTTTCCTTATATTCAATCATGCATGTTGTCATAAATCATGTATACATATAGTCCTTAATCTCACCCATTAGGGTTTTGTCCATTTTTCCATCTCGAAAAATCATATTTCGGATTTTGAACCATACTTCACTTTTATGTCCATCTCATTGACATTCCTTGGATGTATTTTAAATCCATGGCCTATAACCATTTGGCCAACTTTCCAATCCGAAATGGAACCTGTAACGCCTCACCCATTTTCACTCGCTTTTTCTCGTAAATTCAGAGTATATATATATTTTTTTATAACAGAGTAGAATAATAGAGCGCGGGACTTCACGACGCGAGCTAGGTCCGAACTTCCAAAGTCTGACCCTTAACTGCCCAACCCTATGTGTGTATGGACTCAATCCAATAAAACGGTTCACACATAGCAATATCAACTTGCGGAATAAAATCATAACGTGAGAAATCATAACATCAAAATGCAGAATCATAATAGAACCAAGTTCTATTCCATTCAGATAGCAAAGTACGTCAAGTCCTTATCCATAATTAAAACACCATAATTATCCAATAAATCATCCAACCATCTAAGTTATTGCATTCCGAAATCTAAATACTCAAATACAAGTTCCTGAGTAATTTTATTCAAAACATATAAAATAAGTCTTCCAAGCTCCTATGCCTGCTCCGTCTTACGTTCATCGTTCCCCTGATTTTCTTTATCATCAAATAGGGTAGAAGTAGGGCGTTAGAACAACGCGCCCAGTAGGAATTCCAGTTACGGCTAACACATGGTTAGTACAAAACATATATAATAATATAGTGATGTCAAAACCATATAAAATCCATGTCATGGAATGATGACAAATGCAATGAGTCTCACCCATCACATGTACATAAATGTACTCACCACATAGGTCTTCCGGACGCCCCGGCGGAGTGTGGACCCTCCAGATTTTTCTTGATGGAAATCACATCAAGGTATCGCACATAGGTTTTTCGGACGCCCCGACGGAGTGTGACCCCTCCGGTTACCAATCCTCCACCCCATGCCATGCATGAGATGCCAATGAAACACATGCTATTTTAAGAACATAAATAGAGCATTTAGAATTACCTTTTGAAATCATATCCAACACATGCTATTTAAACAATTTAAACATAGCATTTGAAAATCATATAAAGCATATCCTTTGAAAGATACATTTCATCAAATATAAGATAGAACTAGTGTACATAAATCCATGATTTAAAAGAGGTGCAATCCTACCAAAGACCGTCAACGCGTGCTTGCGTCTTTCGTCCAAGAATCGATCACCGATCGCGCACCGCTTGCGAGATCCCGTTACCTTATAATATAATAATAAATCAACACCAAGTCCCACTTGATATTACAAGGTTCTAAGTCCATTATAAAACCCCATCTTTTCAATCATTAAAACAATTGCCTTAGTTAATGTTTGATCCACAAGACAACTTAGCCATAATACCATCATGGTTTGGCCATGCAATGGCCGACCCACATCCCTAACCATGTCTCTATTTAAAATCCTCTTTCAAATCTAAAACCGCCCAACCGTCCAAGATTTCCATTATTTAAAATTTAAGAGCATAAACCCATAATTTTCCATGGTTTTCCATTAAAATCATAAAATCCATCCCCCCATCCTCTTCCATGGGGTTCGGCCCAACACCTTGGCCGAACCCTATGGTTTTTTATTTCAAAATAAATTCATCAATTATATACTAACCTTTTCCAATTCCGGGTTCTTCTAATCTTTCTCCTTTCTTCTTAATTTTTCTCCAACCAAGAACACCTTCTTGTTGCTGCCCTTTCTTCTCTTGCTCTTTGCTGTGTGAGAGGATGAGAGATTAAGAGAAATAGAGAGAGAATTCGACAATGAGGGTTTAAAACCGTGTACCCCTCTATGTCTCCCCTTTTATGCAATTCCAATTGATCAACATAGAAAGTACTAAGATAGAAATTGTCCTTCCGCTTTGCTTCCCTCTTTCTAGGCTTCCACTCGGCCAATGCTAGGATAGCAATGCCGTGTACCCCTTGTCTTAGATTAGTAGTTGCCAACCTCCCTTTCTTAAATTAGTAATTGCCGACCTCCCTTGCTTAAATTAGAATGTGTCTAAGATAAACTATGCCCCATTGCCGTGTGCGCTTGTGTTTAATTTAGACACTTCTTTCAATTAATTTAAGATTATATGCATACCCTTTTTAAAAGATCCCATGCGCCTAATCCTAGATTTTTACATCTAAAATTCGGCCATGCAATCTTTTATTTAAATGCATCACTAAAGTAATTCAAACTCATTTAATTTTTAATAAAACCAATTCCACAATCAATTGGATCCTAATTGGGTCATGGCCCAATTCTTTATCAATTTAAGATCCAATCTAAAATTCACCATTAAAATGTATAATTTCATAAAAATAATAAATTGAAAATCCAAGGTGTTATAATACAACCCTCTTTTAAAATTTTTGTCCCGAAAATTAAGTGAAGTAGGGTTTTAAACATTTACCTAAATAACTCAGGATTAGCTTTTCTCCTTTCCGACTCGAGTTCCCATGTAGCAATGCCATGTCGATCCCATACTATCTTGACAAACTGGATCGTTCAGTTCCGTAACACCCTTTTTTCTGTGTCCACCACTAGGACAGGCTTCTCGACGTATGTCACGTCGCTCGAACCTCTATGTCTTGTACGTTCAGTACGTGAGAAGGATCAGGATTATACTTTCTCAACATCAATATATGGAACACATCGTGTAAAGATGCCAACTGTGATGGGAATGCCAATTGATAAGCCACGTGCTTCATCCTTCTTATGATTGAAAACCGTCCCACATATCTTGGCGACAATTTTCCTTTCTTTCCAAATCTCATGTGTCCCTTCCGTGGCGAGACTTTTAAGAACACCATGTCTCCCACTTCTGTAACGCCTTCCCCTTTTCACTAAAAATCAGAGTCTATTTTTTTTTTTTTTTGAAATAAGAGTAACAAAAGGCGTGGGACGTCACAACGCGAGTTAAGTCCGAGACTCTAAAGCCCGGCCCCTAACTGGCCAACCCTACGTGTGCGTGGAACTAAGAACGGTTCACACGTAGAAGTAAGCTTGCGGAATATTAAACTAAGTGAGGAATTGTAATAGAGACTATCCTACCAATTTTAGATAGCAGGGAGGATACATCATTTAAATTACTAAATTATCTCAAGCCATAATGTCCAAAATAAAATCCAAACCATAGCAAGTAATATATATTATTATAGACCGACGAGCTAAGCTACTCAAATTACATTTCTAAAATAAATCTTAAATAAACTAAGTAGCTCGCTTTCCCAAGCTCCTAAGCTTGGCTCCCGTCCCGTCCACCGTTTCCGCCGTCTCCTGCGTCATCAGCTAGGGTAGAAGTAGGGCGTTAGACAACGCGCCCAGTAGGACTCTGAGTAGGGCCAACACATGGATTAGTGATAACAAGCACATAGGTAATAGTATAATGAAAACCATAAATTGAATGCCATGCCATGGGTGTCTATGTCATGAGTCCCACCCATCATCCTCATCATTGTACAATGTCCTTTTTCCAATCATATATAAAATCCCCCTTAATGGAAAAACCTCATCAAGATATCCCCATGTTTGCTTCTCGGTCGCCCCGACTGAGCATGGACTCCGGTTATATCTCAACACATCAAAATATCCCCATGTTTGCTTCTCGGTCACCCCGACGGAGCATGGGCTCCGGTTATATCTCAACACATCAAGATATCCCCATGTTTGCTTCTCGGTCGCCCCGACGGAGCATGGACTCCGGTTATAGCACATCAGGCTATCCCCATGTTTGCTTCTCGGTCGCCCCGACGGAGCATGGACTCCGGTTTCTTTATTTTCCCGCCCATGCCATGCATGAGAAGTAAATGCATTATGCTATGTAATATATATAACTCATAGCCTTAATATATAATTCATAGCCTTTACATATAATGCATAACCTTAAAATATAATTCATAGCATTAACATATAATTTGTAGCCTTAAAACCCATCATAAGATAAATCATATAATTGTCAAAAATAAATCAAGAAACCATCACACAACACATAATCCATGGCTTACAGAAACATAGGAATCCTACCGAATACAGACTAATGTCCTCTTACGTTTCCGTCTGATAATCCGGTCGCCGATACACGCACCGCTCGCGATATCCGATACCTTATTACATACGAATAATCAGCCTATGTTTTTAACCATTTAAATCCATTAATCATACCTTAGCGGGGTTCGGCCATACACCATGACCGAACCTCACTAACTAGGCTTGTGGGTTCCATTTAATCCATTAATTACTTTAATTACATGCGTCTAAAAACCAGCACCCTAGGCTTTATTAATCACACATAAGGTTGTTACTTAGAGCCCCTAAGTCCACGATCATCTCCCATGGGGTTCGGCCATGTACCATGGCCGAACCCATGGTTCTTGAATTTGGCCATTATTTACGGTTTTGCCACTCTCACTTCCATGGTTAATCACCCATTTATCCATGCACACTTAAGTCCAAAATTGATCCATAACTTAGATCCATTAGTGACCCATCAACCATGTTACAAGACTATTAAAAATCAGTCCTTAACTTAGCCTAATTTCCATTCATCTAACCACATGCATAGTTCCAATTTTTAGCCCATAATATGACCTACATATGGGTCATGGGTTCGGTCATACACCATGGCCGAACCCATGATGCCTTTTTCCCATTTTTCTTGGGTTCATTTTACCTCATTTGGCCCCACCATAAGTCCTTCCATGAAGGGGTTTAATTCGAACATTTAAACCATCATCCTTAATCATATTTGATACATTTTGGTCCATCAACTTAGCCATAATTTCCTTTTATTTTCATGGTTCTAAAATACCCAATCCATCAAAATCTCCCCATGGGGTTCGGCCATACACCATGGCCGAACCCATGGTCCATGGTTTACCACTAATTTCATCCCTTTAAAACATTATATACCATACTTGGAAATCCATTTAAAACTATCAACTTTCTCATCATTTTTCCATCCTTTCCATATCTATTAAATGAATACATTACCATAGGGTTCAAAACATTCCATCCATAAAATCTCTCCATTGTTTTCCTCATTTAAAAACCCCTTTAAAATTTACTAACATTCATTCATTGAAAACTTTAAAAATCATTAACCACTTAACATAGCCTCCATTCTCTAAACCCATTAAAATTCTAACACCATCACCATAAGATTCATGGTCCATCATTCATTCATGCCTTTTAAGGCCACAAAAATCATTCACATTTCCCATAAATTTCCTCATTTACAATCCCTTTAAAAATTACCACATTTAATCATTAAAACCCTAACAATCATAAATCATCCTCCATGGCTTCCATTCTTTATAACCTCATTAAAATCACTTAATCACCTAGTATGACAGAACCCTATGGTTTATGTTTCCTTCAAAATCACTTCTCCATGTTTCAATAATTTTAATACTTAGGGTCCTTAATACATCCATTTATTTTTTTTAATCTCTCTTTCCCATTTGTCTATTTCTCACTTCATCTTTGGATGGATTTGAGATCCAAGGCCCATGACAATTTGGCCACCATTAAATCCAAGAAATGGACTCCATTTTTAAACCTTAAAAATGTAAATTCTTGTTTAGAGATACTTACAAATCTGACGGCTCCTCCGACTTCCTTTTCTCCGTTTGGATTCCTTAGCCTTTTCTCCTTCTTTTTCTTCTTGATCTTTGGTCAAGATATGCTTGATCAAAATGAGATCATCAAGGTTTGGGTCGGCTAATGATGGAGTGGGTTTGAGAGAGGGAAGGGAGGAGAGGATGGGAAAAACTATCCCAAGGTTTGATCTTGAGGTGAAGGGCCAATGCTTGAGTTTCTTTCTTCTCTTCTTCTTCTAAGTTTTTCTTCTTCTTTCTCTTGTGGGAGTGGGGACGGCAATGAGAGGGAGCAAGAGAGGGAGAGAGTGAGATGAGAGTGGAATGGAGAGATGAGATGAAAACCCATCTCATCCCCTTGGTTTGCTTAAGTTACACTCCACCATTAAGTCCCCCACCTACCAAGCATGGGCTTATGTGCCTTAATGGTGGTGGTTGAGATGGATCTCAACCACCACCCTAAGCCCATGGTTTTGAGCTTAGAGATGAGGTGGTTTGGTCTTCCAACTTTGACCTTTTGACCACTTTTTGATTAGCTTAATTAATTAATTAATTGGATCATTAAGTTAATTAATTCCCATTTAACCTAATTACATCTCCTTAAATTCCCTCCATATATCTACCCATGATTGACCAATTCAACCATGGTGGCCGGCCCCACCAATCCTTGGTCCACACGCCACCTCACTTGATGAGGTGGAGGTGGGCCTCATTCGGCCATGTCACCTTGGTCTATTCACCATTAACTTAGGTGATTTAAATTTAATTAAATCCATTTCAACTACTTGGATCACCATTGGGCCCATGGTCCAATTCCATTCACCTCCTACCCATTTACCTTAGAGCTTAAATCATCTTGACCCATTGGGTCCCAAAAGGGTATTGGGCCCAATTTGACCATCCTTCGCCCAATTAACCATCATTGACCATTTAAATGAATTCAATCGAATCCGTGGTCCATTGGACCATATTTGGGCCTTTGCCCATATTTTGATCCACTTAACATTTATTCCATCAAATTTCTCAATTTTCATAATTAAAATAAATAATAGCCACACATATATTGATTTAAAAATTTCGGGCTATTACAACTTCAAATTCAAGAAATCTCCTCCTCTTGTCCGCATAGCTCTTCTGACGACTCTGCGCAGTCAACAAATGCTGTCGTATCAACTGTATCTGTGTTGTAGTCTCTACAACCAAGTTAGGTCCAATCAGTGCAGGCTCACCGGCCTCTGTCCAGCACACTAGTGACCTACATGGTCTACCATATAATGCCTTAAATGGAGCCATCTGGAGGCTTGCCTGGTAACTGTTGTTGTATGAGAATTCTACCAACGGTAAGTGATCCTCCCATCCACCCTTAAAATCTAGCATACATGCTCTCAGCATATCCTCCAGTTTCTGTATTGTCCTCTCAGACTGTCCATCAGTCTGTGGATGGAATGCTGTACTAATCAATAAATCTGTTCCCATGGCTAACTGCATGCTCTCCATACTCTGCCTATGAATCGACCATCTCTGTCAGACACTATAGTCCGAGGTATACCATGCAATCTGATGATATCCTTAATATACCGCCGACCCAAAGTCTCAAATGAGTCTGTCATCTTAATAGGAATGAAATGTGCAGACTTGGTCAGTCGATCTACCACGACCCATATCACATCGTTGCCCTTTGATGACCTTGGCAACCCTGTAACAAAATCCATGGAGATGTGCTCCCATTTCCATTCCGGTACTGGTAAGGGTTTGAGTAACCCTGGTGGCTTCTGATGTTCCGTCTTAACTTGCTGACAAGTTAAGCAATGTGTTACAAATTCAGCCACATCTCTTTGAGTCCATGCCACCAGTAATGTCTCTTCAGGTTGTGATACATCTTAGTGCTACCCAAATGAATAGAGAGTTTGGTCTGATGTGCCTCAACCAATAACTCTTTTCTGCAGTTCTTAGGTACATAAATCCTTCCTCGGAATAGACGACCCTGTCCTGGTCGTAATTCTCATTCCGTATGACTTCACCAGTAGACATCTTGGCCCAAATCTTCTCCACCTCCGGGCCTGTCCGCTGTTCCTGTTCAACCTTGGTAGACCATGTTGGACCTTATAATCATATTGTATATAGTCCCATGGTTATTGAGGTAAAGTTTAAATTCTCGAATGGTATTCAACATCTTCCATTCCATCCTGATCAAACATGCCACTGATGCATGTGATAAACGGCTAAGGGCATCTGCCACCTTGTTCGCCTTGCCAGGGTGATAACGAAGTGCGAACTCATAATCCTCCAGATATTCCATCCATCTGCGTTGCCTCAAGTTGAGCACTTTCTGATCAAACAAAGATTTCAAGCTCTTATGATCTGAAAACACTTCAAATTTCTCACCATAAAGATAATGTCTCCAGCTTTTGAGAGCGAAGACCACTGCGGCTAGTTCCAGATCGTGTGTAGGATAGAGACGTTCATGTATTTTCAACTGTCTTGATCCATATACCACCACACGATTACTTTGACTGAGTGTGCACCCCAGTCCCTCTCCTGAAGCATCGCATTGTACCTCATAACACTTGCCTCTTTCAGGCAAAATTAGGATACGAGCAGTGGTACGTCTCGTCTTCAGCTCTTCAAACCTTTGATTGCACAAATCTGACCATTCATATTTGACTCTTTCTGAGTGAGTCGAGTAAGTGGAGACGCAATTTTTTGAAAAGTCCATGATAAATTTCCTGTAATAAACAACCAATCCCAAAAAGCTACGGATTTCGGTTACATTCTTTGGCGCTTTCCAGTCTCTTATTGCCGCTATCTTAGCCGGGTCCACGGCTATACCTTCTTCTGATATAACATTTCCCAAAAAGTTTACCTCAGATAGCCAAAATTCACATTTACTGGCTTTGACATGTCCAGGACTATTCTCAGATACTCAGCATGTTCTTTCTGAGTCTTAGAGTAAATCAAAATGTCATCAATGAATACAATAACAAATTGGTCCAAATAAGGATGGAAGATCTTGTTCATTAAATCCATGAACACAGCCGGTGCATCGGTGAGTCCAAACAGCATGACTACAAACTCATATAGCCCATACTGCGTTCTAAAGGCTGTCTTCTCTATGTCCTCCTCCCTAACCCGGATTTGGTGATATCCGGACATCAAGTCAATCATAGAAAAATGACTGGAACCTTTAAGTTGATCGAATAAATCATCGATCCTGGGTAGAGGGTACTTGTTTCTAACCGTCAACTGGTTCAGTTTTCGATAATCCACACACATACGAAGTGAACCATCTTTCTTCTTTACAAATAACACCGGAGCTCCCCAAGCCGATGTACTGTTCCGAATGCACCCCAATCTAAGCAGTTCATCAATCTGCTTCTTTAACTTGGGCATCTCTGCTGGTGCCATCCAGTAATGTGGTAATGACACTGGTGCAGTGTCAGGGTACAACTTGATTCAAAATTGATCTCCCTCATGGGAGGCAAACCAGGGAGTTCCTTTGGAAAAACGTCCACATAGTCCCTTACTATTTCCGGAAGTTCAACCACCGGTGCCTTGTTGATTCTGATAATATTCAATGCCAGATGATTCAACCCTTCATGCAGTCTGCTTTGTTTATCAGCACACACCACATGTTGTTTTCCCTTAGGTGACAAAAATGTCACCCTGCGACGATAACAATCAATGTTGGCCTTAAAGCTAGCCAACCAATCCATTCTGAAAATAATATCATATTCTGACATATCGAGCACCAAATAATTGAAATCAAATCTGAGTCCAGCAAGTTCAGTAATCATTGCTGTGCATATAAGTCCCAATGATGTGTCTCCGACGGGGGATACAATAGTGAATGATGTGGATAGTTTTTGTACCAATGTACCAGTAGCAGTTATAAATGCAGCAAATATGAAAGAGTGTGATGCTCCCGAATCAAATAATGCAAAGGCGTAGGAACTACTGACTACTGCCATACCTTGAATCACTGAATGATCCTCTGCTGCTGCAGGTGCTAAGGTGAATACCCATCCAGATCCTGTAGGTGGCCGCCCCGCCTGATTAACTGTCCTGCCTCCACGTGAATTAGCTGGCCTAACTGGTGGTCGAGATGAGCCTCTAGAATTTGAGGGTTTGTTGAGTTGTGGACATTCCCTCTTAAAATGACCAGGCTGATCACAATGAAAGCAGATGCTCCCACCTCTGGGAGCCTGAGTGATTGATGCAGATGGGGAGGGATGATTGGGACAAAAGCCCCCCTGTTGACCCAGTAGATGGTATGGGTCTTGTAACGCCTGCCCCTTTTCACCGAAAATCAGAGTCTATTTTTTTTTTTAAGTGACAAAGGGCGCGGACGTCACGGCTCGAGTTAAGTCCGAGCTTCTAAAGCCCGGCCCTTAACTGGCCAACCCTATGTGTGGGTGTAACGAAGTCCATAAAAAATGGTTCACACGCAGAAGTAAGCTCGAGGAATAATACCCTAAGTGCGGAAATTACAATAGAGGCCAACCTACAACTTTTAGATAGCAGGGAAGATTTCATCATTTAATTACAAAAATGCCATAACATCATATGTCTACAAAAAAATCCAAATCATAGCAATAAATCTAAAATATTACATTTCCAACAAGCTAAACTATACAAATACACATTTCCCAAAATAAACTTAAATAAAATAATTAGTCCGCCTTCCCAAGCTCCTAAGCTTGGCTCCCGTCTCGTCCTTCTGCTCCGGCATTTCCTGCGTCATCAGCTAGGGTAGAAGTAGGGCGTTAGACCACGCGCCCAGTAGGACTCCGAGTAGGGCTAGCACATGGATTAGTAATAACAACATGCAGATAATATTATAATAAAACCATGCACTTTGGGCAATGTCATGCAATGGGTATTCTATGTCATGAATCCTACCCATCAATCTCATCATCATTGTACAATGTCCCTTTTTAACCATACATAGTGTTCCAAATAAAATCCATACCATCATCGTGCCATGACCCTCTTGATGGAAAAGCCTCATCAAGATGCGATCCACACTAGGCATCCCCCTTGATGGAAAACCATCATCAAGGTATCATAATTACAAAGGTCCCCCTTGATGGCAAAGCCTCATCAAGGTATAATAATACATATAAGGAAATATCCCCATGCTTGTTTATCGGTCGCCCCGACGGAGCATGGACTCCGGTTTCATTTCATCCTTCCCCTGCCATATCCCTCCTATGCCATGCATGAGATGTAGATGCCATATGCCATGTAATATATGTAACTCAATGTCATAAAACCCATCTTAAAAACAATTACAGGATTACCAAAATAAAATAGAGGAAAACATCACATGATACTAAATCCAAAACCCATCTTAAAACAACCCATATAATTTCCAAACTAATTCAAAGAAACCATCACTCAATCCATGGGTTACAAAAAGGTAGGAATCCTACCAAATACCGACTAGCGTTCTTTCTTTCGTTTCCACCCGATAGACCCCGTCGCCGATCCGAGTACCGCTTACGATGTCCGGTACCTTATTACATATTAACAATTAGTCCATGTTTTAACCATTTCTAAGCCCATACATCATGTCTTCGTGTGTTTTCCTCATTTTGGCCAATATTTACGGTTTTGCCATTACCCTCCCATGGATAATTCATTCCCTCTTCCATATACATTATGGTCTATAATGGATCCATAACTTAGACCCATTAATGATCCATAACTTAGGTCCGTTAATGACCCCCAGCAACCATATCATGTGATCATAAAATTAGTCCTTTTATTGACCTAATCCTTATTCCTTTAAACCCATACAAAACCCCATACTTAACCCTTTAAATGGCTAATGGATCATGGGTTCAAAATACCCAATTCATCAAATCTTTCCATGGGGTTTACATCATGCATTTAAACCACAATGAGTCCATTATCCATTAGCTAAAGCATATCCATAGACTTTAATCTTAGCCTATCCATTGGTTCACAAAAATGGGTCCATTGATGTCTCATTAACCATGACATAAGAATATTAGCAATTAACCACTTAATTAACCTAACCTACAAATACACATTAATCTTAGGCCTTAATTGGTTCACAAAATGGGTCCATTGATGTATTATTACCCATAACATAACTACACTAGAAAAATTAGGTATTTAAATACTCTAACCCTCATTCATTTCTCCCATACATAACACCAAATTTAATCCACAAATGGGTCATGGGTTCGGCCATACACCATGGTCGAACCCATGATGCCTTTATCCCATTTTTTCTTTAGCCTATTTACACATTTGCACCCATCACAACCCTTCCATGAAGGGTTTAATTTATACATTTAAATCATCATTCTTAATCACATTCAAGTCCATAAACTTAGCCATATTCCCATTACAACTAATAACATTGGGTCCCTTTTTGGTCCATCAACACCACCCACATTTCCCATTTATTTTTCCATAATTCATAACCATTAATCCACCATTGGATCACCATAGGGTTCGGCCATACACCATGGCCGAACCCATGGTTCATGATCCACTCCCAATTACCACTCTTTTTGAGGTCTTTAACATCATTCATACTTCCCATGCATTCTTCATTTACAATGCCTTTAAGAATTACCCCATTCAATTATCAAAACCCTAACAATTAATCAATCATATAACCAATCACCTAATCACCCACCATGGGGTTCATTATCCATTCATTCCTTTTGAAGGCCACCAAATCATTCACATCATTCATAAACTCCCTCATAATTCTTTTAAAATTTGCAACATTTAATCATTAAGCACTTAAAATTCTAAACCATTCTCCATGCTTCCATTCTTAATTAATTAAATTACACAATGTCCTCCATTCCTTAAAACCCTAAGAAAATCACACATTACCTAATCACCCACCATGGGGTTCGGCCATACTACATGACCGAACCCTATGGCTCACAATTTCCTTCCAATTCTACATAATTCCATGCTTAATAACTTAATTACATTACATTCCTTAATCCATTTATTTTTCCTTAAACTAACCCTAATTTACCCATTAGGGTTTTGTCCACTTTCCATCCTTCAAATTGATAGATTTGAAATCCAAGGCCATGATTTGGCCACCTCTAAATCCAAAAAATGGATTTCATAGCCTCTTAAACCCTAAGAAAAATCCAAACCTCTTGTTAAAAAAATACTCACAATCCGACGGCTCCTCCGACTTTCGCCACTCCCGTCGACTTCCTTAGCCTCCTTTCTTCTTCCTCTTGATCTTTGGTCGGCCAAGATGCTTGATCAATGGTGAAAACCTCCAAGCTTAGGGTCGGCTAAGGTAGGGTTTGCTTGAGAGAGGGAAAGGAGGAGATGATGAGAGGGAAGATAATAGACGTTGATCTTAGAGTAATGAACTAAGAAATTGCATTTTTTTTCTTCTCTCCTTCTCTTCTTTTCTCCTTAATTTTTTTTCTTCTTCCTCTTCCTAGTGTGTGGGACGGTGGTGGAGAGCAAGATGGGAAAAATGAAATGAGAGTGAAAGAGCATCGATGGAAAAAGATGGGTGAAAGAGATAAGGTTTATCTCAATTGGGTGGAGTAATTAATTCCTCCCACCAACCAAGCTTAGATATTTATCTTGCTTTATGGTGGTGGTTGAGATAACCACCACCCAAGTCCAACGTGTTTGAGCTTGGAATGAGATGCTTTAGTCTTCCACCTTTTTGACCATTTGACCCTCATTTTAACTTAGCTTAATTAACTAATTAATTGGATCATTAGGTTAAGTTAATTAATTCCCACTTGAACTTAATTCCATTAAATTCCCTCCATGAAATCCACCCATGGTTGACCAAGTCAACCATGGTGGCCGGCCCCACCAATTCTTGGTCCACACGCCACCTCACTTGGTGAGGTGGAGGTGGGTCCCAATTGGCCATGTCACCTTGATCTAATTAAAATTAACTTAGGTGATTTTTCACATTAATTTATTCAATCACTTCCAACTAATTGGATCTCCATTGGACCCATGGCCCAATTACGTTCCCTCCTATCCATTTAGCTTAGAGCTTAAATCCTCTTGGCCCATTGGGTCCCAAATGGGTATTTGACCCAATTTGACCATTCTTGACCCAATTAATCATTATTGACCCATTAAATGAATTTCATCCAATCCATGGTCCAATTGGGCCATAATTGGTCCATTGTCCATATTTTGATCCACTTAACATTATTCATTAAAATTCTCAATTTCCATCATTAAAATAAATAATATCCACATATTCATTGATTTAAAAATTCCGGGCTATTACAGGTCTACTAGAGTTCGGTCGGAACCTCTTGTTGGGTTGGAATGTACCCCTACCACTCTGAGCTCGGCGATTGTCAAAACGCGTCAACTCAGCCATTTCCTGCTCTACTATAGTAGCCCTGCTTACCACTTCTGCCAATGTGGGTGCCTTGAATATAGTTACCTTGGCCCTTATGCTAGGCCGAAGGCCTTGCTCAAATTTTCGTGCCCTTCGATGCTCAGTATCCACCATATAGAATGCATACACAGATAAACTGAGAAACTCTTGGTGGTACTCTGCCACCGTCATGGTACCCTGTACCAAAGATAGAAAAGCCTGTGTCTGGCGCTCCTTCTCCTCCTCAGGAAAATAATGCTCCAGGAAGGTAGCTGAGAACTGCTCCCAAGTCATGGCAATCCTCTCCACTGGTATGTTCACACTGCTTTCTTCCCTCTTGTGGTGAGATTGTTCTTCCTCACGGTAAGAGTGTTGTTCCTCCTCATGGTGAGATTGTTCTTCCTCACGGCGAGAGTGTCGTTCCTCCTCATCACCCCCATTTTGGTTTTGTCGGGTATTTCTCACTGACTTTCCCTTTGGAGCCATTTTTCCCTAAGCCATTGAAACATATCAAGACTTAGTGTCCATAAACAAAATTTTGTATTTCCTACCTATTGGGGAAAATTTCCAAATAAGCACTCTTGATTCTTGCTTTGTTTTCTGGGAAATACATCCTATGTTGCTATGTTTGATAATCTGATTATTTTGACTATACTTCCTTTGCTATCATCCGTCTGAGTCTAACGAATTAAATTAAAGCATGAGACCGGTTAATTTACTCCGAGAGATTCATGTTTCGGGTTCGCTCTGATACCAACTGTAACGCCCCTCACTTTTTCACTCGTTTTTTCTCGTAAATTCAGAGTATATATATATATATATTTATAATAGATAGTGATAGAGCGCGGGACGTCATGACGCGAGCTAAGTCCGAACTTCCAAAGTCTGACCCTTAACTGGCCAACCCTATGTGTGTATTGACTCAGTCCAATAAAACAGTTCACACATAGCAATATCAACTTACGGAATAAAATCATAACCTGCGGAATCATAACATCAAAATGCGGAATCATAATAGAACCAAGTTCTATTCCATTCAGATAGCAAAGTACGTCAAGTCCTTATCCATAATTAAAACATCATAATTATCCAATAAATCATCCAACCATCTAAGTTATTACATTCCGAAATCTAAATACTCAAATACAAGTTCCTGAGTAATTTTATTCAAAACATAAAAAATAAGTCTTCCAAGCTCCTATGCCTGGTCCGTCTTACGATCATCGTTCCCCTGATTACCTGTATCATCAACTAGGGTAGAAGTAGGGCGTTAGAACAACGCGCCCAGTAGGTATTTCAGTTACGGCTGACACATGGTTAGTACAAACCATATATAATAATATAGTGATGTCAAAACCATATAAACTCCATGCCATGCAATGATGACAAATGCAATGAGTCCCACCCATCACATGTACATAAATGTACTCACCACACAGGTCTTCCGGATGCCCCGGCGGAATGTGGACCCTCCAGAATTTTCTTGATGGAAATCACATCAAGGTATCGCAAATAGGTTTTTCGGACACCCCGACGGAGTGTGACCCCTCCGGTTACCAATCCTCCACCCCATGCCATGCATGAGATGCCAATGAAACACATGCTATTTTAATAACATAAATATAGCATTTAGAATTACCTTTTGAAATCATATCCAACACCCGCTATTTAAACAATTTAAACATAGCATTTGAAAATCATATGAAGCATATCCTTTGAAACATACATTTCATCAAATATAAGATAGAACTAGTGTACATAAATCCATGGTTTCAAAGAGGTGGAATCCTACCAAAGACCGTTAGCACGTGATTGCGTCTTTCGTCCATGAATCGATCACCGATCGCACACCGCTTGCGAGATCCCGTTACCTTGTAATATAATAATAAATCAACACCAAGTCCCACTTGATATTACAAGGTTCTAAGTCCATAATAAAAACCCATCTTTTCAATCATTAAAACAATTGCCTTAGTTAATGTTTGATCCACAAGACAACTTAGCCATAATACCATCATGGTTTGGCCATGCAATGGCCGACCCACATCCCTAACCATGTCTCTATTTAAAATCCTCTTTTAAATCTAAAACCACCCAACCGTCCAAGATTTCCATTATTTAAAATTTAAGAACATAAACCCATAATTTTCCATGGCTTTCCATTAAAATCATAAAATCCATCCCCCCATCCACTTCCATGGGGTTCGGCCCAACACCTTGGCCGAACCCTATGGTTCTTTATTTCAAAATAAATTCATCAATTATATACTAACCTTTTCCGATTCTGGGCTCTTCTAATCTTTCTCCTTTCTTCTTAATTTTTCTCCAACCAAGAACACCTTCTTGTTGCTGCTTTTTCTTCTCTCGCTCTTTGCCGTGTGAGAGTATGAGAGATTGAGAGAGATAGAGAGAGAGAATTCGACAATGAGGGTGTAAAACCGTGTACCCCTCTATGTCTCCCCTTTTATGCAATTCCAATTGATCAACATAGAAAGTACTAAGAGAGAAATTGTCTTTCCTCTTTGCTTCCCTCTTTCTAGGCTTCCACTCGGCCAATGCTAGGATAGCAATGTCGTGTACCCCTTGTCTTAGATTAGTAGTTTCCAACCTCCCTTTCTTAAATTAGTAATTGCCGACCTCCCTTGCTTAAATTAGAATGTGTCTAACATAAACTATGCCCCATTACCGTGTGCCTTTGTGTTTAATTTAGACACTTCTTTCAATTAATTTAAGATTATATGCATACCCTTTTTAAAAGATCCCATGCGCCTAATCCTAGATTTTTACATCTAAAATTCGGCCATGCAATCTTTTATTTAAATGCATCACTAAATTAATTCAAACTCCTTTAATTTTGAATAAAACCAATTCCACAATCAATTGGATTCTAATTGGGTCATGGCCCAATTCTTTATCCATTTAAGATCCAATCTAAAATTCACCATTAAAATGGATAATTTCATAAGAATAATAAATTGAAAATCCGAGGTGTTACAGAACCATGGTCCCTTAACTTCCTTTTAATTAATAAACCTTCTTAACCAATACATACCGCTTCAGCGACTCCTCCGTTTCTTTAATTATGATTTTGCTCCTCCGTCCTTCTCTTTCCTTAGTCCTTTCTTCTTCCTCCTCTGTTCTTTGGTTTCTCCAAGCTTAGTGCCGAAATGAGAGGAAGAGAGATTGAGGGCCTTCTTGATGTATTCGGCCAAAGAGGTTGCTTGAGAGGGAAGGGGTTTGAGGTGAACCCTAAGGGAGGGTTCGGCCTAGGTGAAGGTTTGAGAGAGGGAGAGAGAGAGAGAGAGAGAATGAGAGGGAAATTTTCTATCATTTTCTCCAAAGAGTGGATCGGCCAAAGAGGTTTGAGATGAGTCCTTTCTATCTTGCTTTAGGGTTTTGGAGAGGGAGAGAAGTTGAGATGAAAAAACCCTAACTCCTTTCTTGTCTAGAGAGGGTCGGCCAAGGAGGACTTGGGAGAGGTTGAGAGTGAATGAGATGAATGTCTCAAGGATTAGCCCTAGGGTTTTGGTTGTTGCTAACCCTAATCTCCCTAACCACCTTCATCAAGATGGGGTCTTTCCCATGTGTCCCTTGGCTAACCAAGAGGGCACATAGCTTACACATGGCACTCTCCCTCTGCCCAACGATTTTCTTGTCCCCTTTGACTGACTTAAATCCTTTCATCTTCCATGTGACTCACCACCCATCCAACTCACTTAACTTAAATAAAACTCATTCTCCTAACTCAAGCACTTGAATTTATTCTCAATTAATTAATTCCTTAACTCCACTCACTTCACTTAATCCTCTTGGACTCACTATGAACTCACCCATGGTTGATCAAGTCAACCATGGTGGGCGGCCCCACAAGTTACCTTAGACCACATGCCACCTCACTTGATGAGGTGGACTTGGGGTCCCACTTGGCTATGCCACTTTGATGCCAACTCCTACACTTGCCACCTCACTTGATGAGGTGGGCTCCATGCCTTAGTTCTTAATTCGGTCCACGACCTGATTAAATCCATTCCTTACCCATTTACCCTAATCATCAATTCATCTTGACCCATTGGGTCCCAATTGGGAATTTGACCCAATTAATTAGAATTAACCCTATCCATGATCCATTGGACCATACTTGGGCCATTGCCCCAATTCTTATCCATTTAACATCCATTCCATCTATGAATCTTAATTTTTAACAATTAAAATAGATAATAGCCAATATAATTATTGCATTAAAAATCCAGGCTGGTACAATATTACCCTCTTTTGAAATTTTCGTCTCGAAAATCGAGCGAAGTAGGGTTTCAAACAACTCATACAAAAAGGTCAGGATGAGCTGCTCTCATTTCTGATTCAAGTTCCCAGGTGGCTTCCTCATTACCATGTCGATCCCATACCACCTTGACGAACTGAATGGCTCGGTTTCGTAGCACCCTCTGTTCTTTCCCTATCACTCTGACCGGTCTTTCAACATACGTCACGTCGCTTTGCACATCAACATCTTGCACGTTCAACACGTGTGAAGGATCAAGATTTTATTTCCTCAACAGAGAAACGTGGAATACATCGTGCAAAGATGACAACTATGGAGGAAATGCCAATTGATAAGCCACCTCCCCCACCCTCTTTAGGATTGGAAACGACCCTACAAATCTAGGCGATAGTTTCCCTTTCTTCCCGAATTGCATGTGTCCCTTTCGTTGCGAGACTTTCAAGAACACTAAGTCTCCCACTTCAAACTCAAGGAACCTCATTCTCTTGTCAGCGTAGCTCTTCTGACGACTTTGGGCAGTCAGGAGGTGTTGTCGTATCAACTTAATCTGCTCCGTGGTCTCTGCAACTAGCTCTGGTCCAATAAGTGCAAGTTCACCGGCCTCTGTCCAACACACTGGTGATCTATAGGGTCTACCATACAATGCCTCGAATGGAGTCATCTAGAGGCTTGCCTGGTAACCGTTGTTGTAAGAGAACTCAACCAACTGTAAGTGATCCTCCCATCCACCCTTGAAGTCTAACATACATGCTCTCAGCATATCCTCCAGTGTCTGTATTGTCCTCTCTGACTGTCCATCAGTCTGTGGATGGAATGTTATGCTAATCAATAGGTTTGTCCCCATAGCCGACTGCATGCTCTGCCACACCCTTCCGGTGAATCAGCCATCTCTCTCAGACACAATAGTCCTGGGGATGCCATGTAGTCTGATTATATCTTTGATGTACCGTTGACCCAAAGTCTCACATGAATCTGTCATCTTGATAGGAAGAAAGTGTGCAGACTTGGTCCATCGATCTGCCACAACCCATATTGCATTGTTGCCATTTGATGACCTTGGTAACCCTGTTACAAAATCCATGGAGATATGTTCCCATTTCCACTCCGGCACTAGTAAGGGTTTGAGTAATCCTGGTGGCTTCTGATGTTTAGTCTTAACCTGCTGACAAGTTAGGCAGTGAGCAACAAACTCTACCACATCTCTTTTGAGTCCATGCCACCAATAGTGTCTCTTCAGATCATGATACATCTTGGTGCTGCCCGGATGAATAAAGAGTTTGGTTGTGGACGCCCGCCCCTTTTCACTATGCTAATTAGCCGAAAATCAGAGTCTATTTTTTTTTTTTTTTTGAAATAAAGAATGAAAAAGAGCACGGGGCGCCACGACGCGAGTTAAGTTCGAGCTTCCAAAGCCCGGCCCTTAACTAGCCAACCCTACGTTGCGTGGAAACTAAGTCCACGAGAACGATTCACACGTAGAAAGTAAGCTTGCGGAATATAAACTTAAGGTGGAATTATAATAGAATCTATCCTACCAATTTTAGATAGCAAGGAGGTTACATCACTTAATTAATAATAATACCTCAAAATTATAATGTCCAAATAAAAGTCCAAACCATAGCAATAGTCTAAGTTATTACAGTCCAACGAGCTAAGTTACTCAAATTAGATTTCCAATATAAACTTAAATAAAACAACTAGCTCGCTCCTCCAAGCTCCTACGCTTGGCTCCCATCACGTCCTTCATTTCCTCAATTTCCTGCGTCATCATCTAAGGTGGAAGTAGGGCGTTAGACAACGCGCCCAGTAGGTACTCCGAATAGGGCCAACACATGGATTAGTGATAACAAAACACATAGATAATAATATAGCAAAACCATGCAATCAATGCTATGCCATGGGTGTCATATGCCATGAGTCCCACCCATCATGCACATCATCATCATACAATGTCCCTCTTTAATCATACATAATGTCCCCCTTGATGGAAAACCCTCATCAAAGTATTACAATCTCATAGTACCCCCCCTTGATGGATGAAGCACATCAAGGTATCCCCATGTGTGTTTATCGGTCGCCCCGACGGAGCATGGACTCCGGTTTCATTTCGTCCCTCCCATGCCATGCATAAGATGTAAATGCAATATGTCATATAAAATACAAATCATAGCATTAAAACCCATCTTAAAGCATGTCATTTGATTACCAAAATAAATGAAGAAAACATCCATATACACATAATCCATGGCTTACAATAAGGTAGGAATCCTACCAAATACCAACTATTGTTCCTTTGTTTTTCCGTCCACGAATTCGGTCACCAATCGCGCACCGCTTGCGATGTCCCATTTACCTTGTTACACATCAACAATTAAACCCAATGTTCCAACCATGTCTAAGTCCATTACTCATACCTTGGTGGGGTTCGGCCATACACCATGGCCGAACCTCACTAACTAGGCTTTTGGGTCCCCTTTTTAATCCATTGATCATTTTAATTTTGTGAGTCTAAAACCAGCAACCCTTTGCTTCATTTATCCAGCAAATAAGATCATTATTTAAAGCCCCTAAGTCCACAAACATCCCCCATGGGGTTCGGCCATACACCATGGCCGAACCCATGGTTCTTCATTTTGGCCATAATTACATTTTTGCCACTCCTTCCCATGGTTAATCACTCATTTATTTTTACATCCTTAGGTCCCTAAGTGATCCATAAACATGGATCCATGAATGACTCATTAACCTTGACATAAAATCATTAAAAATCAGCCACTTACTTAACCTAATTCCCATTCATTTAAACACATGCATAACTCCAAACTTAGTCCATAAAATGGCTCACAAATGGGTCATGGGTTCGGCCATACACCATGGCCGAACCCATGATGTCTTCGCCTCATTTTTTCCTTGGATCTTTTACAACATTTTAGATCTACAACAAGTCCCTTTATGAGGGGGTTTAATCACACACTTAGATCATCAATTTTGATCATCATTAACCACATTTTGAGTCCATTGAAGCTACCAACATTCTACATCATATTTCCATCTTTTCACCCATTAAGGTCACTAACACACCACCATAGGATTCGGCCATACACCATGGCCGAACCCATGGTTCATGGTTCATCCTTAGTTGTAAAGTTTAGGACCACAATATCACTAATATTTGTCCATGGTTTCCTTCACTAAAACCCCTTAAAAATTTACAAACATTTAACCATTCTAAGCCTCAAAATCATTAATACATTACTCCATGGTTTCCATCCTTTAAACCCATGGAGAAATACTTAACATCTTCCCATGGAGTTCGGCCATACAACATGGCCGAACCCTATGGTTCACCATTAAAACAAACATATTTCCATTTATTATTTGATGGTTCTCATACAAAGCAAAACCCTAGGGTTTGACATGCAAAGGCCAAACCATACATCTTGATTATTCACCATACTTTTGCCATGCATGGGGTCCTCTCCATGTATCCATAACATTTAGGGTTCGGCCATGCAATGGCCGAACCATGATCTTTGACCCCTCTTTACCATGCATGCATATATAATCCCATAGATATACATATTGTCCTTATTTGTTCTATTATTAATATCCTACCTTACCCATTAGAGTTTGTCCATTTGCTATCTCATCTCTTGGATGGATTTTAAATCCATGGCCTATAACATTTTTGGCCAATTTTCAATCCAAGAACATGGACTTTCATGACTTCCTTTAATCCTTTAGAAAATGAAACCTTGTTTGAAGATACTTACCAATCCCGCGGTTCTTCCGGTTTCCTCTTTCTCCTCTTGATCCTTAGCCTTTCTCCTTTCTTTTTCTCCTTGATCTTCGGCCAAGATATGATCTTGCTCCAATGAAATCTCCAAGGGCTGGTTCGGCCAAGATGTAGTAGGTTTGAGAGAGGGAGAGGAGGAGAGGATGGAAAAATACCCTAAGTTTTGGTCTTGAGAGTAGTCGGCCAAGCTTGGGTTCTCTTTTTTTCTTCTAAGTCTCTTTCTCTTCTTTCTCTTTGGTGTTTTCTTTAGAAGGAGAGGGGGGGACGGTTTTGGAGAGGGAGGGAGAGTGGGAGAGAGTGAGGTGAGAGAAATGAGATGGACAACCATCTTCCCATCTAGTCTTGGGCTTGACTCCACCACCTCCCCTTTGCCCAATCATGGCCCATGCATGCCCTTAACCTTAGGCCTCTTGTCCCTTAGTGGAGGTGGTGGTTGGGATGAGGTGGCACTACCACCTCACAATGGGCCAATGCATGCCCAAGCAAGGCCCCATTTTGTGGATCTTGTCTTAGCCATACCACTCTTGTACATGGTTTTGGGCTTAGTGGTTTGGTGGTTTGGGTGAGGTGGAACCACCACCTCACAATGGGCCAATGCATGCCCAAGCTAGGCCCCATTTTGTGGATCTTGTTGGATGAGGTGGCACCCCCACCTCTTTCTTGGCCAAGGCATGCCCTCCACCTAGGCTTTTGGTCTAGCCAAGGGGGAGGCATGCCCTCCATGTGGCACTCCACATGCCAACGAATTTGGTGAGTCAAATAAGATGGAAATCATCTTGACTCACCCCTTTCCCTATGTGACTCACTCCCCTCTTAACTCACTTAATTATTTATTTTGTTACTTAACTTAGGCCCTTTACTATCATAATTTAATTTCTATTTATTTCCCTTTAATTCCTTCATGAATCTACCCAAGTCAACCATGGTGACCGGCCCCACCAATACCTTAGCCCACCCACCACCTCACTTGATGAGGTGGAGGTGGGTCCCACTTGATCATGCCACCTTGATTTTAGTCCCACTTAACTTAGGTGATTTAAATTAATTTAACTCAACTTATTTTACTTTGATCCTCCTTAATTCCCTTTGACTTATCCATGGTTGACCAAGTCAACCATGGTGGTCGGCCCCACCTAAGTCATGGTCCACACGCCACCTCACTTGATGAGGTGGAGGTGGGCCCCACTAGACCATAACACTTGCATAATTTACAATTTTAACTTAGGTGATTCTTAATCACTTCAATCCATTCCATCTAATTGGATCACCATTGGGCCCATGGCCCAATTAAATTTCACTTCCTACCCATTTACCCTAATGCTTAAACCATCTTGACCCATTGGGTCCCAAATGGGTATTTGACCCAATTAACCATCCTTGACCCAATTAACCATCATTGACCCATTTAAATGAAATTAATCCAATCCATGGCCCATTGGACCATACTTGGGCCATTGTCCAAATTTTGATCCATTTACCATTCATTCCATCAAAATTCTAAATTTCAACCATTAAAATAAATCATAGCCAATATTTGTATTGATTTAAAAATCCAGGCTATTACATTGGTCTGGTGTGCCTCGATCAATAACTCTATTCTGCAACTCTGGGGCACATATGTCCTGCCTCAGAATAAAAGACCTTGTCTCAATCATAACTCCCATTCCAGTATAACCTCACTAGTAGACATTTTAGCCCATATCTCTTCCACTTCCGGATCTGTCCGTTGTTCCTGTTCAATCTTGGAAACCATGTTGGACCGTATGATCTGATTATACATACTCCCATGGTTCTTGATATACATGGTATTCAGCATTTCCCATTCATTTCTAATCAAATTGGTCACTGTTGCATGTGACATGCAGCTGAGGGCATCCGCCACTTTGTTCACCTTGCCAGGATGATATCGAAGCGTAAACTCATAATCTTGCAGATATTCCATTAATCTGCGTTGCCTCATGTTGAGTTCCTTCTGATCAAACAAATATTTCAAGCTTTTGTGATCAGAAAACACCTCAAATTTCTCGCCATAAAGGTAGTGTCTCCAGCTTTTGAAAGCGAAGGCCACTGCGGCTAATTCCAGATCATGCGTGGGATAGTGGCATTCATGAATCTTCAACTGTCATGAACCATAAGCCACCACGTGTTGACTTTGAGTGAGAGAACACCCAAGTCCCTCTCCTGAAGCATCACAATATACTTCATAGCCCTTGCCTCTTTCCGGCAAAATCAGGATAGGAGCAGTCGTAAGCCTCTCTTTCAGGTCCTCGAATCTCCGGTTGCATACATCAGATTATTCAAATTTGTCTCCTTTCTGAGTGAGTCGGGTAAGTGGAGATGCAATCTTGGAGAAGTCCATGATAAACTTCCTGTAGTAACCTGCCAATCCCAGAAAGCTGCGGATTTCGATCACATTCTTTGGTGTTTTCCATTCTCTGCGTAACGCCCCGCCCTTTTTTACTCGTAGAAAATCAGAGTCTATTGTTTTTTTTTAAAAAATAAAAGAGTGAGAGAGAGAGGGAACGTCAGGACACGAGCTAAGTACGAGCTTCCAAGGCCCGACCTTTAACTGGCCAACCATGCGTGTGCATGGACAAGTCCACTAAAACATTTCACACGTGATACTATGACTTGCGGAATACCCATTGCGGAAATAACATCGGATTACAATATTTACTTAGCAAGGAAGGCAATCAATATAAATTAACTTAATCCAGATTAATCATCATTCGATCCATAGCAAATAGTCTAAGCTATTACATTCCATAATACTAGCTACTCAAATTACATTGTCCATGAATAAACTTAAATACAGTGAAACTAAATTATCCAAGCGCCTAAGCTTGGTTCCGATCGCGTCCTTCGTTTCGTCCATTTCCTGTGTCATCATCTAAGGTAGAAGTAGGGCGTCAGACAACGCACCCAGTAGATACTCCAAGTAGGGTCAAACACATGGTTTAGTATAAAAATTCAGATATAATACATCATGCCGTACTTGTAAAACATCGTATCCAAAACGGTGTATGATAATTGAGATCCAATCATACATATAAAAACCAGAAACAGTGCATGATAATAGAGATCATAATCATGCTGATTCAATGCCATACCATGGGTGTCATATGCCATGAGTCCCACCCATCACCCATATCACAATCACATAGTATCCTCTTGATGGAAAATCCTCATCAAGGTATCCCCATGAATGCTTTACTGACGCCCCGATGGAGCGTGGATCTCTGGTTAGAAATCAATCATGCATCCCCCTTGATGGATAATGCACATCAAGGTACCCTCACGAATGCCTTACAAACACCCCGACGGAGCGTGGATCTCCGATTACAAATCAATCATACATCCCTCTTGATGGATAATGCACATCAAGATACCCTCACGAATGCCTTACGGAAGCCCCGACGGAGCATGGGTCTCCGGTTACAATTTCATCCCTCCCATGCCATGCATGAGATGCAAATGCCAACATGCTATGTAATAATACAAATCATAGCATTTAAAACTCCATAATTGAAACATATTATTTGCTACCAAAATAACTTATCAAACATGAATTAAAATCATCATATATACATATCCATGGTTTTCAATAAGGTAGGTATCCTACAAATGACCAACTAATGTGTCCTTGCGTTTTCATCCGAAAACCTCTCATCGATCGCGTCAAGCCGATCGTACACCGCTTGCGAGATCCCGTTACCTTATTACATATAAATAAGTCAAGCCAATGATCCCTTTGATTTCCAACCATGTTTAAGTCCACAAACATGCCTTAGTGGGATTCGGCCATACAACATGGCCGAACCTTACTCACTTGGTTTTGGGTCCCTCTGTTTATTTATTAACCAATCGCACATAAGTTAACCATTTAAGAAACCCTAAGTTCACAAAATATTCCCCATGGGGTTCAGCCATACACCACGGCCGAACCCATGGTCTGTCATTTTAACCATATCTACCTCTTTGCCATTATTCTTTCCATAGCTACTCACTTAGCTTATTTATACATGACTTAGGTCCATAAAGTAGTCATTAACATAACATAGATCCATGACTAGATCCCTCCATTTCTTAGCTTGATGATTCATCTCTTAATCATACATGGATCTACCAAATGATCCATCAATGGTCCATAAAGGGTTCATGGGGTTCGGCCATACAACATGGCCGAACCTATGATGTCATTCTTCATCCTCTTTCTTAAATCCTTTACAACATTAGATCCATAACCAAAGTCCCTCCATGGGGGGTTTAATCATGCACTTAGGTTCATCACTTTAGATCATCATTTACCACATTTAAAACCTATTAAAATTACCAGCATTCCCCCATCAATATCTCTTCATGGGGTTCGGCCATACAATATGGCCGAACCCATGGTCCATGGTTCTTCACCATTTGCAACACTTGAGACCATGCTTTGCAATATTTAAGACCTACTTAGAATCACCAATAATCTCCCATCATTTTCATCCTTTAAATACATGTAAATAATTCAATATTTCTCCATCATTCTCATGGCCTAAATACATGTAAATAATTCAATATTTCTCCATGGGGTTCGGCCATGGTGGTCCACGGTTCTCCACCCTTTACAACATTTGAGACCATTTACATTGTTAATATTCTTCCATCATTCTCAACCTTAAAACCCTTTAAACAGCAATAATCTCCCTCCATGGGGTTTGGCCATACAACATGGCCGAATCTTATGGTTCATCATTTTCTTACAAAAAATTATACATCCATATTTGATCCTTTGATGGGGTTCGGCCATACATCATGGGCGAACCTCATCCACCCCTTTTTGTCCTTGATGGTTCTCATACATAAAATTTAGGGTTTGGCCATGCAAGGGCCAAACCAAGATCATTGATCATTCACCATTCCTTACATGGGTCATGCATAAAGTCCTTAGCCATAATAAAATTAGGGTTCGGCCATGCTGTAACGCCCACCCCTTTTTCACCCGCTTTCCGAAAATCAAAGTCTATTTTTTTTTTGAAATAGAAGAGTGAGAGAGGGCGCGGACGCCACGACGCGAGTTAAGTCCGAGCTTCTAAAGCCCGACTCTTAACTGGCCAACCCCACGCGTGCGCGGAACTAAGTCCACGAGAATGGTTCACGCGTAGGAAGTAAGCTCGCGGATTATAATCATTGCGGAACATGATAATAGAGTCTATCCTATCGGTTTTTAAATAGAAGGGAAGATACAACATTAAATTACAAAAATGCCCCTATGATCATATTTATATCACCAAATGTAACTGTCCATAAGTAACGTCCAAACCATCGCAAGAAATGTAAATTTATGCAACCCGACAAGCTAATTTACGTTAAAATTACATCTCCAAAATGTAAACGTAAATAAACTAAGACTGCGCTTCCCAAGCTCCTAAGCTTGGTCCTGTCATGTCCACCGCTTCCGCCATCCCCTGCGTCATCAGCTAGGGTAGAAGTAGGGCGTTAGTCAACGCGCCCAGTAGGACTCCTAGTAGGGCTAGCGCATGGATTAGTGATAACACGCATACCGATACAATAAAATATAACAAAATGAGCATGTAATGAATGCTATGCCATGGGTGCCTATGTCATGTGTCCCACCCATCATCCGTATGATCATACAATGTATTATCCCCATGTTTGCTTCTCGGTCGCCCCGACAGAGCATGGACTCCGGTTATAGAACTATCCCCATGTTTGATTCTCGGTCGCCCCGACGGAGCATGTACTCCGGTTATAGCCCTCAGGCTATCCCCATGTCTGATTCTCGGTCGCCCCGACGGAGCATGGACTCCGGTTTCATTATTTTCCCGCCCATGCCATGCATGAGATGTACTTGCATTATGCTATGTAGTATATAGATAAACCATAATTTTGATATACCATACATAGCCATATAATGCATAATGTTAAAATATAATCCATATGATTCATAACTTAAAACCCATCATAAGAAAAATCATAATCATAAATCCATCATACGCCAAATCAAAATAATCTAAAATACCATCACATATCCATCGCTTACAAAAAGGTAGGAATCCTACCGAATACCGTGTAGCGTTCCGTTACGTTTTACTTTCGATAATCCGGTCGCCGATCGCGTACCGTTTGCAACGTCCCGATACCTTATTACATTTACCGAATTAGTCCACACGTTATCCATGATTAAGTTCCTATCTGATCATAACCCTAGATCCATTCAATGATCCTTTACAAGTTTATCAAAATTCGGTCTCTAACTTAGCCCATTATCCATTTGGTTAAAACACATACATAAATCCGATTTTTTTTGGCCATTTCAAATATTACATTGAGCGAGCCTAAAACGCAGCATCTATACGTTTCATTTAATCATTCATAATGTCCTTCTAATCTATCCAATTTCATGTCCAATCCACATAGGGTTCGGCCATGTACTATGGCCGAACCTATGGTTTTTCAATTGTGGCACTTATTTACCGTTTTGCCATTCCTCTCCCATGGTTCAATCATCCATCCATTTATGTACATTCTAAGTCCAACAATTTATTCATACTTAGATCCATTTAATCATGACCCAGTATCATAAAATCAGCCACCTATTATTTAATTTTGAAAAATATTTAATCCCATATGTCCTTTCACATTTGGCCCTAAAGGTGGCCCACAAAGAGATCATGGGTTCGGCCATACACGATGGCCGAACCCATGGTACCCTATCTCCCTTCTTTTGGGTCCATTTTGTCTCATTTAATCTTATCACCAATGAATTTAATTTATTCATTTAAGTTCCCATTCTCATGCCATTTAAAACCTCACATATCATTTTCATAAATCCATTAAAATCTAGCATTCTTCTACATCATTTTCCATTTATTAAAACCACTAATCACCACCCTAGGGTTCACCTTTATGGGTGCCATTTAAGACCATTATTTCACCCATGTTTGTCCATGGTTTTTCTTCACTAAAAATCCATTTAAAAATTATCAACTTTTTAATCATTTTAAAATCTTAACATCATTAACCATTCTCCATAATTTTAAACCTTCAAACCCTAATTAAAAATCATCCAACATTTACCATGGGGTTCGGCCATGCTACATGGCCGAACCCTATGGCCCATTAATCCATTAAAATCCAATTTTCCTATGCTTAATAAAGACTTAAAAATTCCATTAAAATTTCCATTCTTCCATTTCATTCCTTTCTTAATCCATTCCTCCATTTTTTATCCATTTCTTATCCTACCTTTTGATGGATCTTAGATCCATGGCCCACAACTTTTTTGGCCACATTTAGTCTAAGAAATGGATTCCATATCTTAAAACCCTAAAAAAAAATTTAAATCTCTTGTTTAGAAAATACTTACGATCCGACGACTCCTCCGGTCTTTGTCTCTCCCGTCGACTTCCTTGGCCTCCTTTCTTCTTCCTCTCCTTGTTTGATTGGCTAGATGTGCTTGATCAATGGTGAAATATGCTTGGATCGGCTATGGTAGATGGGGTTAGACTGAGAGAGGGGGAGGGGAAGGTGATGGAAAACAAGATCTTAGCCTTTGATCTTGAAGGGGTGGACCAAGGCTTGCTTTCTCTTTCTCTTTTCTTCTCTTCTTCTTCTAAGTTTTCTTCTCTTTTTCTTTTCTCCAATGCATGGGAAGGTTTTTGAGAGAGGTGAAGAGGGAGAGAGTGAAATGAGAGGGATGAGATGGAAAACCCATCTCATTCCTTGGTCTTACTTGGACCATACCCCCCCATTATGGCCTCACCAACCAAGCATGAGCTAGCTTGACTTTGGTGGTGGTGGTTGAGACCCAACCACCAAGCATGGCTCCCTTGTCCTCTTTGACTTGTCTATGTTGACCCTAATTAACCAACCAAATTAATTAAGTTAAGTCCTCACTTAGGTTAATTAATTTCCATCCAATTTAATTTCATACAATTTATCTATTTAAGAAATCCACCCAGGTTGACCAAGTCAACCATGGTGGACGGCCCCCACCTATACCTACCCCACCCGCCACCTCACTTGGTGAGGTGGGGGTGGGCCCCACTTGGCCATGTCACTTTAACTCCATTAATCTTAACTTAGATAATTTTACAATAATTTTAATCAATTTAATTCACTTTAATCCACATTAGTCCTCTCAATTTGTCCATGGTTGACCAAGTCAACCATGATGGTTGGCCCCACCTTTGACTTGGTCCACACGCCACCTCAATAGGTGAGGTGGAGGTGGGCCCCATTTGGCCATATTACTTAATCTTGATACATCTTAAGTTAGATAGTTTTATAATTATCTAATCTATTTAATTTATCTTAATTGGATCACCATTGGGTCCATGGCCGAATTATATTTTTGTCTTTCCCATTTATTTTAGGGCTTACCTACCTTGGCCCATTGGGTCCCGTATGGCTAGTTGACCCAATTATTTACCATTGACCAATTAAATGAATTAATTCTAATTCATGGTCTATTGGGTAATCATTGGGCCCATGGCCCAATTAGATTCCCTCTTTACCCACTTACCTTAGGGTTGGAACCGATTTTTGATCCATTGGGCCCCACCTGGCTATCGGGCCCACTTTGACCATCGTTGACCCGCTTAGTCCTCATTGACCCATTAAATGGATTTCATCCAATCCATGGCCCAATTGGGCCATTCTCGGACCCTTGTCCCAACTTTTGAACCATTTGGTATTCCATCATGTCAAAATTCAAATTAAAATCAATAAATGCCAAATATATATTGATTCGAAAATTCAGGCTATTACACATGCAAGGCCAACCCATGATCCATGATCATAATCCTTATATTGTTCATGCAAGAAGTCCTTAGCCATAACAAGATTAGGGTTCGGCCATGCAATGGCCGAACCATGTTCCTTGACCATCTTTTCTTACTTATTAAAATCTCATCAAGTACTTACCGATTCAGCGACTCCTCCAGTTTCTTTCACTCCTTCTTGCTCCTCCGATCTTTTCCTTCCTCAGTCTTTCTTTTTTCTTCCTCCTTGATCTTTGGCCAAAGTGTGAGCTTGAGAGGGAGAGGGTCTAAGATGAAATCCCAAATAGATGGTTCAGCCAAGAAGTATAGGTTTGAGAGAGAGAGAGAGGAGAAGAGTGAAATGAAACTCCAAGTCTTTTCTTGTCTTGTTCAATGAGAGTGGTGTCTTTTGGTTGATGCCCTTTTGTAACTACTATAACTCTCCACCTCCCTCATTAATATTTACTTTGGGGGTTTCATCCCATGAGATGAAACTCCAACTGTGTGCCCCTTGGGTTTCCATCATGAGAAGGAAACCCTCCATCTCCCCAACGTGTGCTTCTTGAATATATTTTGTGTAACAGCAAAACCCTTCACCTCCTCATTAATATTTCCTTTGGAGTTTCATCCCTTGAGATGAAACTCCCACCTCCCCAACGTGTGTACATGATGGTGTCCTTTGAGATGAAACTCTCCATCTTCTTATTCAACTCATCTCTTTAACTCAACTCATATCTTTAGTTCAACTCTATTTAACTCACTTAAAATCAACTCAATTCCTTGATTCCATTTTGAACTTACTCAATTGAACTTAATCCAATTCAATTCAGCCACACATTAATTAAATTTGAACCCATTTGGTGGTCGACCAAGTCAACCATGACCCATTGGGTCCCAATTGGGCATTTGACCCAATTGACAAGCTTGACCCAATTAAAAAAATCTTACCCATTTATTTCAATTGAATCTTATCCATAATCCGTTGGGTCTTAATTGGGCAATTGACCCAACTCATTGCCCATCTAAGGTCCATCTCTATTAATTCACAAATTAAATGGACAATTTCCATATATATTCCTGGAATGAAAATCAGGGGTGTTACACTCTGACTGCCGCAACTTTAACCAGGTCCATGGCTATACCTTCCGCTGATATGACATGCCCCAAGAAGTTAACCTCAGATAGCCAGAATTCACACTTGCTTGCTTTGCATACAACTGATTCTTCTTCAGGGTGTCCAGGACTATCCGCAAATGCTTAGCATGCTCCTCTTGACTTTTGGAATAAATCAGGATGTCATCAATAAAAGCAATTACAAACTTGTCCAAGAAAGGGCGGAAGATCTTGTTCATTAGATCCATGAACACAGCTGGTGCATTGGTAAGTTCAAACGGCATGACCACATACTCATATAGTCAATACCGTGTTCTGAAAGCCGTCTTCTCTATGTTTTCATCCATAACCCTGATTTGATGGTAGCCTAACATTAGATCAATCTTGGAGAAGTGACTGGAACACCGAGTTGATCGAATAGATCATCAATCCTGTGTAGAGGGTACTTGTTTCTGACTGTCAACTGGTTCAATTTTCTGTAATCTACCGTCCTTCTTCTTCACAAATAATACCGGGGCTCCCCAAGATGATGTGTTGTTCCGGATGCATCCCAGTCTGAGCAGTTCATCAATTTGCTTCTTTAACTCGGACATCTCAACTGGGGCCATCCGGTAATGCGGCAATGACACTAGAGTAATGCCAGGATACAACTTGATCTCAAAATCAATCTCCGTCTTGGTTGGCAAGCCAGGGAGTTCTGTCGGGAATACCTCTGCGTAGTCTTTCACTACCGCTGGCAATTCAGCCACCAGTGCCTTGTCTAGTCTAATGTTGTTCAAAACAAGGTGATTCAATTCTTCATGCAGTCTTCTGGTCATAGGGATGCTCTGTTTATCAGCATGTACCACGTATCGCTTTCCCTCGGGTGACCAAAATATCACCCTACGGAGATGGCAGTCAATGCTAGCCTGGAAGTTAGCCAACCAATCCATGCCAAAGATGATGTCGTACTCAGTCATCTCGAGTACCAGATAATTGAACTCAAATATGAATCCAACGAGTTCAGTGTTTACCGCTGTGCATATAAGTCCTAGTGATGTGTCTCCAATGGGGGATACAATAGTGAGTGCAGTGGACAATTTTTGTACTAGGGTGCCAGTAGCAGATATAAATACAGCAGATACAAAGGAGTGGGATGCTCCGGAATCAAATAATACGAAAGCATAGGAACTACCAATGACTTCCATACCTTGAATCACTGAGTGATCCACCGTCTTTGGATGACGAGCTAAAGTATACAGCGGTCCAGATCCTGTCAGGTTAGGTGTTCATTTCGTCTGGTTGTACGCCCTGGATCCTTGTGAATGAGCTGATCGGGTTGGAGGGCGAAATGAACCCTTGGAATGACAGGGTCTACTGTTCTGTGGACATTCCCTCTTGAAATGGCCCTACTGGCCACATTGGAAACAGGTGCTCACACCTCGGGGGACCTGAGAGATGGATACTGATGGGGAGGACTGATTGGGACGAAAGCCCCCAGTGGACCCAGTGGAAGGTGATGGTCTCCCAAAGTTAGGTCGGAACCTCTTGTTAGGACGAAAAACACTTCTCCCACTCTGGCCTCAGCGGTTGTCCACAAACCGCGCTGTCTCTGTCATCTCTTGCTCTGCTATGGTAGCTCTACTGACCACCTCCGCCAATGTAGGTGACTTGAAGATAGTAATTTTGGCCCTGATGCTCGGTCGAAGGCCCCGCTCAAATTTACGAGCCTTTCTGTACACCATGTCAACCATGTATAAAGCATAACATGATAGACGGAGGAACTCTTGATGGTACTCCGCCACAGTCATGGTGCCTTGCACCAAGGATATGAATGCATGTGTGTGGTGCTCCCTCTCCTCTTATGGAAAGTAGTGATCCAGAACCATAGCCGAGAACTGGTCCCATGTCATCTCAGTTCTTTCCCCTTCCGAAATTAGTGCCCGCTGTCGCTCAATCACTTCCCAGCATTTGTCGGCATCATCAATCAGCTGTGAAGTAGCTAGCAATATCATATCTTTGTTACCAGTGATCTTCAACAATGTCAAGATCTTGGTGATGTTCCTCAGCCAATTTTTCGCTCCGGCATGTCCTTTTTTCCCTTTGGAATGAGGGGGACACTGCTGTTGGAAATCTCTAACCATACTCCGATCATGTGCCTCATGGGTGGTCGCATTCCCGTTCCCGTTCATATGTTGTTGTAGAACGGAAGTGACCCCAACTTGTACCAAGTTCTGCAGCTCGGGCGGTACCACGAGAATATTCACGTTATTCTGCTCCTCCTCCCGGTGTGGTTGCTGCACCTCTTCATCCACATGCGGGTTTCGTCGGGTTCTTCTTCTCGGAGGCATTTTCCTAAGTCATTGAAACATCGTTGACTTAGCTTTCTTCTAAAGTTTGTGTTTTCATAATTTGGGGAAATTGCCAAATAAACATCTTTGTTTTTGGGGAACTTCCTAAGTATCAAGTGTTGTTTCTCAATTTGGGGAAATCGGGGAAATATCTCCTATTTTGCTATGTTTGATAAATCCATCACTCTTTCTCAATTTGGGGAAATCCTGCTGTTTTCTTATTTCGGGGAAACTTTCCTATGTATCAAGCTTTGTTCTCAATTTTAGGGAAAAATCTGGATGTGTCTCATTTTCGGAAAAATATGTCCTATTTTGCTATGTTTTGATAAATCCATTTTATAGTGACTGTCCTTCCCTTGCTATCATTCCTTTTTCGTCAAGTGTTGCTCTCAGATTGAATGCTTCAGTCTGAGTCTTAACAAAGTAAATTAATCCGGCCCCCATGCAGCGGACACCGAAGAGTCGTTCAGTTGAAATTCTTATCTAGTCAGTGAGACATGATACCGTCTTAATCTTACTTTGAAAGATTCATACTTTCGATTTCACTCTGATACCAACTGTAACGTCCCGCCCTTTTTCACTCACTGAAAATCAGAGTCTATTTTTTTTTAAAAAAATAAAAAGTGAGAGAGAGCTAGACGTCACGACGCGAGTTAAGTCCGAGTTTCGAAAGTCCGGCCCTTAACTGGCCAACCATGCGTGTGCGTGGACTAAGTCCACTAAAACGCTTCACACATGATAAGGTTAAAATTGCAGAATTACACATAGTTGCGGAATTATAATAGAGTTACTATCCTATCCAATTTTAAATAGCAAGGAAGTCCATCTCATTAAATAACTTAAGTTTCAATGTCCAAAATAAAACAAACCATAGCAAATAGTTTAAGTTATTACAGTCCCAAAATGCTAATTACTCAAATTACATGTCCAAAATGAAATCTTAAATAAAATAAATCCAGATCATCAAAGCTCCTAAGCTTGGCTCCGTTCACGTCCTTCGCTCCATCCATTCCCTGTGTCATCATCTAAGGTAGAAGTAGGGTGTTAAACAACGCGCCCAGTAGGTACTCCGAGTAGGGTCAAACAGATGGATTAGTATAAAAGTCACAGATATATATATAGTATTCCTCCTGGTGTACAAGCCACATCAAGGTATTGTCATGACTCCCCACGTATGCCTTATCGGTCCCACCGAACGGAGCATGGACTCCTCTTTTTATTACAAACAGCATAACCGGAATCAATGCGGATCCCTCCTCACGTTTGTTTATTGGATATCCGAATGGAGCGTGGACTCCCCTCATTTGATCCCTCCCATGCCATGCATGAGATATGAGTGCAAACATGTTATTCATATTACACATATAGCATGAAAATCCCAACATTAAAACATATCATTTGATACCAAAATAATTCATTGCACATAGAAGTAAAATCATCACGTATACATATTCCATGGTTTTCAATAAGGTAGGAATCCTACCAACGTCCAAATATCGTGTCCTTGCGTTTTCTTCAAAAAACCGATCGCCGATCGCGAAAGCCGATCGTACGCCCGTTTGTGAAATCTCGTTACCTTATTACACATAAATAAATCAAATTGATGACTCATTTGATTCCCATCATTCCATGTTCATTTTCCACCTATGATTATAGTCCTTAGCGCGGTTAAGACCCCCAAGGGGTTTCGGCCATACCTTAGGGCTAAAAATGTGTTAAGTCCAAAAAAACTTATTAGTGGGGTTCGGCCATAAAACATGGCCGAACCTCACTCTTTGGTTTTGATCCCATTCCTTTAATCCCTGTTTCATTTTGGTTCATGCGCGTCAATCCTCATTCATTATTTTAACCTAATATGTTCCATAGTTAATCATTAAATTTCATAAACATACATAAACCCACAAAATGATCCATAAAAATGATTCATGAGGTTCGCCCATACAACATGGCCGAACTCATGATTCTTCATTTCCATCTTCTCATTTCTTAAATCATTTAAGGCATACTAGATTCATAAAAATCCCTCCATGGGGTTCGGCCATACAAAATGGTCGAACCCATAGTCCATCATTTTCCATTCTTTCTCCATTTTAATCATCATGAGGATGGGTTCTCTTACAAAATATTACATACAACAAGTTTAGGTCCTTTGATGGGGTTCGGCCATACATCATGGCCGAACCTCATCCAATCCCTTTTTGTCCTCCATGATCTATATATATAAAAATTAGGGTTCGGCCATGCAAGGGCCGAACCATGTTCTTCCATATTTGTTTCAACCGTTTGATCTTTCCTTATATTCAATCATGCATGTTGTCATAAATCATGTATACATATAGTCCTTAACAACTTCATTTATATAACCTATCTTACCCATTAGAGTTTTGTCCATTTTTCCCTCTCCAAAAACCATATTTCGGATTTTGAACCATACTTCACTTTTATGTCCATCTCATTGACATTCCTTGGATGATTTTAAATCCATGGCCTATAACCATTTGGCCAACTTTCCAATCCGAAGTGGAACCCCATGGTTTCGGCCATTCCATAGCCGAAACCATGGTTCCCTTAACTTCCTTTTAATTAATAAACCTTCTTAACCAATAGATACCGATTCCGCGACTCCTCCATTTCCTTAATTCTAATTTTGATCCTCCATCCTTCTCTTTCCTTAGTCCTTTCTTCTTCCTCCTCCATTCTTCGGTTTCTCCAAGCTTAGTGTTGAAATGAGAGGAAGAGAGATTGAGAGCCTTCTTGATGTATTCGGACAAAGAGGTTGCTTGAGAGGGAGAGGGTTTGAGTTGAACCCTGAGGGAGGGTTTGGCCTAGGTGAAGGTTTGAGAAACGGAGAGAGAGAGAGAAAGAGAGAGAGAATGAGAGGGAAAATTTCTATCTTTTTCTCCAAAGAGTGGATCGGCCAAAGAGGTTTGAGATGAGTCATTTCTATCTTGCCTTAGGGTTTTGGAGAGGGAGAGAAGTTGAGATGGAAAAACCCTAACTCCTTTCTTGTCTAAAGAGGGTCGGCCAAGGAGGGCTTGGAAGAGGGAAAATGAATGAGATGAATGTCTCAAGGATTAGCCCTAGGGTTTTGGTTGTCTCTAACCCTAATCTCCCCAACCACCTTCATCAAGATAGGGTCTTTCCCATGTGTCCCTTGGCTAACCAAGAGCGCACATGGGTTACACATGGGACTCTCCCTCTACCCAATGATTTTCTTGGCTAGGGTTTCCATGAGATGGAAACCATCCACCTCCCCTTTGACTCACTTAAATCCTTTCATCTTCCATGTGACTCACCACCCATCCAACTCACTTAACTTAAATAAAATTCATTCTCCTAACTCAAGCACTTGAATTTATTCTTTATTAATTAATTCCTTAACTCCACCCACTTCACTTAATCATCTTGGACTCACTTTTGAACTCACCCATGGTTGACCAAGTCAACCATGGTCGGCGGCCCCACAAGTTACCTTAGACCACACGCCACCTCACTTGATGAGGTGGACTTGGGTCCCACTTGGCTATGCCACTTTGATGCCAACTCCTACATTGCCACCTCACTTGATGAGGTGGGCTCCATGCCTTAGTTCTTAATTCGGTACACGACCCGATTAAATCCATTCCTTACCCATTTACCCTAATCATCAATTCATCTTGACCCATTGGGCCCCAATTGGGCATTTGACCCAATTGACCACATTTACCCAATTAATTAGAATTAACCCTATCCATGATCCATTGGACCATACTTGGGCCATTACCCCAATTCTTATCCATTTAACATCCATTCCATCTATGAATCTTAATTTTTAACAATTAAAATAGATAATAGCCAATATAATTATTGCATTGAAAATCCGAACTATTACAGTAATTCCCCACATAGTGAATTGGGATAGCCCAAGGTTGGGTGAGTACATCAGTGGATGTAGAAGGGTTTTTTCCGAACCAATATACATCTAGCGTTGTGGGTGTTTGCCTTTTCTTGTTGTGATTTCTATAGTATTTGCATTCTTTTGTCACACAACACTTGATTAATCTTTTTATTATGCTACTTTTTTTTTTTTGTTAATCAAGAATTTTGAAAAGTCCGTTAAAGAATGGTGATTTCCATATTCGGCCCCCCTGTAGGGTCAATCTTGCATTGTGTTCTAGCACCCCCATGAACTTTCAACAGGAAACAGAGCCTTGTGATCTCATAAAGGATTTAACCATCTGAGTAGATCTGTGTGCTAAAAACAATTTCCAAATCTCAATTTTTAGCCTTTTTGGTTTCTTGGAAATAAAAAATGGAGAATGATTTTGGACCTTTATCCAAGATGAGTTCATTGAAAAATTTTGCACATCCTTGGATAGCTCAATGGAAGGCTCCACCTCTCTAAATCAAATGGAGAATCATGAAAGAGGTGAAAATTTCAAATGTCTTATTGCCTCCATTTTTAATGACCAAGAGGGATCCTCAAGTGAGGAAGAGGATGATGATGTGGATCTTGAAGAGGCAGATGACCTCCGATAATCCTTTGATGCCTTGTATTTAGAGAGTATGAGATTGGCAAAGGATCTTGATAAGGCAAGAATTGAGAATGCCAAACTCTCTACCCAACTTCAAAGTGTTAATGTTGAAAATGATATTCTTTCTTCAAATTTGAGAAATACAAATGTTGAAATTGTGAATTTGAGAGAAAATCAAAAGTTGTTTCATGAAAAATTAGAGGCTTATGAAAATGACATTTTGAAGCGCAAGGAAGTTGGAAAATGTCATGGAAATAGAAATAATAAGGAATCTCAAGACATGGCTACCCAATGTGAACTAAAATTGGAAGAACCTATTTTGGGTAAGCCACATGGTGATTGGCATGGTATTACTCAATCTAACCCAAAGAGACCCATGAACCAATCCATGTTAGGAAAAATCCACACCACACACACTTCAAATATAAAATGCTTTTATTGTGGATTAACCGGGCATTTCAAGCTTAAGTGCAAGACAAGGAGAATGCAGGTTAAGTCAAAGGTGGCTAATGGTCTTCCTCAAAGAGCAAGGAAGAGAAAGATTGAGTGATTGGAAATTCACATTTTGCTAAAAAGAATAAGGTATATCATTTTGATTATGTGAATGTTCCTCGGAAACACTGTGCACCTCATACTTCACATCATTCCTACATTGTGAAATCTAATAGGGATAGTTCAAGACCTCCTCATGTTATGAATAGGAAGACCAAAAGGAGGGTCTATTCTCAATCTTTTGGACTTGGGCCAAATGTTCAAAAAGGAAGAATCAAATTTCCCATGGTTCATGTATTTGAGAGGAAAGATCCGGATCAAAATCTCACACGGATTGCCAAGGGATATGACCTTGCCCATTCTCTACATTGGTCTAAGAATTGTGCATCAATGGAGTTTCTTTAGACCAAGTGTAGTTGAACTCAGTCTTTGTATAAGTGAGTTCAAATAACCATGGTTTGTGGCATGGCACATGTGACCTCTTGCAAGCACTTGATTTCACTTTTCCTGTCTATAGTGTTTATCATGCTTGAATGGTCATAGAGTTTCCAAGTCCTACAATGTTTGTTCAAAATGTGTTATGTTTTTAGTATGGTCAACACATTTGAATCTTATTGTGGAATCTCATTGTTTTTTACATTTCGTTCCATGTTCTTGTTTGATTGTTAGAATGATCATGTGCAAGATATTTGTGTGGCATACATATGTATATTGGTAGAATCATGTTTATCATATGCCACATGGTTTTTAAAATCAAGATGTAGATTTCAAAAGAAAAAGGATTTGACAAAGGAAAATTCTATGTTCGGTTCTTTCGACACATCGTGGAGTCGATGTATCGAGGTCTCGACCCATCGACATTGTCGATGTATCATGTATGCACAGAATGATTTTAGGATAAAAACCCTTTTCTGGTTTTCTCTTACATTCCATGTTCTTGAACTTGTTATATGCTTTGTGGAATGTGTATTTTACAAGTAGGATTGCACTTTATGCTTTAATATTGGTTTGTAACTTATTTCATCTCATTCCATATGTTAAGTTATTTGTACATCTTTTGGGAATGAATGATTATTGTGCATTGCCTCATGTATTTCTTGTATGTGCTTGCATTTCTTGGTTTCATCTTTGTTCTTAATTGGTAGAATCTTTATTGTGAGATGATCATGTGCACATACATAGTGTGTTTCATTCCAAATTACAAAATTTGTGAATCACTTGTGGAATGAAACTTGTCCATTGCTTGTGAATGGTATTTGTTGATCAATATGTGATCAAATATTTTTCATTGGTAATCCATTCATGTACCATTCAAAGATTTTTTACTCTTGCACCTTTTCTTATTGGTATACCTTGGTGCATTTGAAAATGGTTTTGAAAGTGTTAGTGTTTATGGCATTTCATGAGCTTTTGTAATTGTTGTATATTGTCAAATGCCATATTCTTCTCATACTTCATTTCTATACTCTTCATTGGTATATTCTTGTGAAATGAATGTATGTTTTCTGTGTTTGTGCCCTCATTCCTACTCTTATCATTGGTATATGTCTAGAGAAATGATTGTGGTTCATAAACATCATGTTTTGCTAAACCTAAGAATGCCTTATCATATGACATCACACATGGGGTATGTTGATTAAAATGGTAAATTAAAATATGCCCAAGGGTATTGCATTTGGGTTGGATCAAATCTTTTAGATGCACTTTCAAAGGTACATTATTCCAAAATCCAATCAATTTGTGCAAGTGTTTATAATTTTGTTGAATCATCAAATGGCACAAATTGGTGTGTGAATGTGTGGACATTCATTGGCATTCAAGGTGGATTGCAAAATTTCTGTCTTGTGGACCTACATGCATCACAAGCACACACTCTCTCATCCCCCAAATTGGTAAATCATATAAGGATGAATTCATGTCTTTCCATGTAGTAGTAATGCACTATCTTTGAAAATCATTAGACATTGGAAATGTGTTTTGGAGAAATGCTCAAATAAGGAAAATTTATCCTTCTCCAAAATTAGTTTTATGCACCTATCTTGTGGCTTTCATCTTTTAAAGGTGAATCTTAAAACCAAATGGATTTTGGTTGTGAAAACCCACGTGATTAAGTGGTCCAAATGTTAATTGACTTGGTGCATTGTGCTCTCAAAAATTTGAGCATTGGAGAGCACACCTTGGAAAATGCATGGGAAGAAATAAGCCTCCATCTTCCATGTGCATAATGAATTTCCAAGGATAGGATGTTTGTTCACTCAATATTCTTAATTGGTGAATGTTTTATTGAATGAATTTGGTAAGTTGATGCACTTGTTCGCATATAGGTATATGTTTTTGCATCACCTTGTTTTCATGAACTATGTGCTCAAATTGGTGTATAATTTATTTAGTTCATGATTGTGTTCACTCATATGTTCATTAATGGAATATTTCTTGTATGAGTGATTCCCTCGTCTTGCATGCATAACTTATGTTTTCAAAAATGGTATAATTCTTGAAAATGCATGAGGCCCTTGCCCCTCCTTCTCCATCTCCTCTTAGTCCAAAAATTGGGACTTGTTGAAGCACACTAAATGTGGTTTATTTGTGCATATTACCCTTTGTCAATTTATGAAAAAAAGGGGGTGAAATATTAGAAGCTTGATGTAAGCTTTGGAGAGATTTTGGAAGCTTGAAAGAAAGCTTAAGTTAAGGGGGAGAAAGGAGGATAGTCTTTAATTAAGGGGGAGTTTAATCAAGACTAAAAGGGGTCTTAGTCCATTTGTTATGGGAGAGCACATAGTGCTTTATGGACTAATATTTGAGGGGGAGACCTATGTTTCCACCTATTTTGCATTGTTTGTGTGTACAGGTACATGTACATGACCACAATGGAACTTGCAAGCTAAGCAAGATGAAGGTCGAGCATAGAGTTCAGAATTTTTTCCGTTTGAATATGTACCTTAATAATGTTGTATCATATGTATTCAAATTTATATTGGGTTGGTCTAAGTCATCGAGTCTGTATTCATTAGCTTCTAGGTGTTTTGCAAATTGTTAGTGCCCGGGCTTGCTGAGTCACCTATTTTAAAATTTCATGACTTAGGTGAAGCATTGTCTCGGAAGGTTGATGCCAATAGAACAAGACTCAAGTGATGAAGATTGAATCAAGAGCTTTTAAGATGGAAGATTAAGTGTCAGATTCAACATCACCAAGTGTATGGAATTCACAAAAGGTAATTGGCCATAGATGACTTTAGGTGGAACCCACATCCTTAGTAGACCTTTCCTAGGCTTAGTGGAACATGTTGGTAATAACATAACCAAGCCTTAGTGCACCCTTGACAGTCACAGAAACAAATGGGATAAACATTGAAAAATTACAAAGTGTTAGGTCTACCCGTCGAGTCCACCGAACCATCGGTGAGACGGGACAGATCATTTGAGAACTTCGACACGTCGATCGAATTGACAAGGGTTATGGAATGAACACACAATCATTTGTGGTTGCTCTCAGATCGAGTGTCTCGTGCACATCGACATAACGATGAGGACAAAACGATCCATCGATGAGCACGACACATCAACCTGGTTTGAGTGAGCTCTAGAACTCAAAACTCTAGACTACTCTCGGACAGACCTATCTAGAGTACCGATACCAACATGTTGACCTGGATTTGACAAGTTTTTGGACTTGAAACTCTGTCTGCATGGTTTTACCTCAGGTGGATACAATCGACAGACCGACACATCGAACATAAGTCATGTCGACCCATTGATGAGACCGACCCATCAGTATTGACCATTTTATATCCATTGGAAGCTTAACGATTATATTACAAAAACAATATGCCAGTACTGACATGTCGACCAGACCGACCCATCGGTGACCTAGAGTTGGGATTTTTGTGTTTGCCGATAGATTGAGATTGAGGGAGAGAAACCAAGCCTAGGGTTGAAAGTCCCCTTTTGGGAGCAAGAACAACACGATTGACCCTAGAGAGGAGGTGAATAAGTCAATCTAAAATCGTTGGTCCTTTTTGAAATTACTTGATTGATTAATTTTAAGAGTCATGGATATAACAATCAAGTGAGTGGTCCAAGGTTGGGTGAGTCCATCAGTGGATGTAGGAGGGTTTACTCCGATCCACTATACATCTAGTGTTGTGGTTGTTTGCCTTTTGTTGTTGTGATTGCTCAAGTATTTGCACTCTCTCTTGTCACACAACACTTTATTAATCTTGTTATTCCACTGCTTATTGTTTTGATTAATCAAGAATTTTGAAACGGTCATTAAAAGATGGTGATTGCCCTATTCACCCCCCTCTATGGTCAATCTTGCATCGTGTTCTAGCACCCCTAGGAACTTTCACCAGGAAAAGTACAATCATGTGTTTGCTTGAGTCAATGTTCCATGCCACAATTCAAGGACTATTTGAACTCACAAGAGTGGAAAGGGAGTTGAACTACACTTGGTCTAGAGTTGCTCCAATGAGGCACAAGTCTTAGATGAATGTAAGACATGAGCAAAGTTCTATTTCTTAGGGAACCATTTGACATTTTGATCCGAACCTTTCCTGTCAAATCATTGGGAGTTGGGTATTTGAATTCTTCCATTTTGAACATTTGGTAAATCCGGTAGATTGAGATAAGAACCTCATTATGATATTCCATTGCATAGTATGATGAGGTCTTAACTTAACCCTATTTGATTTTCTTATGTAGGGATGATACTGGTGTTGACCATTACGCTTATTTAGAGAATTCACACATTTAAATTTATTTATATTATTCCTTGCAAGGTGTGAATTTCCATTGATCCCATTTATACCCTTTGCACTTTTGTCATTAACACTTTTATTCTTAAAATGCAACATTGTTAACTTTCATTCATATTTAAAATGATCAATTTTATTACAATAAAAGCAAGTTAATGGTCTTTTTCTTTTAAAATGACCAAAATGTAGAGTCTTACCTTTTTCATGATACTCCATGTCAGAATCATCTTCAAAAGTGATGCCATTACCTTTCGTTTGGATCTCCTCATCTGAATCACTTTCAGATTCTGATGTGTCCTCATAGGATTTTCCCATGAAATCATTTTCTTCTTCACATGACTTCCACGGGATACACACTTATAGATTTTGATATAAAGTACCTACCATAGGGGTTAAGGAGGCAATGCCTTCCACAGAATTGCATTTATCCAGATTATAGGAGATAGAACCATCCATAAATATACGAGGCTGGGACTTCAGATATTTCATAAATATTTTCTAAATAATCCTAAGCATCCTTGGCCTTTTTAAAGTTCATGATGGACTTTAAATCATTCGATGAGACAACACACCTAATTGCATTGAGAGCTAAAAATATTCCATGGTATTTGCTTTTCTCAATGTCATCCCAACAATTAAAAATCTTGGTCTAATCATTTTGATAGAACCAATTGTTACTTCTTCCATGGGATAAAACCAATTATTCACGGTGGCTTTACAAGCATAGATGTCCAAAGACATTAGAAAACTTTTCATTTTTTTTTCCAACAAGTGAAATTTGAGCCATCAAGGCAAGGAGGTCTATTGATGTCTTCACCAAACTCCATTGTTCTAGAACGGATCAACCCAGATGGTTAGATCCTTTATAAAGAGCACGAGGTTTTAATAGTAATAGAAAGTTCCCGGTGTGCTAGAACACGATTGCTCCTAGAGGGAGTGATTAGGACAATCCCAATTTCAATGGTCATTTAAATTCTTCATGATTAATCACAATGATTTGAAGCGGATAAACAAGATTAATCAAGTGTGAAAATGAGAGTGTACAAGTTAATGCAACAATCACACAAGCAAAAAATCCAAACACCAACTACACCTGACGTATAGTGGTTTTGGAGTAATTCCCTTCTACATCCACTGTTGGACTCACCTAACCTTGGGTTTTTACAAATACCCTATGTGGGGAATTACTTCCTCATGAATAGAGTAGGAATTCCACCTACACAATTGAATGAGAATTTCACCCACTCGCCTAATATTTTGAATGGTTCGACCTATCTCGGCCTACGTCCTTATCCCTCTAGTTTTTATAATGGTTCAAGCACCTTGCTTTAATCCACTGTACATGATGATTTAAAAGTAAATCAAACACAGAGAAGAACTTGCGTTTGTAGCTCACTTGATGGTGTAGATGTGCTTCTGAAGATTCTCCCAACTTGACCTTCATCGATGACGAAGATGTACCTCAGTGTATGCTCAATCACAAGCTTGGGACGGTTCTAGGATTTAAGATTTGCCAATTGATCCTAGACCTATTTCTCTCACTCTCTCTCTCTCTGTGTTTCTCTCTCTCTCTCAATCAAACGATTGGATCTCAAATGATTCATCAATATTTAGTGCATATAGAGAGGTTGGGAGAGGTTGGGATCTCTTGGAATGCCTTTTAGATATTCCCATGTGAAGGGTCCAAGGTGCCTAGACAATTTCTCCAAAATCCGAAGTTTAAATAGCCATCCATAAAAATCCAACTCGGGGTCATCGATGGGTTGACAAGACCGATGGGTCGGTACTTGAATAATGCACTTCTTGTAACACCCCAATTTTTCAATAAAATGGAAAATTATGAAAATGCCCCTGAATTATTAAATTAATTATTTTGTGATGTTAAAATAAGAAATGTTGGGGCCCATTGCTCAAATTAAGGTCATATGAGCACATTATATATATATCAAGTTGATTTGGATGGGTTATGTACATCAATTGGGTTGGAAATGGCTAAATGGGTCAAAGGGCCCAATTGGACCCAATGGGTCAAAATGGATGATTTGACCATTGTGTAAGCTTAAATTAAATAGGGTTAAGCCTATTTGATTGGAAATCAAGTAGAGAAGAAATGCGTAGGCTTGATCCATATGAGAAAACCACTTACAAATGACCAAAATACCATAATCGGGTCATGGAGTCCAAAACGGGTCAAGGAGCTAAAGGGGGACCCAATGGGTCGGGTTGACCAGTTTGACCACGGATGACCATGTGGGCCCTCAATTGAACTCAAGTTTGAGTTAATTCAGCTTGAGTTAGGGTGATTTGAAATGAGTTAGATTTAAGAAATGAGTTGACTCAAACTTGGTGCATTAAAGATGATAAGTTGGATGAGTTGGTTTAGAATAAAAATATCATGACTTAAGTGAGTCAAGAGGAGGTAGAAACGAGTTGTAATCTCACTCGACACCTGATCAAACTCATCACAGCCGTTGAATGTGAAGGGGTGCTTTGGCAAAGCCAAAAGACACCAAGGTTGGCGGCACCTCTTCATGAAGGGTTGCAATGATTCATTCCCAAAGGATACAATGTTTGGCACCAAGGGGTGCAACGTTTGGTACCAAGAGGTGTCTTGGTTGACACCCAACATCCACTCGTTTTTAACAAGAAGTAAAGAAGGAAATAAATGGGAGTTGGGGGCTGAAACTACAAAAGGGAAAGGTTCCCTTTCTTGGCCGTTTTTGTCAAAGGAAACCCAAGTGTTCCCATCTCTTTCTCCCTCTCTCCAATCGGTGTTCTTGGCTGGAACAGCAGAGGCTTTTGGTACCAAATATTCAAGCATACAACCAGCAAGGAATTGAGGAAGAAAATAAGAAATAAAAGATAGGAAACAAGGATCAAAAGTCAAGAAGAAAGGCTTGGGAAAATTGGTAAGTTTTTCATTAAGTTTTGTTGAAAAACATGGAACAAGTAGGGTGTGGATTGGGCCATGATCATGGCCGATTACACCAATGATTAACCTTGATTAAATGGAGGTTTAGAAATGATTAAGATGACCATTGGGTTCGGCCACCATAGAGGGCCGAACCCCATGTAAAGAGATGTCTTGGTTTTCATGTTTTGAAACATGAAAACCATGGATTTTGTGGACTGTTTTGGGTTTTGAATTAAGATTTAAATACATGTTTTAGAATGGTTAAAAACCATGGATCTGAATGAAATAGGGAATGAAAGTTATATGGTCTAAAATCAGTGGATTAAAAGATGGAAATGGACCATTGGGTTCGGCCACTTAGCATGGCCGAACCCCATGGAAACAAGCGGTTAGTTTTGATGGTTTTTAGAAGTTAAAACCATATAAGTTAGGACTGATGTTAGATGGTTGTAATAGATTTAAAATGCATGTTTAGAGAGAGTTAAAACATGGGTTTGGATATCAGAAAAGACTGAAGTTATGTGGTCTAAATCAGTAGATTAAAATTGGAAAAGATGGACCATGGGGATCGGCCATCTTGGATGGCCGAATCCCATGATATGATGTTGATTTTTGGATGGTGTCTTTGAAAGTAAAAATATGATTTTAATATACTATTATTACATAATTATCTAAGGTTTAAAAACAGTAAACATAGCTATTGGGTTCGGCCACCATGGAGGGCCGAACCCCATGCAAAGGAATGTTGGTTTTCATGTAAACCATAGATCTTTTTATGGATTGTTTTGGATGGTTTCTTTGAGAGTTAAAAACCTGATATTAATACACTGTTTATACATGATTATTGGAGGTTTAAATATAGTAAGAATGACCATTGGGTTCGGCCAACATGGAGGGCCGAACCCCATGTAAAAGAGGGTTGGTTTTCATGTTGGAAAACATAGAAACCATAGACCTTTGTGGACTGTTTTGGGAGGTTTTTATGTAATAAGGTTACTGATTTTGGGTTGGCCATGGGTTGGCTAAACCATGGGTTTAACATGGCTAAGGGGGTAAAACCAGTTAGTATTTAAAGGACATTATTGAGCAAAGGAACCATAAGGGTTCGGCTATGAGTATGGCCGAACCCCATGGACTGTTTTCATGGGCCATTTTATGGATGTGGGTGTGATTAAAAATGGAATTATGTTTGCTGACTTGGTCGGCCAAAACATGGCTGAACCATGTCAAGGTTGTGGGTAAGTTGTAAAGTCTAGTCAAGGTATGGGTAGCAATGGCATGTTTGTAAATAAACGTCACAACCATGAGTTGGTATTTGTGGACTTAGACTCAAAAATGGGAATCAAATAAAGTAAGGGATTAAAAGTTGGTCCATAATTTATGTGAACAAGGTGACGGATATCTGTGATGGTGCACGACTGCGAGCGGTGACCGGATAAAGCCCAAGAAAGAACAGACACTGAAGTGATCCTTCAGTAGGTTTCCTACCTACTTGTAACCACGGTTTTTACTCAGTTTTCTTATGATACTCTTGTTTTAATATATGTGTTTCAAATGATATATTATGCATTAACAAATGGCATACAGGCATTAGCATCTCATGCATGGTCATGGGATGATGAATGAGTTTCTACAGTGTTACAATTATGGGTTACGTCCTCCTTAGGCGATGAGAGTTCCGCCAGGAAGAGTAACATGATGATCATAGTCACAATGGTCTCCTTAGGCGAAGAGAGTCCCGCCAGGAGGACTAATACGTGATATGAATCAGTCAGTGATGAAGAGATGGAAGTTGTACTGTGATTTATCTTGTCGGTGCATGGCACGACAAGTGATGGCTATGGATGTACATGATGGGGGAGGCTCATTGCATGTGCATACATCATAGCATTGTTTTACCTATTTTGATGATCATATATTATGATATGTATATGCATGTTTTATATGCTAACATGTAGTAGCCCTGATTCGGGAACCTACTGGGCGCGTTGATCTAACGCCCTAATTCTATCCTCAGAGGAGATTGCAGGTACAAGCAAAGGGAAAGGAAAGGTCGTTGACCGGGGAGGGGAGCCAAGCCTAAGTGCTTGAATGAAGGACTGAACTACTTTATATTAACTGTCTTTTGAATACTTTTGTGGGACATGTAATAATTCACTACTTGCTATGGTTTGATTAGGTTGATAACATTTGGATGGTTGATCTATGATAAATAAAGTTTAAGACTGTTACTTGCTATCTAGTCTTATTATTCCGCATGTTGATGTTAGTTCCATGTGTGTTCATTATCATGGTCTAGTCCATGTACACATGGGTGGCCAGTTAAGGTTCAGACTTGGGTAGTCTGAACTTAACTCGCGTCGTGACGCCGCCCGCTCTCTTCCGATGTTCTATTATTACTTTAAAAAAAAAAATTAGACTCTAAAATTCTCTGAAAGGGCGGGGCGTTACACTTCTAACGGATATAAAATGGTCACTACCGATGGGTCGAGTACCTCGATGGGTCTTGGAGCCCATTGTCGATGTGTCGACATTGACGCTCGTATCGTCCTGAGGCTAACTCAAACATGCAGAGTTTCTCATCCAGAAACCTATCTGACCATGATCGACGTATCTATTCCACCGATGGGTCGATCCTGTTACTCTTGATGGGTATGTGACCTTGATCATAACGATTAGAGAGTAACAAAAAAAATACATAGTCTTCCCAACCAGAACTCTGTAAACCCAGGTTGACATGTCGTGTTCACCGATGGGTCTGTCATGTCCATATCGATGGGTCGGTGGACACGATACTATCGATCTGAGAGCAACCCATTTTGGTAGTGTCTTCCAACTAGAACTTTTGTCATTCCGGTCGATATATCGATGACCACGTTGGGTATGTCCTGTCTGCATCGATAGGTCAGCAAACTCAATGTATCGATAAACAGTAAAATAGTTTTTCCATTTTGAGTTCTCTTGTTCTGTTGGCTGTCAAATGACCATTTAGATATAATTAGATTTACCAATATGATTCCTAAGTCTAGTCATGGGCTTCCTAGAGGTGTGGGTTCAACCTAAAGTCATTTATGGCCAATTTACATTTAGTGATTGCCATACACTTGGTGATGCTTGATTCTTCAACTTGATCTTCCATCTTTAATGCTTGATTCAATCTTCATCACCCTTGAGTCTTGTTCATTTCTTCAATCTTCCAAGGCAATGCTTCTCCTGAGTCATGGACTTGATAAACAGGTGACTCGATAAGCCGGAACACTAACAAGTTTTCCTCCAAAAGCCACCTAAATGGGCTAAACCTGTAATACCCCAACCCTAATTAGAGCTTAATCTTCTGAGTACGAGCTGTAAGTGTGATTTATTATTCGTTAATCATGAAGATTACAAAGTGGACTTTCCAAAAAGTCTAAGTTTTGCCCAATCCGAGCTCGATAGCTCATTGATCTAACTCTTTAGAGTTGGAAGGGCAAAATCGTAAATATTGGAAATTTATTTATTTCATTAGAAAATGATTCTAAATTTACTTCACTACTCATTTTAAGTATTTCGAATTTCAAATTTATACACACTCTACAATTTTCAGTTTCGGATCTAACGGGCTATTCATTCATTATGGTTTTACATATTTTAACCCTTTTAAATAACTCTCTTTTTAAAACTCTAAGTTAACTATACATAGGGAAGTCATAAAATTATGAAATTCAATCAGTGTTATAACTGACCTTTACATGTTTTCAAATTTTCAAAATGAAGTATTGAATGCATAAACAATACAGTTGAATGTGGACCGTTGGTTAGCGAGTACACTTCAACTCATATTTTCAATCGGATCGAGTGCCTTTTGATTTCAAAACTCTTCCGAGCTTTAGAAATTTTACATGCGATGAATTTATCCAACATATCTGCAGAGTCAGAATTTTCCTAAACGATACTTCAAATTCGTGGAAATTTAAAAAAAAACCGTCATTTTTTGCTAAATCATCAGAATTTTAAAGTATATTTCTTTCCAGATTTTGAGGGCTTGACTGGTTTTTAGTACCCAACCTGTCAGACTAGTTAGATTCATTTAGTAGGATCTCCATTGTTACAAACCTGTGAAAATCGGTTAAATGTCTAATAGAAATGAAATAATAATAAAATAATACAAAACCCAATAGTCATCAAAGCTGCGGTGGAATAGTCATAGGTGGCGTGAGAGCACCTCTTCCACTACACGCCTACACTCATGAAATACAAATTGGATTGAAGGAAGCTCTTTTATTTCCTAAATCTTCTTCACTTCATTTCCTTCTTCTTTTCCTTAATCTTCTTTTTCTTTACTTCTTTGTTTTTCCTTTTCCACCTTCCTTTTCCTCTACAGCTTTTGAAGTTTTTGTGGATTTTTCCAAGGGGAGCCGAAACTCTGTGAAAGCTCAAAAGGAATGTATAATTTTTTTTTTCTTTGACTTATAAGCTCAAGGACATATTAGGAAGAAAATGGGTCGAAAATAGGCTCTAAAAATGGAGTTTTGGAAACCTAGGGAAAAATGACCTTTCGCTTAATTCTTGAGTTACACCTTCAAAATCAGTTTTGTTTCTTGTCAAAACTTTGATTTATCTTTTCACATCCCGCCGCTCCAGGGTTTACAAAGGCACAGACTAATTTTTTTTTCTTTACACAGAGTACCTACGAATGCGGAATTAACAACTCTACTAGGACTTGATCTTTTATCTGACAGAAGTTTGGACATAGCATTTGATAGCTTCAGACACAACCATCACAGTGGTTAAGTTCCCAGTTAGATGGAGGGATCACAATGGTGCCACTTAAAACCCAAATCCTTGGCAGAACCCACCCAACACTGCGGTAAGTCGATACACTACTGGTCAACATGCAGTTTATTACTTTGATCTCTTGCCTTTAAGTCCAAGTAATAAATGTCAGACATACTCCACCTAACATTCACCGTCAACTAACACATACCCAACAAAATCGTATATAAGAAACATAGAAGTTTTATTACATGTCTATCGTGTCTCAACTGGACACTATAAAAGGTTCATTACATACATAAATTCATACAGACAATATGTAAACACAACAATAACAGAGAATTCCCAACAGCGGGGAAAGATAACATATAGGGCCTCCGCCCCTACTGCAGAAGTGGATATTCCAGTCCTTCTTCATACGGGTTCCCTGTAACGTAAGGGATGTGAGCTACACAGCCCAGTGAAAAGAAAACAACAGATAATAAAGTAGTCCAAAACATAAATATGCACCATAGACTAAACAAGATTAGCATTCATTCTCCCCCATACACCAATGGTTTCCTAGCAACCAACACTACCCATAGCATATCCAAGCTATCAGTGTTGAGAAGGATTTCTCCCCCAATCTTCTTTGAGTCTAGAGTCCCAAACTCCAAGCATATACATTCGCCTATGTCTATTGGCTTCTTCATATTCCTCCCCTGTATGGCTCTCTCTTTCTAGAGGCACAAGCACTTAGGCTTCATCAATTACTCCCCATAATTGGTTTTGATGCCTTATAATTTCTACTAATTTCTCCCCCATTTTTTCATATAATTGACAAAGGTTTAATAGGCAGACATCGATTTTTCTTTTATTTTGAAGGAATTGGATTTCAAGCACTCCCCCGTGCTTCCTGCATTTAGTGCTTCCATTAGTTTACTTCCAACTCATTTAATCTTTCCATTTATCAATGCATGCTTCTTACGCATTCAAGCATTGATCTCCCTCACAGTACAATGCAAATTGCCATTGCATTACTGTTTTTCTTCTTCTTCCCCTTTAAGACCTGTGTTGTCTTAAAGTGTTCTCCCAATGGGGTCAAGCTGACTTACCTAGCTTCCCTTTTTGGAGTCTTCTCCCCCATTTTCCAAGCTATCTTTTCTAGCTTCTTTGACTCAACTCTCCCATAAACTTAGCTGCCTCTAAGTTTATTTTTCTACAAGCTTTCTTTCAAGCTTGCATCATCCTTCCTCCCTACACTGTCATGACTAGTGATAGGTGCTAAACAACACATATTGTAACACCCCAGATTTTTCATTTCATAAATATATTGGATTTGTCTATTTAAATTGCTAATTGATTGAATTTAAAATTAATGGATGAAATGGACCTTAGATGGGTAAGGAGTTGGGTCAATAACCCAATTAAGATCCAATGGATCATGGATATAGTTTGATTGAAAATAATTGGGTAAATGTAATTAAATAGGTCAATTACCAAATTGGGACCCAATGAGTCATAGATGAGCTAATTATAAATAAATGGGTAAGGTTAATTTAATTGGGTCAGCTACCCAATTAAGACCCAATGCATAAATCCACTTCATCAATTGAGGTGGCATGTATATGAGGTGGCATGCATGTGAGTTGGCATCGCCATGTGGCATGCATTGAAGACAACTAGGCAAGGGGCCACTTCATCTAGTGATATGGCCAAGGTGGGACCCGAATGCTATATGGTGCATGGTGCATGGTCGTCCATGCTATGGTTGACCTAGTCAACCATGGAGGAGTTCAAGTGTTGAGTTGAATTGTTTTGAATTGGAAATTAAATTACTTGAGTTGAGTGGGGAAGTGAGTTCAAATGGATTAAGGTGAGTTAAGATGAGAAGTGGAGGAGACTCCCATCTCAATGTGAGTTGAGAGGGAACATGGAAAGTTTCCATCTCATGGAGATAAAACCCATGCACACGTTGGGAATGTGGAAAGACTCTTGATCTTAAGACAAGTGTCCTCTTGGTTAAGCCAAGGGACACCTTGAATAGACAAAGACATAAAGAGGGGAATGGGAAGAGCCTTGAGCTGTTACAAAGGGATACCAATCAATAAATCTGTCCCTAAACCCTAAACCCTAACATCCCAGATTTTCAATGCAATTATTATATTGGATATTATCTATTTTAATTGTTAAATTTAAGATTTATAGATGGATAAGAATTGGGGCAATGGCCCAATTATGATCCAACGGATCATGGATAGAGTTGATTCTAATTAATTGGGTAAATGTAGTTAATTGGGTCAAATACCCAATTGGGACCCAATGGGTCAAGATGAATTGATGTTTAAGGTAAATGGGTAAAGAATTGATTTAATCGGGTCATGTACCCAATTAAGATCTAAGGCATGTGATCCACCTCATCAAGTGAGGTGGCAAGTGTATGAGGTGACATGGAGGTGGCATAGCCAAGAGGGACCCAAATCCACCTCATCAAGTAAGGTGGAGAGTGGTCTAAGGTCACATGTAGGGCCGGCCACCATGGTTGACTTGGTCAATCATGGGTGAGTTCAAGAGGGTTAAGTGAAGTGAGTTGAGTTAAGGAATCAATTAATTAAGAAATAAATTCAAGTCTTGAGTTGCATGGATGAGTTCAAGTGTTTGAGTTAGGGGAATGAGTTTCATTTAAAGTGAGTTGAGTTGAAAGGGATGTGAAGAGACTCTCATTTGAAATGAGTCAAAGGGAGGTGCAGGGTTTCCATCTCATGGGAGAGGAAACCCTAGACAAAACCATTGGGAGTGGGGAGAAGGCTCCAAGTGTAAGCCATGTGTCTCCTTGGTTAACCAAGGGACACATGGGAAAGACCAAGAAGTGATGAGGGTGGTTGGGAGATTAGGGCTTATACAAGACTCACACCAAAACACCTTTGGCCGATCCTCCCTTAGACAAAAGAGTTAGAGATTGTTTCATCTCATCCTCTCTCTCCCTCTCTCTCTACATCCTTGGCCGATCCTCTCTTTGAGACAAAGAAAAGATAGAGTTTCATCTCATCCTCTCTCTCTCTCCCCCTCTCAACCCACACCTTTTTCGCCGAACCCTCCATTAGGAGTTTTTCATCTCAATCCCTCTCCCTCTCTCATCACACTTGGCCGAATTCTCAAGGTGGAACAAGAGGTTGCATTGCCTCTTCTCATCTCTCTCTCTCTCACACATTTTCGGCTCTAGACTTAGAGAACGAAGGAGGAAGAAGAAAGCACTAAGGAAGGAGCAAAATCAGCACTAAGAAATGGAGAAGACGCGGAATAGGTATGTGTTGCTTAACGAGGATTTATTGATTAAAAAGAAACTAAGGGAACCATGGTTTCGGCTATGGAATGGCAGAAACCATGGGGTTCCATTTCTGGTTGAAAAGGTCGGCCAAATGGTTATAAGGCCATGGATTTGAAATCCATGCAAGGAATAACAATGAGATGAACATAAAAGTAAAGTATTGTTCAAATCCGAAATATGGTTTTTGAGATTGAAAAATGGACAAGACCCTAACCTTGTTGGTGGGTAAGATAAGTTGTACAAATGAGTTGCGATGATGAGGACTATGGTTATACATGATTAATGGATGACAACATATATGTTAAATATAAGGAATAAATTTCATAAAGAAAGGCCAAATGGTTATAAGGCCATGGATTTGAAATCCATTCAAGGAATGGTTAAATGGTTGAAACAAATGTGGAAGGATATTCAAAATTATGATGTAATACTAAGATTAGGAGAAAATAATCAAAGAACAAGGTTCGGCCTCTTGCATGGCCGAACCCTATTTTTTTTATAGGGATCATTTGAGGACTCAAAGAGAGACTAGATGACGTTCGGCCATGTTGTATGGCCGAACCCCATCAAGTGACCTAAAACATGTTGGATGTAAATTTTTAAGAAAAACCCATCCTCAAGGTGATGTAAGATGGAAAGAAGATGAAAAGGAAGAACCATGGGTTCGGCCATGTTGTATGGCCGAACCACATGGATGATTTTATGGATCTAGGTATGTTTAAAAAGTTAAATGACTAACTAGGGATTACTAGATTAAGAAAAAAAAAAAAATGAATGATGATTGACTCACATTGTTTAAAATAAAACAATTATTAAAAAAAGGGTCAAAAACCCAACATGGCCGAACCCCATTGATGGGTTTTTTGTGGACATAAACACATTTCAGCCATGTGGTATGGCGGAACCCCATTGGGGGTCTTAACTGGTTTAAGGACTATGACGCGTAAATGGAAATGAACATGGGATGATGTAAGGGATGAAGGAAATCAAATGGATCACCAAATTGATTTATATATGTGCTAAATGTAATAAGGAAAGAAGACTCGCAAAGGGGTTTGTAATTCGGTTTCGACGTGATCATTGAACGTGACCGGCAGGAAAACAGCAAGGACATTATCTTGGACGTTGGTAGGATTCCTACCTTGTTGAAACACTTGGACTATTTATATGTAATGGTTTTTAATCCCATGTTTGATGATCTATTTTGGTATCAAATGCTTATGTTTTAAGGATGTAATTTCACTGCTATTATGTTTAATATGAAATAGCATGTTTGTACTCCAATCTCATGCATGGCATGGGAGGGAACAAATGAGGGGAGTCCACGCTCCATTCGGGTATCTGATAAATAAACGTGGGGAGGGATCCACACTGATTCGGATTGAGAAATGGTATATGATGTTTGAAATGAAAGAGGAGTCCACGCTCCGTCCGGTGGGACCGATAAGGCATACGTGGGGAGTCATGACAATGAATACCTTGATGTGGCTTGTTCATCAAGAGGATTATCTATGTGTTTGAGATATGGTTGATGGGTGGGAAATCATGGCATATGACACCCATGGCATGGCATTGACTTAGCATGATTTTGATATTATGTATTTATTCTGTTTTTATACTAATCCATGTGTTTGACCCTACTCGGAATACCTATTGGGCGCGTTGACTAACGCCATACTTCTACCTTAGATGATGATACAGGGAATGGACGGAATGAAGGATGCGAAAGGAGCCAAGCTTAGGAGCTTGGATAATTTAGACTTACTTTATTTAAGTTTTATTTTCGGACAATGTAAATTGAGTTATTCGCATTTTGGGACTGTAATAACTTAGAACTATCTTGCTATGGTTTGGTTATATTTTTGGACATTTGAACTTAAGTTAATTATTTGTGATGGACTTGCTTGCTTAAAATGGATAGGGTTAATAACACAATCTTATATTAATTCCGCATTACGTTTATTTCGTAAGTATAGCCTTAATGCATGTGAACCGTTTTAGTGGACTTAGTCCACGCACACATATGGTTGGCCAGTTAAGGGTCAGGCTTTGGAAGCTCGGACTTAGCTCGCCTCGTGGTGTCCCGCTTTTTATCTCACTCTTTATCTCAAAAAAAAAAAAAAAATAGACTCTGATTTTCGGCTAGTGGAAAATGGCGGGGCGTTACATGGCCGACCCCTCTCTCTAGAGCAAAAAGGATTTCTATCGCCTTCTTCTCTATCCCTATTCCACTTACACCATCGATACTTAGAGAAATTGCTGAAGAACAAAGAAAGGAAGGAAGTGTAACGCCCCGCCCTTTTTCACCCGTTTTCTGAAAATCAGAGTCTATTTTTTTTTTTTTTTAAATAGAAGAGTGAGAGAGGGCGCGGACGCCACGACGCGAGTTAAGTCCGAGCTTCTAAAGCCCGACCCTTAACTAGCCAACCCCACGCGTACGCGGAGCTAAGTCCACGAGAACGGTTCACGCGTAAGAAGTAAGCTCGCGGATTATAATTATTGCAGAACATGATAATAGAGTCTATCTTACTGGTTTTTAGATAAAAGGGAACATACAACATTGAATTTACCAAAATGCCCCTATGTTCATGATTATATCACAAAATGTATCGTCCATAAGTAACGTCCAAAACCATCGCAAGAAATGTAACTTTATACAACCCGACAAACTAAGTTACTTATAATTACATCTCCAAAATGTAAACATAACATAAACTAGGACTGCGCTTTCCAAGCTCCTAGGCTTGGCCTCCGGTATGTCCACCGCTTCCTGCCTCTCCTGCGTCATCAGCTAGGGTAGAAGTAGGGCGTTAGTCAACGCGCCCAGTAGGACTCCGAGTAAGGCTAGCACATGGATTAGTGATAACACATATACCGATAAAATAACATATAACAAAATACGTATGTGATGAATGCTATGTCATGGGTGCTTATGTCATGTGTCCCACCCATTGTCCGTATGATCATACAATATCCTGTTTCCCCATGTTTGCTTTTCGGTCGCCCCGACGGAGCATGGACTCCGGTTATAGCCCTCAGACTATCCCCATGTCTGATTCTCGGTCGCCCCGACGGAGCATGGACTCCGGTTATAGCCCTCAGGCAATCCCCATGTCTGATTCTCGGTCGCCCCGACGGAGCATGGACTCCGGTTTGTTTATTTTTTTCTGCCCATGCCATGCATGAGATGTAGGTGCATTATGCTATGTAGTATATAGATAGACCATAATCGATATACCATACATAGTCATATGATGCATAATATTAAAATATAATCCATGATACTATCATGTAACTCATAAGTTAAAACTCATCATAGTACAAGTCCCATAAATCATAAATTATAATCATAAATCCATAATAAGCCAAGTCAAAGTAATTTAAAACACCATCACATATCCATCGCTTACAAAAAGGTAGGAATCCTACCGAATACCGTGTCGCATTCCGTTACGCTTTCCGTTCGATAATCCGGTCGCCGATCGCGTACCGTTTTGCGACGTCCGATACCTTTATTACATTTACCGAATTAGTCCATACGTTATCCATGGTTAAGTGCTTAACTAATTATAACCCTAGATCCACTCAATGATCTTTAAATACATTATAAGTTTATCGAAAATCGGCCCTTAACTTAGCCCATTATCCATTGGTTTAATCACATACATAAATCCGATTTTGACCATTTTAGATATTTCCAATTTGCGGCCTAAAACGCAGCAACTAATCGCTTCACTTAACCATTCACAAAATATCCGATTTTTATGTCTAATCCCTATAGGGTTCGGCCATGTACCATGGCCGAACCCATGGTTCTTCAATGTGGCCACTTATTACGGTTTTGCCACTCTCCTTCCATGGTAAATCATCCATTCATTTATGTGCATTCTAAGTCCAAGATTCATTCATACTTAGGTCCATTCAATCATGACCTGACATCATAAAATCAGCCATCTAATATTTAATTTTGAAAAATATTTACTCCCACACCTAATTCCACATTTTGGCCTAAGGTGTGGCCCACATATCATTTTTATAAATCCATCAAAATCTAGTATTCTTCTACATTATTTTTCATTTATTAAATCCACTAATCACTACCCTAAGGTTCACCTTTATGGATACCATTTTCAAAGACTAAGTTTTGTCCCAAAATAATCCATCTAAATTTTCATTTCCATCAAAAAGATTACCACACACCATACTTACTCATCTATCCAAATTCCCATTCTTCCATGTTATTTTCCATGCCTAAAAATCTCAAACCATTACCATAGGGTTCGGCCATACACCATGGCCGAACCCATGGTCCATGGCCCACCTTTCTTAGAGCCATTTAAGACCAAAGTTCTATGAATATTTGTCCATGATTTTTCTTGTTAAAAATTCCATTTAAAATCATTAATATCATTCATTTGGTCCATTTAAAACTTGTGTCACACATTTTGGAAATCCATTTACAACTATCATTTTCTCCATCATTTTCCATCTTTCTATTCTTATAAAATAATTAACCATCACCATAGTTCCATAAAAAAATTCTAAAACATCATCCATGGATTTCATCATAAAACTTTTTCCAAAAATTTGCCTACATTTAACCCTTGAAACCCTAACCATTCTCCATCATTTTACAACCTTAAAAACCATTATTTAAGAACCCTAACCCTCATAATCACTAACTATGGGGTTCGGCGACCTTGTATGGCCGAACCCTATAGTCCATGATTTCCTAAAAATGTCATGCCTCCATTATTTAAAATCATAAATCACTAATGTTTTCTCATTTAAAAACCTAAGTCTCATTAACCATTCTTCAAAATTTCAAACCTTAACATCTTAATAAATTCATCACCATTTACCATGGGGTTCGGCCATGCTACATGGCCGAACCCTAAGGTCTATCCAATCCATCAAAATTTCCATTTTCCTATGCTTAATAAAGACCTATAACAATTCCATTTAAAATTTCCATGCTTCCATTTCTTAATCCATTCCTCCATTTTTCATCCATTTCTTATCTTATCTTTTGATGGATCTTAGATCCCCACAACATTTTTGGCCATGTTTAGTCTAAGAAATGGATTCCACATCCTATCTTTTAAAAAAAAACATAAACTCTTGTTTAAGAAATTCTTACCGCACCGACGACTCCTCCGGTCCTTCTTTCTTTTTCCTTAGCCCTTTCTCCTTCTTTCTCTTCTTGATGATCGGCTAGATGAGCTTGATCAATGGTGGGACATGCTTGGATTGGCTAAGGTAAATGAGGTTAGGTTAAGAGAGAAAGAGAGTATAGAGATGAGGGAGAGATCTTCAAGGTTCTTGATCTTGGGGTGGCCCAAGACCTATCTTTTTCTTCTCTTTTCTTCCTCTTTCTTTCTAAGTTTTTCTTCTAAGTTTCCTTTCCTCCTCACTTGCAAGGTGAGGGACGAATTTCATGTGTGTGTGGGGAGATAAAGTGAAAATGGTTAGTTTGACATGAAATGGAGGTGGTTGGAGTGGTCTTCATTCAAGCATTAACTTTCTCACCAACCAAGCATGGGTTGGCTTGACTTTGGTGGTGGTGGTTGAGACCCAACCACCATTCAAGCCCATGGTTTTAATTTGTGTTTTCTTGAGGTGGTTTGTGTTTGTTGGAGTGGTTTTGACCATTTAACCATTTGACCATTTTAATCTTAGGTTGATTAACTTAGATCACCTTGATCCCTTGATTAATTTATTTAATCACTTTCTATTTAATTTAATCCCATTAATTTCCCTCCATGATCCACCCATGGTTGACCAAGTCAACCATGGTGGTCGGCCCCACTATTCCTGGGTCCACACGCCACCTCAATGGGTGAGGTGGAGGTGGGCCCCATTGGCCATGTTGCATTGGTCCATTTATCACCTAACTTAGGTGATTTAAATTTTATTAATTGTATCCCTTTTATTGGATCATCATTGGGCCCATGGCCCAATTTGATTCTTGTCTTACCCCTTTATCTTAGGGCTTAGTTACCTTGGCCCATTGGGTCCCACATGGCTTTTTGACCCAAATTGACCATCTTTGACCCGATTACTTACCATTGACCAATTACATGTATCAATTCCAATTCAAGGTTTATTGGGTAACCATTGGGCCCATGGCCCAATTAGATCCCCTCCTTTTCCAATTACCTTAGGGTTTGAACCGATTTTGATCCATTGGGCCCCACATGGCTATCGGGCCCACTTTGACCATCGTTGACCCGATTAGTCCTCATTGACCCCTTTAATGGATTTCATCCAACCCATGGCCCAATTGGGCCATCCTTGGGCCATTGTCCCAAAATTTGGTCCATTTGGCATTTTATTATATCAAATTTCAAATTAAAATGAATAAATGCCAATATATATATTTATCAAAAATTCGGGTTATTACAGGAAGAAGAAATGAAGGAATACAGACCAAAAGAAAGAAGGAGACGAGGAAAGAAGGTATGTATGAGTTTAAACAAATAAGATTAAGAATAAGGAAAGCCAGAGTTTTGGCCATGGTACGGCCGAAACTATGGACTCCATATTTGGTTGGAAGGACTGGTAAAACCATCATAGAGCCATGGAATTGGAAATCCATGAGAGGAATGGATATGTGCTAAAAACCAACAACCAAAGAATGGAATTTAGAATCATGTTTCCATGGCACAAGATTGAAAGGATAAATGGAAAGGACTCTAGCTTTGACTAGAGGGTAGAGTAAAACCAACTAAAAGTTGTATGGATGATATTAAATATGTTTTAAATTAATAAGGAATGGATTCCATGAAGAAAGGTCTAGCCAAGGAATCAAATGAAAGAAACTGACAAACAGTCAGTCGACTGAACTGGTGTTGGTTGAAAGCAGAAAACCCTTTTTGGGAGTTTCAGCCTACTGAATCTGGGATTCAGTCGACTGAACATAGACATAACGAATAAGAAAAGGAATCTGGCGCGTTCCAGCTAACTGAGTCTATGATTCAGTTGACTGAATGATTACTTATCAAACACGTAAACTGTTGGCTGATGATTCAGCCGGCTGAATCATGGGTTCAATCGACTGAATTTATACTGGCTGAACACACAGTCAATTTGCTCCAAAGTTAGCCGACTGAATTTGTGATTCAGTCGACTGAAAGAGGATTGATCGAGAACACAAAGGGTTTGACTTAGAGTCAGCCGACTGAATCTATGATTCAGTCTACTGAAAGATTGCGAGTCAAGAAATAGACGATACTGAGTTGGATTTCAGTCGACTTAATGTGTATTTCAGTCGACTGAAAGTCTGCAATAAGGCAGAGAACTGTAGCTGAGCATGATTCAGTCGACTGAATCCCTAATTCAGTCGACTGAAATGAAAAGTTAATTTTATATGATGTTTCCAGAAACATCAGTCTATCTGGAAGGATGTAAGTGATGATTCAATTTAAATCGATAATTAAATTCATTATTGTATACGATTGAATTTATTAAGGTAAAGAGATTTCGCAAACGGGTGTGTCATTGGTTTTGACGTAATCGTTGCACATCACGTCACAAAACAACAAGGATATTATACTAGGATTTGGTAGGATTCCTACCTTATTGAAATACATGTGGATCATATATATATAATTAAGTTACTAATTGGGTTTCCAAACATGATGATTTTTTTTTATCTAAGGAATGTATATGATTATGAACTGTTTTCGATGGTAACATGTGATTTGAAATGAATAGGCATTATTGCATTCATGATCTCATGCATGCATGGGAGGGAGTATATGAGACAACAAGCCAAGTTATGAGTTGTCCGGACATGACTTGGGACTTGAAAACTAGCTTGAAAGAAGCTATGTGAACCATTGATATTTTGGCCTTGTCCGGGATTGCTAGATAGGGGTACGGCGTAATTTGGAGCAAAGAACTCTAGGGTAACCAGTCCAAAAACCCTGCGCAGAGGGAGGAGTCCACACTCCATCGGTATTTCCGATTAACATACGTGGGGTGGTATAACAGTGACCTAGTGGTGCTGTCATAAAACACCTTGATTGGCTTCATTATATCAAGGAAACTGTTGTTATGATTTGTATGGTGTTTTGATATGGAGGTGGGTGAGAGATCATTGGCATATGACACCCATGACATGACACATACATTAGCATGATTTGGATATGATTATCATGCGTTGTTTTTGGTACTATGATATGTTTACATTTTTGATATGATGTACTTATTCTGATTTTTATATTGATCATATGTGTACATAACCATATTTGGAATTCCTACTGGGCGCGTTGACTAACGCCCTACTTCTACCGTTTAGATGATGGAATAGGAAATGGAAAGGACATGGGACGTGAAGAAAGCCAAGCTTAGGAGCTTGGGCAGCTTATGCATATTTTACTTAATTGATTTTGGAACAATGTATTGAGATAACTGGCATTTTGGGATTGTAATAACTTACATTTATTTTGCTATGGTTTAATGATATTTGGATATTTAAACTTTAGTTAATTTTATGTGATTGCCTTCCTTGCTTAATATTGATGTCAAGGTTATGGATGAATCTTAGCCATATGTTTATTCCACAATTATTTATAAGCATGTGAACTGTTTTAGTGTAATTGGTCCACGCACACGTATTGGTGGCCAGTTAAGGGTCGGGTTTTGGAAACTCGGACTTAGCTCGCGTCGTGATGTTCCCTCTCTCTCTCATTCTTTATTTAAAAAAAAAAGGGCGGGGCGTTACACATATTTTGTGCTCCCCCAAACTCCAAGGATGTGTGCAACTTCACAGCTCGATCCCCATCTCCTTAACATGCCAATATAAAACCAACTCATTCAAACCTGCATGTTAGTCTATTTAACAAAGGTCATTTTAACCATAGACAATAGAAAGAATGCATTCAAACACATCAATACACACATCAAACCATAGCAAACCATATCATATCATTGATAATCTAAATGTGCAGTACATATGGTTTTAGAAGGGGCATCATGGATGCTTAGATACAATACCAACAAGTATAGTTTTTCAAAATTCAAAACATAAAGCATGAAAAACTATCCTAAGCAGAGCCATCTTGAGGAGGAGATGTTGAAGGGGAAGGGTCAATACGTCGGGAGAGATCAATGATAAGACGACGCAGAGCAAAATGGTCGCCATGAGCTCTCTGAGCTACATTTTCCACACGATTATTTAGTGTGTCCATTTGATCCTCTATTTGTGGTACACGCACTTTGGTTTTGCAGACAAATCGAGTCAGGTGTTGCGACACAGGTGGTTTTGCTTCACCACATCCTTGTTCTATAGTAGGGTTACTGAAGAAGCAGGTATTTCCAGACTCAGAGCAGTTAGTATCTTCGACCTTTACTCCTTCTTCCTCATCGACAACAGAAATAACTTCTGTTTTGGTTCTCATGTTTTGTCCAAATTGAGACCTAAGATGATACCAATGGCTGGATCCAGTCGGCAGGGACTTTTCTGTGAGGGGTACTCTTAGTAGTAGAGCTTGATTCAGGAGTATCTTGCACGAACCTAAGTCATCTCCTGAGGAAATGGGAGCTGGACTTAGGGATTTTTCCAGTGAAACCTCCCTTTTTTACATGGTTACTTGGGAAGAACTACTCAAATAGTGATCGAAAATAGAGGAGAGATGACTAAGGCTTACTCGACCACTAAATCTCACAAACAACGTGACACCCTTGCTTCTTGAAGTGAGAAAAGCAAAAATCCTATGGTTTTTCGTCGAGATATCGCTCTGAGATGTCCTATTGACTGGTCTAGGGCACGGGAGGCAAAGGGAAAATCGCCAGAGCTCAGTGGGAGAAGAAACGATGATTTCGAAATGATCTGTTGTTTTTGTAGAGAGAAACCTTATAACCTAATCTTTGTATCTAACCGATAGGTCGAGACCAACGACCGGTCTGTGTCAACATGTCAATAAGTGTCGACCTGTCTCTCCTTTGGATTTTCCCCCTTTTTAATCTGTGTTCTGATTTCCAACAGAACCGACATGTCTGTTCCTCCGACTAGTCTATCCTTCGACCTAGGCTTTTAAATTTGAAGAATGACTGGGTGCGTGTGTGTGTGTATTTACGATGTTCATAGTTCATCAAGCTTTGCTTATACACCTTTCAATGCCAGTGTAGATACATACATTCACACAGGTTCTATACCATTAGAAAATTCAACACATCCTTCTGAAGGTAGGCACAAAACATGAATTACGGATCTTTTTTCCTGGATCCATCCCAATCCAAGTACCTTGAGCACATTTAATTTACCAATTCAAACATATTTCCCAAGTGTGTGATGTCATGAGATGTGGCATCTCTAGGCTTTAACAAAGACTAGGTGTCTATGAACACAAATCATTCCACATAAAATAACGAATATTGGAATGAAGCACTAAGCACATAAACCATACATTCATTTCATAATTTGAATACAATTAACATGCATATGGAAATGAAATACGACACTACCCACTCATCTCTCATGCATATTATCATGTAATTACTCAACCATGATAAACAATTTTACCATTCTTTTAAAAACACTCCAATGAGGTTCAATCCCTGAAAAGTGCCGGTACATAAAAAGGCATGAAGCATGTTTCATTCCATAAGAGATTCACAAGTTTAAGAACTTGGAATCAAATAACATTGTGTGTGAGTACCATACACACCCTATTTGTGAGGTAATTTACAAACTACATTCATTTCCTAAAGATACAGAAATCACATGGCATATGAAATGAAATGAGATAAGTATATTCCATTGCTATACTGCAAACCTACATGTACACAAGAGTATCTTGCATAAGATCAATCCAACAATCAAACAAGAACATGGATTGAAGACAAGATACAATGGTGATTCCAACACATGTTTCAAATGTGACACCAACAATGGTATCTCTTCACACATTTGAACATAACATTGTGAGACTTGGAATCTAAGTCCACAAACCAGTGATGGCCTTTTATCAAATTTGGTTATAATCTTGGATGCCTTCCCATTTGACTTTGTGAATCAAAACACCAGATTTTGTACCATGATGTTGACCTAACATAAGAAGTAAACATTTTGGTACATGGCCTCATAGGATACTTGGAGGTCACTACCTTCATCAAGTTCCTTTACTCCATCCTCTTCTTCTTTAGAGGATTTAGCTTGGGCTTTTTCAATGGATGAACTGTAGTCAATCGCCTATTCTCTCAGTACACAAATTGGTCATGATAGGTGATGTTATCCATTGGGCTAGAAGAGGCAATTTTTCGTGGATTCTTACAACCTCTTTTGTTGTTTCATATGTTTTTAAATATCTTAAAAACATATTATGAAACAACACTGATGAATGTTACTAGTATTTGATTAAAGTGCATAGTCATTTCATGATCCGATAATCAGGACGTTTGGGTGACAATGGATAGGAAAATGCGGCGGAATGAAATGAGAATCAAGAGCGACACAGGATTTTGGGAAGATGGATCTTCCTCTTTTTAGCCTTTTCTTTAATTTCTCAAAGGGATTGTACAATCACGAGTCTTAGCGTGCATCCACAGCTTGGAGACTGCCAAAAAACAAAGAGAAAGAGGGATAAAAGTGAGTAGAAATTACCCAGAACCGTAGAAAATTGCTCTAACCATCGACAATTTTCATGTACCAGTTGACTTGTACACCGACTGGTACTATTCACAGACTGTACTAGATGATATACTAGTCGACTGGTACATCGACTGGGACTATTAGAGAATAGTCTGTTCTTACAAATATGTGATAGATGATGTACCAATCGACTCGTACATTGACTGGTACTATTCACAGACTTAGTAGATTATGTACCAGTCGACTGGTGCATCGAGTGGTACCATTAAAGACTTATTTTCTTCAATTTTAAGTCTTTAAACAAAAATACAACAAGAGAAAATGAGGAAATACATGAAAATACAATAGGAGATCCTCTTGGATCATGGTTCCCCCTGTTCAGGGGATTTATGTCCCACTAAATCTTCAAAACTCCAAATGAGGGAACTCCTTAGCTCCCTTCTCCCGACTATACCACTGCGACTGGCTTGGCAGCTGACCCTTCTTACCGATCCGGTAAGAATCATACGTCCCTCGCTTAGTCTCTATAACCTTCTTCTCCAATATGCAATCTTCAGACAGTGGATTCGCCCGCTCAACACACAAATCATCAACGAATGGTAGCCGCGTCTCCTTGTCTGAATCTTCATCAAGCATAAAAGGTCAAAACAGTTTCAAGTTCTCGGCATTGATGACTGAGTACATCTTCATATATGGCGGTAGATCCAACTGGAATGCATTGTCTCCAATCTTCTTGTTAATTCTGAACGGTCCATATCTAATGGGTTTCAGCTTTTTTCCTACTCCCTTCCACCGCTCTTTGTCCAGCTTCAGCCAAACAAGGTCACCTTCTTAGAATGTACATTCCACCCGATGTCGATCATGTCGGTCCTTGTTTCTCTGTTGTGAACGTTGCAGTTGTGCATCGACTTCTCTATGCACCTTAGCTATCTTCGTAAGAAATGGTTGAGCTCTAGCTCTGTCCTCTTCTTCCCTTCCATCCAACTGACCGTCCCCAAAGGTGAAAGCCAAATAAAAAAGGCTTTGGGCAAATAACCCAAATAGACTTCAAAAGGTGACTTCTGTGTCGAGCTATGAATAACACGATTGAAGGCAAACTGCAGATAGGAAAGACTAGTATCCCAAGTCTAATGATGCTTGGAATTGTAGCCTCAAAGGAGGTGCACCATAGTTTTATTTACTACTTCTCTCTGTCCATCAGTTTGTGGATCAAATGCAGTGCTCCTCTTCATCCTAGTATCCATCATTCCTCAAAGTGAATTCCAAAAATGACTCAGGAATCGACTATCTCTATCTGAGACAATCGACATCGGCAACCCATAATGCTTCCAAACATGGTCAAAGAATAGCTTCGTTGCTGCCTCTCCTGTCACTATCTTCTTACAAGGAATGATTTCCACCATCTTGCTGAACTAATCCAGAATAACAAACAGATAATCATATCCAGACTTGGTCTTCGGTAAGCCTCTCAAAAAGTCCATCGAAATATTCCTCCAGGGTCTTGTAAGTACTGGTAAAGGAGTATACAGTCCTACCTTCCTGTTCGATGGCTTCGAAGTGTTGCAAAGAGCGCAACCTCTGATGTATCTAACCACATATAGCTGCATCTTTGGCCGAAAGACATACCTCTGTAGATTAAGTAGTGTCTTCTCAACCCCAAAATGTCTCGCCACTCGGGAGGTATGAGTTTCTCTAACCCACTGTAATATGTCCCCGTCTATCGCTATACACAGTTTTGACCCCTTATACATCAACCCATCCTTCAGTTCAAGCTCCATAGTCTGACCTTGCTCTAGCTTCTCGAGCACTACCTTGAAGTCTTCATTAGTGTCATACCCTTGTGCATACTCAGTAAGGGCCATAGGATGGATTTGCATTGCCATAATGAGATTGGAGCTTCTCTGTGTAGGTGGTCTAGGCAACATATCAGCCAGCTTATTCGTGGCTCCTTTCTTGTACTTCATCACCAGATTAAACTGTTGCAAATATGACATCCACTTCATATGATGAGCCTGCTGTAACTTCGATTGAGTTTGTAAAAATTGAAGGGGTTTGTGGTTGGTGTGGATTATGACATTTGTTCCCAACAAATACACCCGCCAATGCTTCACTACCTAGTGCAAAGCATACATCTCCTTGTCATAAGTGGGGTAATTCATCACCGGTCCACTGAACATCTCAGAATGATAAGCCACGGGCTTCACATCCTGCAACAATATAGATCCCATGGAATATGTAGATGCATCCGCCTCAACCTCAAAAGGGCGTTGCAAATTTGGCAATGCCAATACTGGGGCTTCAAAAATCTTCCTCTTCAATAACTGAAATGTATCATCTTGCTTCTTCGTCCACTCAAACTTCTTATTGGTCTTTGTTAAAGCATGCAAAGGCACTGCTATCTGTGAGAAATGACGAATGAACTTCCGTAGATACTGACAAGCTACCATGAAACTCCTCATTTTAGTCACCGATTGAGGTGCAAGCCATTTAGTAATGACCTCAATCTTTGAAGGGTCTACCGCTCCAACTACAAAAGCCAGGTACACCAACGACTGCTTCCCAAATTCACACTTCTGTCCATTCAGCTGGAGCTGTTTCTCCCTCAGCACCCCAAACACCTTACTCAAATGAAAACTATGCTTCTCCCATGACTTGCTATAAATTAAAATGCCATCCAGATAAACTGTAACAAAATTTTCAATGAAAGGACGCAATACCTGTAACACCCCGCCCTTTTCCACTTACTTTCCGAAAATCAGAGTCTATTTTTTTTTTAAAGTGATAGAGAGCGGGACGTCACGCCGCAAGTTAAGTCCGAGCTTCTAAAGCCCAACCCTTAACTGGCCAACCATACGTGTGCCTGAACTAAGTCCACTGAGATGGTTCACACGTACTAAATTTATAATTGCGGAATATAACATAAACTGCGGACTATAATAGAACCTAACTCTAGTCCATTTCTTTTAGATAGCAAAGTACTTAGTCACTTAAATTAACTTAAATTAAATATCCATACCAAACCATTAACAAACCATAGCAAATATCTAATTATTACATGCCGAAGTCTAACTACTCAAATTACATGTCCTTGAGCAACTTAATAAAGTAACAATAAGACATTCCAAATGTCCTTATGCTTTACTCCGTTCACGATCATCATTTCCTTCATTTCCTATTTCATTCACTAGGGTAGAAGTAGGGCATTAGAACAACGCGCCCACTAGGAATTCTAAGTATGGCTAACACATGGTTAGTATAAAACATGCATATAAATAAGATAACATCAAAACCTTGTAAAATCATGCCATGCCATGTATGCAATGAGTCCCACCCATCACAATCAAATGTATCCTCTTGACAGGATTCTCATAATCAAGGTACCCCCACATAGGTCTTTCGGACGCCCCGACGGAGTGTGGCCCCTCCGGTTATCTCTTGGTGGGATTCTCATCATCAAGGTACCCCCACATAGGTTTTTCGGACGCCCCGACGGAGTGTGGCCCCTCCGGTCACATAACCTTCACCCCATGCCATGCATGAGATGCTAATGAATTCCATGCTATTTTATATGATAAACCTAGCACTAAATCCTCATATTTGCAACATATTACTTTAAAACATAACTCACAAAAACAAGATAAAACCAACATACATAACCATGGTTTCAAATAACGTAGAATCCTACCCAAGACAACTAAGGTGTCCTTCAGCTTTAAACTGGCAACCGTTCACGATCATGCCCCCTTTTGTGAGGTCCTGTTACCTTATAACATATCCATAAATTAAACCAACAACCCATTTGATTTGTAATGGTATCTAAGTCAAATAACACAACTTGTGGGGTTCTGTAATACCCTAGATTTTTCAATATATCAATTTACATGAATTTATCCATATTTATGAAAATGCTATTGGATTTATAAATTGAAGGGTTATGATCATAGATGAGAAAAATGGTGGGACACGTTGCTCAATGTACTTGTATAAGGATTAAATTAAGTTAAAAAAGGTAATATACATTTATTTGGGTCAAAGAGGTTAAATGGGTCAAAGGACCCAAACGGGACCCAATGGGTCGTGGTTGACATGTTTGACCATTAGGTGAACTCAAAGCTTAATTGGGTTAAAATGAATTAAATGTTTGAGTTTAGATTGAGTTGAAATAAATGATGGAGTTTAGTTGAGTTGAATTTATAAGTTGAGTTACATTAAAGTAAATGAATGAGTTCAGTTGGGTGAGTTAAATAAATGAGTTAGATGGAATAATTATTTTAAGTGAGTGAAGTGTGTGTAAAATGGTGGTATGAGCTGGTTGCAAGTTTAACACAATGAAAACATTGGCTGCATGGATACTTCATGCATGTAACTTCTAAGATAAAAAATAAGTGATAATGGCGTTACATGGAGTTACAAAGGTGAGAGGAGTATTTCAAATACAAGTTTAGATGCACGTTGGAAATGGTTAAGAGTTTATTGTTTGGGTCTTCAAAGAGAGCCAATGGGAGACGATGAAGCACATGGAGTTTCATTTTAAAATGAAACCCCCATATAAGATGTGAATGAAGGATGGCGGTTACATTGGACTAACAAAGAATAGCCGTTGGTGTGGGAGTTTCATTTCCATATGAAACTCTCACATCCAATGGTAATGGAGACGTTGGAACATGAAAAGGTTTCATTTCATGAGGAAACTCCTATTTGGTTTGTTAATGAGAAAAGGAGCTAAGAGGGAGGTTACACAAATTCAATCAGCAAGGGACATTGGGAACATGAAAAGGTTTCATTTCATGATGAAACCCCCAAGTAACATAAGGATTTTAGGTTAAGGCAATGGGAGTTACACAAGGTTAACTTTGGGCTAAATTTGAGTAGCCAAAGAAGTTTCATTTCTTACTCTCTCTATCTCTCTCCCTCTCTTAGACGTTGATCATCATTTCAAAACCAAGAACAACAGCTGGTTGCTTATTTTCAATCAGTCCTTGGTTGATTTCTTTCATCAAGACAAGTTCAGCCAAAGGGTTTTGGCATCAAGGCCTAGCACATTCATCCAAGGCCAAAGTTCTCTTTCTTTCTCTCTCATTTTCTCTCTCAAATTCATATCACCTGGCTGAAGTATTCCAAGGAGGTTGCAGCATGGTTAATCTCAATTAAGAGAACAAGAAGGAAGAGGGAAGGTTAGGGAAGTAAAGGACCAAGGAAGGAGTCAAAGAACCGTAGGAGACGCGGTATTGGTAAGTGCACTATGAACTTTGTCAAATAAGTTGATTAAGAGAATGTGATCCGGCCATTGTATGGCCAGATCCATCAATGGTTTAGATCAGGTATTATACTGTCTTTAAATAACAAAATATGGACCATAGGGTTCGGCCCCTTTGGATGGCCGAACCCCATGGGAAAACTTGGTGATTTTTATGGTGTTTGAGAGACAAAATCCATATTATGAAATGGAGGTTTTAAAGGATTTAAAAGGTAGATAAGCTTACTGTTTTGGAGTAGCTATGACATGGCTGAACCATGTCAATGTTATGGTTAATTTGCTGATCAACATCATAGATAAATATTGGAGGGTTTTCATTAACAGAATCACATGGCCGAACCCCATGGACTTTTTTTGATGGATAGTTGGATTAAGTTTATGATGGAACTATGTGGTAATTATATGTTTGTCTATGACTTAGATTAGGTAAATAATCAGCCATCATGAATGATGGAAAGTGGGGACAAAAATCAGATTGGTGAGGTTCGGCCATATAGTATGGCCGAACCCCACTAATGGTGATTGATTGACTTAGTGGTTAATTTATATGGATGTATGAAGGGTTTAAAAAGGACCAAAATTAAGTGATGAGGTTCGGCCATGTGTATGGCCGAACCCCACTAAGATGGTTTTATTTTAGGCGATGGAAGTTAGCAAAAATAAGCATTGGTTAGACCAATGGTAAAACTGTAAATACAAGATAAATTGTATATGTGAATGCATTGATTAAAAGACTTGAAAAGAGGGGTCCAAAATCAAGTGATAAGGTTCGGCCATGTTGTATGGCCGAACCCTACCAAAGTATGTTTGAGGTGTGAGGTGGATTAAGTATGTTTAATGGTGTTTAACATAAAAGGTTAGTCTCAATGGCACAATTGTAATTATGGGTGAAATGATCAAATGACCAAAGGAATGGAAATATGAGCCAAAAACCCAAGTGGTAAGGTTCGGCCATATTGTATGGCCAAACCCTACTAAGGTTTATTTTGGAGGATTTGGTTATTTGGAGGCTATGGGTCAAATGAAAGAGACCAAAGTCTTAGATGGGTGAGGTTCAGCCATGGGGTATGGTCGAACCCCACATAATGGATTTTTGGGACTCAGACTAGGTTGAAATCTTATGGTTAAAAGGTTGACTTGCTGTTATATAAATAGGGCCACGGGATTTGCTTGAATAGTGTACAAGTTGTAAACAATAGACGGTTCAAAAGAAGAGCCAAACTAAGTGATTATTGTGTAGGTTTCCTACCTTTACTGTAACCACATTTCTATTTGCTGTTTTATGTTGATTTCGATAAGTTATATGAATGTAAAGTTATGTTTCTAAATGGCATGTTTGCATAGACATCTCATGCATGGCATGGGATGATGTTGTTGTAACTGGAGGCCACACTCCGTCGGGGCGTCCGAAAGACCACTGTGGGGTACCTTGATGATGAGAATCCCATCAAGAGGAATCCGGAGGCCACACTCCGTTGGGGCGTCCGAATGACCACTGTGGGGTACCTTGACGATGAGAATCCGGTCAAGAGGAGGCTATGTAGAATGGTGATGGGTGGGACTCATTACATGTTCATTTCATACATAGCATGTTTTTATGGAATTTCGTCACACATGTATTATTATATTATTTGCATGTTTTTATACTAACCTTGTGGTAACTCTATTCGGAAACACTACTGGGCACGTTGATCTAACGCCCTATGTCTACCCTTAGAGGATGACGCAGGAAAGGCAAGGAATGAGGATCGAGAAGGGGACCAAGCAAAGGAGCTTGGAAGGTTTGAATGATTTTGAATGGACTTTGAATGGACTATTTATGGACTGGTTATTTGAGTTATTTGGACAATGTAATTTGGTAATTAGATGTGTTGGCATGTAATAAGTAGTTAAGTAGATGCTATGGTTTGATTTATTTTGGATGGTTTGATTGAACGATTAATTAAGATTGTTTAGTAATTTTTGGAGATTATGATTATGTACTTTGCTATCTTGAGTTAAAAAAATGGTTAGTCTTAGGATCTATTATAACCTCAGTTAGATTAAGACTAAGTATATTCCGTAAGTTTATTGTACTATGTGTGGATCGATTCTTATGGACTTAATCCATACGCACATGGGCTTGGCCAGTTAAGGGTCGGACTTTAGAAGTCCGAACTTAACTCGCGTCGTGACACTCCACCCCGATCACTTGGTTGATTATTATATTTAAAAAAAATAAACTCTGATTATTAAGAGTGAAAAGGGCGAGGTGTTACAGTTGGTATCAGAGCGAAACGGGAAGTTGAATCTTCCGAAGTAATATTAAGACGGTTTCATGTCTCACTGACGGATAAGAATCCCAAGTGACCGACTCTTAGGAGTCCGCTAACTGGGGGCCGGATTAATTTACTTCGTGGACTCAGACTGAACAATCAATCTGAGAACAACAAAGATAGCAAAAGTACAGTCATTATAATGGATTTACAAAACATAGCAAAATAGAATATACTTCCCCAATACTTTTCCCCAATTGAGAAAAACAAACATAGGGAATTTAGAGATTCTCCCCTCAAAAACAAATAGAAAACCAAGTTTGCTTATTTGGAAATCTCCCCAAAATAGTGAAAAGCACAAACTTTATGAAGAAACTAAGTCATTAATGTTTTTATGATTTAGGGAATGGCACCAAAAAGAAAGATTCCCCAAAGCAAGAAAGGAAAGGAAAAAGTAATACCACTTATCCAATATGAAGAAAGGAGGGAAAGAACTCCACCGGGAAAGGAACAATCTCAGAAGGAACAGTCTCAGAAGAAGCCGTCCCAAGATGAACAAGGGGGTGGCCGATCACATCATGAGGAAGAGTCACACCACTCAGAAGAATCACATCATTCCCTGCAAGAAATGAGGGAGCGTGAGCAACAATCTCAACAAGAGGAAGGGGGGAACAACAGCGGTATGCATATACCACATGTGCCGCCTGAACTTCAGGGCTTAGTTCAAACAGTGGTAACCTCTGTACTCCAGCAACGTATGAATGGAAGTGAAAGTTCCAAGGATGCTAGTGACCGGAGTATGGCTCGAGAATTCACACAACAGCGTCCTCCCTACTTCAAAGGAAAGGAAGGGGCTGTCGGAGCCGAGCACTGGCTGAAGAAGATCACTCAGATCTTAAATTTACTTAAGATCTCGAGTCATGCTGACAGGATTCTACTGGCTACTTCACAACTGATAGAAGATGCCTGTAAATGGTGGGAGGTGGTGGAGAAGTAGAGAGAACTCATACCAGTTAGAGAGAGGACGGCCATAACATGGGATGAGTTTTCAGCGACCTTTCTGGAAAACTACTTTCCGGAGGAGGAGAAGGAGCGACAGACGCAAGCTTTTCTGTCCTTGGTACAAGGTTCTATGACGGTGGCAGAGTACCACCGGGAATTCCTCAGCCTATCCTGTTATGCATTTTACATGGTGGACACTGAGCACCGCAGGGCAAGGAAATTTGGAGAGGGGTCTACGGCCAAACATCAGGGCCAAAGTGACCATATTCAAGTGCACCACATTGGTTGAGGTGGTCAGCAAGGCCACTTTAGCAGAACAAGAGTTGAATGAAATGGTGCGGTATAACAACCGCCGATCTCCAAGTGGGAAGGGTGGGTTTCAGCCCAACAAGAGATTCCGACCAAACTTCAGCAGACCCTCACCATTTACAGGGTCCACTGGGGGACGTTCGCCCCAACCAGCCCTCCCCGTCTGCATCAGTCACTCAGTTTTTCAGAGGAGTGAACAACTGTTTCCAATGTGACCAGCCGGGTCACTTTAAGAGAGATTGCCCGAAGCTCAACAAGCTCTCTTATTCCAGGATCTTTCCGTCCACCAGCTAGACCAATGAATTTCGGTGGAGGCAGGACTTATAATCAGGCGGGACGGGCGCCTACTAGATCTGGATAGCTATTTTCCTTGGCTCCTCCACTAGATGTGGATCACGCAGTGATTCAAGGTATGGCAGTTATCAGTAGTTCTTATGCTTATGCACTGTTTGATTCTAGAGCTTCGTACTCTTTTATATCTGCATCCTTTATAACTGCTACTGGTACACTAGTTCAAAAGCTGTCCACCACACTCACAGTAGTATCCCCTGTCGGAGACACGTCTTTGGGACTCATATGCACGGCCGTAAATACAGAACTCGCTAGACTCAGATTTGAGTTCAATTATTTGGTACTCGACATGACTGAGTACGATATTATATTCGGCATGGACTGGTTGGATAGTTATCAAGCCAATATTGATTGTTATCGCCGAAGAGTGACATTTTTGTCACCCGAGGGAAAACAGTATATAATTCATGCCGACAAGCAAAGCAGACTGCAGGAAGGGTTGCACCATTTGGTGTTGAACAATATTGTCATCAACAAAGCACCAGTCACTGAGCTTCCAGGAATTGTGAAAGAATTTACTGATGTCTTTCCAAAAGAACTCCCTGGTTTACCACCTATGAGGGAGCTCAATTTTGAGATCAAGCTGTATCCTGGTACTTCACCAGTGTCTCTACCCCATTATCGAATGGCACCAGCAGAAATGTCCAAGTTGAAGAAGCAGCTTGATGAGTTACTCAGACTGGGTTGCATTCGGAATAGCACATCATCATGGGGAGCTCCAGTGTTGTTCATGAAAAAGAAGGACGGTTCACTCAGAATGTGTGTGGACTACCGGAATTTGAATCAGCTAACTGTCCAGAACAAGTATCCTCTACCCAGGATCAATGATTTATTCGATCAATTGAGGGGTTCCAGTCACTTTTCCAAGATTGACCTGATGTCTGGTTATCATCAAATCCGGGTCAGGGAGGAAGATATAGAGAAGACAGCTTTCAGGACACGGTATGGACTATTTGAATTTGTAGTCATGCCTTTTGGACTTACAAACGCACCGACTGTGTTCATGGACTTAATGAACAGAATCTTCCGTCTGTATCTGGATCAGTTTGTTATAGTGTTCATTGACAACATCCTGATCTATTCCAAGAGTTAGGAGGATCATGTTGAGCATCTACTAATAGTATTGAACACCTTGAGACAGAACAAGTTGTATGCCAAAGCAAGCAAATGCGAATTTTGGCTACGTGAGGTCAAATTCTTAGGGCATGTTATAACAGCTGATGGTATAGCCGTTGATCCGGCAAAGGTGGCAGCAGTGAGGGAGTGGAAAGCACCGAAGAATGTCACTAAGATCCGTAGCTTCCTGTGTTTGGCTGGATATTATAGGAAGTTCATCATGGATTTCTCTAAAATAGCATCTCCATTGACTCGACTCACTCAGAAAGGGGTCAAATATGAGTGATCAGAGTTGTGCAATCAGAGGTTTGAGGAGCTGAAAGAGAAACTTACAACTGCTCCTATTTTAATTTTGTCGGAAAGAGGCAAAGGTTATGAAGTACAATGCGATGCTTTAGGAGAGGGACTGGGATGTTCACTCATGCAACGCCATCGTGTGGTGGCATATGGTTCAAGACAACTAAAGATACATGAACGCCTCTACCCCACACATGATTTGGAATTAGCTGTAGTGGTCTTCGCACTTAAAAGCTGGAGACACTATCTATATGGTGAGAAGTTTGAAGTCTTTTCAGATCACAAGAGCTTGAAGTATTTATTTGATCAGAAAGAACTCAACCTGAGGCAGCGCAGATGGATGGAATATCTGGCGGACTATGAATTTGCGCTCCGATATCATCCGGGAAAGGCACACAAGGTAGCGGATGCTCTCAGCCGCATATCTCATGCATCAGTGGTATGTCTGATCAGGACCGAATGGGAGATGTTAAATAGCATTCTAGAGTTCAATCTATACATCACAAACCATGGGAGTATGTACAATTTGATCATACGATCCAACATGGTTACAAACATTGAACAAGAGCAACGAGCAGATCCGAAAATGGCAAAGATATGGGCCAAGATGTCTAATGGCATGGTCATACCATAATGGGAATTGCGACCAGGACAGGGTCTTGTATTCCGGGGAAGAATATATGTGCCAAAAAGTTGCAGGAAAGAGTTGTTGGTTGAGGCACATCAGACCAAGCTCTCCATACATCCGGGCAGTACGAAGATGTATCACGACCTGAAGAGGCATTACTAGTGGAATGGACTTAAAAGAGATGTGGCGGAATTTGTGGCACACTGCTTAACTTGTCAGCAAGTTAAAACGGAACACCAGAAGCCACCAGGGTTACTCAAACCCTTAGCAGTGCTGGAATGGAAATGGGAGCACATTTCCATGGATTTTGTAACAGGGTTACCTAAGTCATCAAAGGGCAATGATGCAATATGGGTTGTGGTAGACCGATTGACCAAGTCGGCCCATTTTCTACCCATCAGGATGACCGATTCATCGGAGACATTGGGTTGGCGATATATCAAAGACATCATCAGATTACATGGTATCCCACGAACTATAGTATCTGACCGAGATGGCCGATTCACCGGGAAGGGTGTGGCAGAGCATGCAGTCGGCCATGGGGACCGGTCTACTTACTAGTACAGCGTTCCATCCACAGACCGATGGACAATCGGAAAGGACAATACAAACACTGGAGGACATGTTGAGGGCGTGCATGCTAGACTTCAAAGGTGGATGGGAGGATCATTGCCACTGGTAGAGTTTTCGTATAACAATAGCTATCAAGCAAGCCTTCAGATGGCACCATTTGAGGCTTTGTATGGTAGACCATGCAGGTCACCAATGTGCTGGACCGAGGCTGGCAAGCCTGCGCTGATTGGACCTGAGCTAGTCGCAGAGACTACAGCGTAAATTCAGTTGATACGTCAGCATTTATTGACTGCACAGAATCGGCAAAAGAGCTATGTTGACAAAAGGAGGAGGTTTCTCGAATTTGAAGTGGGGGACATGGTATTCTTGAAGGTCTCACCACGAAAGGGGCACATGAGATTTGGGAAGAAGGGGAAACTGTCACCAAGTTATGTGGGACCGTTTTCCATCATAAGAAGGATGGGGGATGTAGCATATCAGTTAGCACTTCCTTCACAGTTGGCATCTCTACACGATGTGTTTCATATATCGATGCTAAGGAAGTATAATCCCGATCTGTCCCATGTTTTGAATGTGCAAGACATAGATGTGCAAAGCGACGTCACTTATATCGAGAAGCCTGTCAGAATAATAAGACAGAGCAAAGGGTGTTGCGTAACCGAGCGATTCAGTTTGTCAAGGTGGTATGGGATCGACATGGTGTTGAGGAAGCCACTTGGGAACTGGAATCGGAGATGAGAACATCTCACCTTGAATTGTTTGTATGATTTATTTTGGAATCCTACTTCATTCGATTTTCGGGACGAAAATTTTAAAAGAGGATTGTATTGTAATACCCTAGATTTTTCAATATATCAATTTATATGAATTTATCCATATTTATGAAAATGCCATTGGATTTATAAATTGAAGGGTTATGATCATAGATGAGAAAAATGGGACCCGTTGCTCAATGTACTTGTATAAGGATTAAATTAAGTTAAAAAGGGTAATATACATTTATTTGGGTCAAAGAGGTTAAATGGGTCAAAGGCCCCAAACGGGACCCAATGGGTCGTGGTTGACATGTTTGACCATTAGGTGAACTCAAAGCTTAATTGGGTTAAAATGAATTAAATGTTTGAGTTTAGATTGAGTTGAAATAAATGATGGAGTTTAGTTGAGTTGAATTTATAAGTTGAGTTACATTAAAGTAAATGAATGAGTTCAGTTGGGTGAGTTAAATAAATGAGTTAGATGGAATAATTATTTTAAGTGAGTGAAGTGTGTGTAAAATGGTGGTATGAGCTGGTTGCAAGTTTAACACAATGAAAACATTGGCTGCATGGATACTTCATGCATGTAACTTCTAAGATAAAAAATAAGTGATAATGGCGTTACATGGAGTTACAAAGGTGAGAGGAGTATTTCAAATACAAGTTTAGATGCACGTTGGAAATGGTATAGAGTTTATTGTTTGGGTCTTCAAAGAGAGCCAATGGGGAGACGATGAAGCACATGGAGTTTCATTTTAAAATGAAACCCCCATATAAGATGTGAATGAAGGATGGCGGTTACATTGGACTAACAAAGAATAGCCGTTGGTGTGGGAGTTTCATTTCCATATGAAACTCTCACATCCAATGGTAATGGAGACGTTGGAACATGAAAAGGTTTCATTTCATGAGGAAACTCCTATTTGGTTTGTTAATGAGAAAAGGAGCTAAGAGGGAGGTTACACAAATTCAATCAGCAAGGGACATTGGGAACATGAAAAGGTTTCATTTCATGATGAAACCCCCAAGTAACATAAGGATTTTAGGTTAAGGCAATGGGAGTTACACAAGGTTAACTTTGGGCTAAATTTGAGTAGCCAAAGAAGTTTCATTTCTTACTCTCTCTATCTCTCTCCCTCTCTTAGACGTTGATCATCATTTCAAAACCAAGAACAACAGCTGGTTGCTTATTTTCAATCAGTCCTTGGTTGATTTCTTTCATCAAGACAAGTTCAGCCAAAGGGTTTTGGCATCAAGGCCTAGCACATTCATCCAAGGCCAAAGTTCTCTTTCTTTCTCTCTCATTTTCTCTCTCAAATTCATATCACCTGGCTGAAGTATTCCAAGGAGGTTGCAGCATGGTTAATCTCAATTAAGAGAACAAGAAGGAAGAGGGAAGGTTAGGGAAGTAAAGGACCAAGGAAGGAGTCAAAGAACCGTAGGAGACGCGGTATTGGTAAGTGCACTATGAACTTTGTCAAATAAGTTGATTAAGAGAATGTGATCCGGCCATTGTATGGCCAGATCCATCAATGGTTTAGATCAGGTATTATACTGTCTTTAAATAACAAAATATGGACCATAGGGTTCGGCCCCTTTGGATGGCCGAACCCCATGGGAAAACTTGGTGATTTTTATGGTGTTTGAGAGACAAAATCCATATTATGAAATGGAGGTTTTAAAGGATTTAAAAGGTAGATAAGCTTACTGTTTTGGAGTAGCTATGACATGGCTGAACCATGTCAATGTTATGGTTAATTTGCTGATCAACATCATAGATAAATATTGGAGGGTTTTCATTAACAGAATCACATGGCCGAACCCCATGGACTTTTTTTGATGGATAGTTGGATTAAGTTTATGATGGAACTATGTGGTAATTATATGTTTGTCTATGGACTTAGATTAGGTAAATAATCAGCCATCATGAATGATGGAAAGTGGGGACAAAAATCAGATTGGTGAGGTTCGGCCATATAGTATGGCCGAACCCCACTAATGGTGATTGATTGACTTAGTGGTTAATTTATATGGATGTATGAAGGGTTTAAAAAGGACCAAAATTAAGTGATGAGGTTCGGCCATGTGTATGGCCGAACCCCACTAAGATGGTTTTATTTTAGGCGATGGAAGTTAGCAAAAATAAGCATTGGTTAGACCAATGGTAAAACTGTAAATACAAGATAAATTGTATATGTGAATGCATTGATTAAAAGACTTGAAAAGAGGGGTCCAAAATCAAGTGATAAGGTTCGGCCATGTTGTATGGCCGAACCCTACCAAAGTATGTTTGAGGTGTGAGGTGGATTAAGTATGTTTAATGGTGTTTAACATAAAAGGTTAGTCTCAATGGCACAATTGTAATTATGGGTGAAATGATCAAATGACCAAAGGAATGGAAATATGAGCCAAAAACCCAAGTGGTAAGGTTCGGCCATATTGTATGGCCAAACCCTACTAAGGTTTATTTTGGAGGATTTGGTATTTGGAGGCTATGGGTCAAATGAAAGAGACCAAAGTCTTAGATGGGTGAGGTTCAGCCATGGGGTATGGTCGAACCCCACATAATGGATTTTTGGGACTCAGACTAGGTTGAAATCTTATGGTTAAAAGGTTGACTTGCTGTTATATAAATAGGGCCACGGGATTTGCTTGAATAGTGTACAAGTTGTAAACAATAGACGGTTCAAAAGAAGAGCCAAACTAAGTGATTATTGTGTAGGTTTCCTACCTTTACTGTAACCACATTTCTATTTGCTGTTTTATGTTGATTTCGATAAGTTATATGAATGTAAAGTTATGTTTCTAAATGGCATGTTTGCATAGACATCATGCATGGCATGGGATGATGTTGTTGTAACTGGAGGCCACACTCCGTCGGGGCGTCCGAAAGACCACTGTGGGGTACCTTGATGATGAGAATCCCATCAAGAGGAATCCGGAGGCCACACTCCGTTGGGGCGTCCGAATGACCACTGTGGGGTACCTTGACGATGAGAATCCGGTCAAGAGGAGGCTATGTAGAATGGTGATGGGTGGGACTCATTACATGTTCATTTCATACATAGCATGTTTTTATGGAATTTCGTCACACATGTATTATTATATTATTTGCATGTTTTTATACTAACCTTGTGGTAACTCTATTCGGAAACACTACTGGGCACGTTGATCTAACGCCCTATGTCTACCCTTAGAGGATGACGCAGGAAAGGCAAGGAATGAGGATCGAGAAGGGGACCAAGCAAAGGAGCTTGGAAGGTTTGAATGATTTTGAATGGACTTTGAATGGACTATTTATGGACTGGTTATTTGAGTTATTTGGACAATGTAATTTGGTAATTAGATGTGTTGGCATGTAATAGTTAAGTAGATGCTATGGTTTGATTTATTTTGGATGGTTTGATTGAACGATTAATTAAGATTGTTTAGTAATTTTTGGAGATTATGATTATGTACTTTGCTATCTTGAGTTAAAAAAATGGTTAGTCTTAGGATCTATTATAACCTCAGTTAGATTAAGACTAAGTATATTCCGTAAGTTTATTGTACTATGTGTGGATCGATTCTTATGGACTTAATCCATACGCACATGGGCTTGGCCAGTTAAGGGTCGGACTTTAGAAGTCCGAACTTAACTCGCGTCGTGACACTCCCCCGATCACTTGGTTGATTATTATATTTAAAAAAAATAAACTCTGATTATTAAGAGTGAAAAGGGCGAGGTGTTACAGTTGGTATCAGAGCGAAACGGGAAGTTGAATCTTCCGAAGTAATATTAAGACGGTTTCATGTCTCACTGACGGATAAGAATCCCAAGTGACCGACTCTTAGGAGTCCGCTAACTGGGGGCCGGATTAATTTACTTCGTGGACTCAGACTGAACAATCAATCTGAGAACAACAAAGATAGCAAAAGTACAGTCATTATAATGGATTTACAAAACATAGCAAAATAGAATATACTTCCCCAATACTTTTCCCCAATTGAGAAAAACAAACATAGGGAATTTAGAGATTCTCCCCTCAAAAACAAATAGAAAACCAAGTTTGCTTATTTGGAAATCTCCCCAAAATAGTGAAAAGCACAAACTTTATGAAGAAACTAAGTCATTAATGTTTTTATGATTTAGGGAATGGCACCAAAAAGAAAGATTCCCCAAAGCAAGAAAGGAAAGGAAAAAGTAATACCACTTATCCAATATGAAGAAAGGAGGGAAAGAACTCCACCGGGAAAGGAACAATCTCAGAAGGAACAGTCTCAGAAGAAGCCGTCCCAAGATGAACAAGGGGGTGGCCGATCACATCATGAGGAAGAGTCACACCACTCAGAAGAATCACATCATTCCCTGCAAGAAATGAGGGAGCGTGAGCAACAATCTCAACAAGAGGAAGGGGGGAACAACAGCGGTATGCATATACCACATGTGCCGCCTGAACTTCAGGGCTTAGTTCAAACAGTGGTAACCTCTGTACTCCAGCAACGTATGAATGGAAGTGAAAGTTCCAAGGATGCTAGTGACCGGAGTATGGCTCGAGAATTCACACAACAGCGTCCTCCCTACTTCAAAGGAAAGGAAGGGGCTGTCGGAGCCGAGCACTGGCTGAAGAAGATCACTCAGATCTTAAATTTACTTAAGAGCTCGAGTCATGCTGACAGGATTCTACTGGCTACTTCACAACTGATAGAAGATGCCTGTAAATGGTGGGAGGTGGTGGAGAAGTAGAGAGAACTCATACCAGTTAGAGAGAGGACGGCCATAACATGGGATGAGTTTTCAGCGACCTTTCTGGAAAACTACTTTCCGGAGGAGGAGAAGGAGCGACAGACGCAAGCTTTTCTGTCCTTGGTACAAGGTTCTATGACGGTGGCAGAGTACCACCGGGAATTCCTCAGCCTATCCTGTTATGCATTTTACATGGTGGACACTGAGCACCGCAGGGCAAGGAAATTTGAGAGGGGTCTATGGCCAAACATCAGGGCCAAAGTGACCATATTCAAGTGCACCACATTGGTTGAGGTGGTCAGCAAGGCCACTTTAGCAGAACAAGAGTTGAATGAAATGGTGCGGTATAACAACCGCCGATCTCCAAGTGGGAAGGGTGGGTTTCAGCCCAACAAGAGATTCCGACCAAACTTCAGCAGACCCTCACCATTTACAGGGTCCACTGGGGACGTTCGCCCCAACCAGCCCTCCCCGTCTGCATCAGTCACTCAGTTTTTCAGAGGAGTGAACAACTGTTTCCAATGTGACCAGCCGGGTCACTTTAAGAGAGATTGCCCGAAGCTCAACAAGCTCTCTTATTCCAGAGGATCTTTCCGTCCACCAGCTAGACCAATGAATTTCGGTGGAGGCAGGACTTATAATCAGGCGGGACGGGCGCCTACTAGATCTGGATAGCTATTTTCCTTGGCTCCTCCACTAGATGTGGATCACGCAGTGATTCAAGGTATGGCAGTTATCAGTAGTTCTTATGCTTATGCACTGTTTGATTCTAGAGCTTCGTACTCTTTTATATCTGCATCCTTTATAACTGCTACTGGTACACTAGTTCAAAAGCTGTCCACCACACTCACAGTAGTATCCCCTGTCGGAGACACGTCTTTGGGACTCATATGCACGGCCGTAAATACAGAACTCGCTGGACTCAGATTTGAGTTCAATTATTTGGTACTCGACATGACTGAGTACGATATTATATTCGGCATGGACTGGTTGGATAGTTATCAAGCCAATATTGATTGTTATCGCCGAAGAGTGACATTTTTGTCACCCGAGGGAAAACAGTATATAATTCATGCCGACAAGCAAAGCAGACTGCAGGAAGGGTTGCACCATTTGGTGTTGAACAATATTGTCATCAACAAAGCACCAGTCACTGAGCTTCCAGGAATTGTGAAAGAATTTACTGATGTCTTTCCAAAAGAACTCCCTGGTTTACCACCTATGAGGGAGCTCAATTTTGAGATCAAGCTGTATCCTGGTACTTCACCAGTGTCTCTACCCCATTATCGAATGGCACCAGCAAAATGTCCAAGTTGAAGAAGCAGCTTGATGAGTTACTCAGACTGGGTTGCATTCGGAATAGCACATCATCATGGGGAGCTCCAGTGTTGTTCATGAAAAAGAAGGACGGTTCACTCAGAATGTGTGTGGACTACCGGAATTTGAATCAGCTAACTGTCCAGAACAAGTATCCTCTACCCAGGATCAATGATTTATTCGATCAATTGAGGGGTTCCAGTCACTTTTCCAAGATTGACCTGATGTCTGGTTATCATCAAATCCGGGTCAGGGAGGAAGATATAGAGAAGACAGCTTTCAGGACACGGTATGGACTATTTGAATTTGTAGTCATGCCTTTTGGACTTACAAACGCACCGACTGTGTTCATGGACTTAATGAACAGAATCTTCCGTCTGTATCTGGATCAGTTTGTTATAGTGTTCATTGACAACATCCTGATCTATTCCAAGAGTTAGGAGGATCATGTTGAGCATCTACTAATAGTATTGAACACCTTGAGACAGAACAAGTTGTATGCCAAAGCAAGCAAATGCGAATTTTGGCTACGTGAGGTCAAATTCTTAGGGCATGTTATAACAGCTGATGGTATAGCCGTTGATCCGGCAAAGGTGGCAGCAGTGAGGGAGTGGAAAGCACCGAAGAATGTCACTAAGATCCGTAGCTTCCTGTGTTTGGCTGGATATTATAGGAAGTTCACATGGATTTCTCTAAAATAGCATCTCCATTGACTCGACTCACTCAGAAAGGGGTCAAATATGAGTGATCAGAGTTGTGCAATCAGAGGTTTGAGGAGCTGAAAGAGAAACTTACAACTGCTCCTATTTTAATTTTGTCGGAAAGAGGCAAAGGTTATGAAGTACAATGCGATGCTTTAGGAGAGGGACTGGGATGTTCACTCATGCAACGCCATCGTGTGGTGGCATATGGTTCAAGACAACTAAAGATACATGAACGCCTCTACCCCACACATGATTTGGAATTAGCTGTAGTGGTCTTCGCACTTAAAAGCTGGAGACACTATCTATATGGTGAGATTTGAAGTCTTTTCAGATCACAAGAGCTTGAAGTATTTATTTGATCAGAAAGAACTCAACCTGAGGCAGCGCAGATGGATGGAATATCTGGCGGACTATGAATTTGCGCTCCGATATCATCCGGGAAAGGCACACAAGGTAGCGGATGCTCTCAGCCGCATATCTCATGCATCAGTGGTATGTCTGATCAGGACCGAATGGGAGATGTTAAATAGCATTCTAGAGTTCAATCTATACATCACAAACCATGGGAGTATGTACAATTTGATCATACGATCCAACATGGTTACAAACATTGAACAAGAGCAACGAGCAGATCCGAAAATGGCAAAGATATGGGCCAAGATGTCTAATGGCATGGTCATACCATAATGGGAATTGCGACCAGGACAGGGTCTTGTATTCCGGGGAAGAATATATGTGCCAAAAAGTTGCAGGAAAGAGTTGTTGGTTGAGGCACATCAGACCAAGCTCTCCATACATCCGGGCAGTACGAAGATGTATCACGACCTGAAGAGGCATTACTAGTGGAATGGACTTAAAAGAGATGTGGCGGAATTTGTGGCACACTGCTTAACTTGTCAGCAAGTTAAAACGGAACACCAGAAGCCACCAGGGTTACTCAAACCCTTAGCAGTGCTGGAATGGAAATGGGAGCACATTTCCATGGATTTTGTAACAGGGTTACCTAAGTCATCAAAGGGCAATGATGCAATATGGGTTGTGGTAGACCGATTGACCAAGTCGGCCCATTTTCTACCCATCAGGATGACCGATTCATTGGAGACATTGGGTTGGCGATATATCAAAGACATCATCAGATTACATGGTATCCCACGAACTATAGTATCTGACCGAGATGGCCGATTCACCGGAAGGGTGTGGCAGAGCATGCAGTCGGCCATGGGGACCGGTCTACTTACTAGTACAGCGTTCCATCCACAGACCGATGGACAATCGGAAAGGACAATACAAACACTGGAGGACATGTTGAGGGCGTGCATGCTAGACTTCAAAGGTGGATGGGAGGATCATTTGCCACTGGTAGAGTTTTCGTATAACAATAGCTATCAAGCAAGCCTTCAGATGGCACCATTTGAGGCTTTGTATGGTAGACCATGCAGGTCACCAATGTGCTGGACCGAGGCTGGCAAGCCTGCGCTGATTGGACCTGAGCTAGTCGCAGAGACTACAGCGTAAATTCAGTTGATACGTCAGCATTTATTGACTGCACAGAATCGGCAAAAGCTATGTTGACAAAAGGAGGAGGTTTCTCGAATTTGAAGTGGGGGACATGGTATTCTTGAAGGTCTCACGACGAAAGGGGCACATGAGATTTGGGAAGAAGGGGAAACTGTCACCAAGTTATGTGGGACCGTTTTCCATCATAAGAAGGATGGGGGATGTAGCATATCAGTTAGCACTTCCTTCACAGTTGGCATCTCTACACGATGTGTTTCATATATCGATGCTAAGGAAGTATAATCCCGATCTGTCCCATGTTTTGAATGTGCAAGACATAGATGTGCAAAGCGACGTCACTTATATCGAGAAGCCTGTCAGAATAATAAAGACAGAGCAAAGGGTGTTGCGTAACCGAGCGATTCAGTTTGTCAAGGTGGTATGGGATCGACATGGTGTTGAGGAAGCCACTTGGGAACTGGAATCGGAGATGAGAACATCTCACCTTGAATTGTTTGTATGATTTATTTTGGAATCCTACTTCATTCGATTTTCGGGACGAAAATTTTAAAAAGAGGATTGTATTGTAATACCCTAGATTTTTCAATATATCAATTTATATGAATTTATCCATATTTATGAAAATGCCATTGGATTTATAAATTGAAGGGTTATGATCATAGATGAGAAAAATGGTGGGACCCGTTGCTCAATGTACTTGTATAAGGATTAAATTAAGTTAAAAAGGGTAATATACATTTATTTGGGTCAAAGAGGTTAAATGGGTCAAAGGCCCCAAATGGGACCCAATGGGTCGTGGTTGACATGTTTGACCATTAGGTGAACTCAAAGCTTAATTGGGTTAAAATGAATTAAATGTTTGAGTTTAGATTGAGTTGAAATAAATGATGGAGTTTAGTTAAGTTGAATTTATGAGTTGAGTTACATTAAAGTAAATGAATGAGTTCAGTTGGGTGAGTTAAATAAATGAGTTAGATGGAATAATTATTTTAAGTGAGTGAAGTGTGTGTAAGATGGTGGTATGAGCTGGTTGCAAGTTTTAACACAATGAAAACGTTGGCTGCATGGATACTTCATGCATGTAACTTCTAAGATAAAAAAATAAGTGATAATGGCGTTACATGGAGTTACAAAGGTGAGAGGAGTATTTCAAATACAAGTTTATATGCACGTTGGAAATGGTATAGAGTTTATTGTTTGGGTCTTCAAAGAGACAGCCAATGGGGAGACGGTGAAGCACATGGAGTTTCATTTTAAAATGAAACCCCCATATAAGATGTGAATGAAGGATGGCGTTACATTGGACTAACAAAGAATAGCCGTTGGTGTGGGAGTTTCATTTCCATATGAAACTCTCACATCCAATGGTAATGGAGACGTTGGAACATGAAAAGGTTTCATTTCATGAGGAAACTCCTATTTGGTTTGTTATGAGAAAAGGAGCTAAGAGGGGGGTAACACAAATTCAATCAGCAAGGGACGTTGGGAACATGAAAAGGTTTCATTTCATGATGAAACCCCCAAGTAACATAAGGATTTTGGGTTAAGGCAATGGGAGTTACACAAGGTTAACTTTGGGCTGAATTTGAGTAGCCAAAGAAGTTTCATTTCTTACTCTCTCTATCTCTCTGAGTTATATATGGATTATGGTTGAAATAGCATGTCAAAACCATGAGTAATCATGGAGAGTATTGAACTAAGTGAACCATAGGGTTCGGCCATGGGTATGGCCGAACCCCATGGACTATTTTATATGGATTTAAAGGATGGAAAGGATGGTGAGATTTATGGACTGTTTTGTTGAATTAAAGGTTCAAACTTGAATATCATGGAACAATATGAAGGGTTTTAAAAAGGGTTCTAAGTGAACATTTGGACAAGGCATGGGTCGGCCATTTCATGGCCGACCATGGTGTTCTATGGCTAAGTCATGACAAAGAGATTCAAATGTGTAGGGTTCGGCCATATGTAAGGCCGAACCCCATGGACCATGGTTATGGTGTTATGAATCAATTTCATGGAATTAATTGGTGGTCTTAAAGTTTATGCATGATAAAATTATTTATTGGTAGCAATGGCAAATTTGTGAATAAGTGTAACAATCAAGAGGTGAAAGAGTGGGCCTAAGTACATAAGTGAGGTTCGGCCAAGATGTATGGCCGAACCCCACTTATAAATATTTTGGATATCAATTTTAATGGGTTGTTTTAATGAAGCTAGTGGATGGAATTATTAAATCAAGGGACTTGATTTGGGGACTTAAAAACAATGACAAAAATGGGAAAAAAAAAGGGACCAAACTTAGATGATGAGGTTCGGCCATGTTGAATGGCCGAACCCCATTCAAATGTATTATGGGATTAAAGTTGATTCATGGTTTATGTGAATAAGGTGATGGATCTCTTTTACGGCACGCTAGTCGTGATCGGGTGACGCTTGAAAGGAACGGTCACTTAAGTGAATTCTCTGTAGGTTTCCCTACCTACTTGTAACCACTATCATGATTTGGTTTTATCATGTTTTAATGAGATATGTTGTTATTGATATTATGTTTCAAATTGGTTTTGAATGATGAGATATGTATTTACAAATGATATATATAATGCAATGACATCTCATGCATGGCATGGGGTACTGACTTTTGGGAACAGGAGCCCAATCCATAGGAAATGAGGAATACTATGGATTACACTGTGAAATACCTTGACGTAAGAATCCTATCCAGAGGAAATGTGGATTACTCTGGCTTACTTTGATATTAGATTTCTATTCAGAGGAAATGTGGATTACTCTGGATTACCTTGACGTGAGAATTTTGTCAAGTGATAGCTATGTATACTTGTAATGGGTGGGACTCATTACATATGCACTTACACACATAGCATTGTTTTCAAATGTTTTATTGATGATCATGTACTATGATATATATATATATATATATATGTATATGCATCTTTTATGAACTAACCATGTGGTAGCCCTGATCGGGAACCTACTGGGCTCGTTGATCTAACGCCCTAATTCTATCCTTAGAGGATAATGCAGGAACAAGGAAGGGGAAAGAGAAGGTCGAGGACCAGGAGGGGAGGCAGGCTTAAGTGCTTGATTGATGATTGGGATTTATTTATTACTGTCTTCTGAGTTACAGTTTATGGACATGTAATAGCTAGTTAACTTTGCTATGGTTTGTTTATGATATTGACAATGGATGTTTGGATTAAGTTATTTTAATAATTGAGACTTGTAATTGCTATCTATTCAGTTTAATTCCGCAGTTAGTCTAGTTTATTCCGCATAACTTGTTTAGTTCCATGTGTGGATTGTTATCATGGGTTTAGTCCATGTACACATGGGTGGCCAGTTAAGGGTTAGACTTTGGAAATCCGAACTTAACTCGAGTCGTGACGTCCCTCCGCCCTTGTCCGGTTTTAATTTATAAAAAAAAAAAATTAGACTCTGAATCTAGGAAAGGGCGGGGCGTTACAAGACTCACCCTTGTTATTACCACCCATACCAGCTCTTCCTTTGAAATTCGACCTGGCGTCAACCTTATCAGATTTCTTGTTCTTTGACTCTATGGTGATGGCCTCAACTATAGCTTCATCGATGGAGCTAACTTTGAAAAGTTTTAGCTCCCTCCGAATATATTCAGCTAAACCACCCACATACTTCATAAAAACTTTAAAATCTTCGATAGAGATGCCTAATACAATAGCCTGAGTGTGAAACTCAGTAGTGTACTCTTGAACCGATTGGAGAGATCGTTGTCTCAAGTACTTTCACCTAATCCACCGATCTTCCTCACATCCAATTGGGTAAAACTATTTCTGAACCAACTTCTAAAACTTGCTCCAACATAATTCAACTATGTTGTAGCGCTTAACATAAGCGTTCCACCATGTTAGTGCATGACCTGACATCTTCAGTCGTGCCAAACTGATTTTTTGTGTACTAGTGTATACACAGAGAGTAAAATAATTCTCCAATTGATCTATCCAATTGTCTAATTTCTCCGCATTAACATCACCATTATAAGTAGGAGTTTCTAATTTGAAATCTACTCTGAAAGGTTTCTTACCATCTAGGCCGTCTACCATCTTGGTCTGGACGACCTCTTCCTCATCTTCTTCCTCTTCGTCTGTATCCGTCAGTTCAATCCTCTTCTTCTTGGACTAACCTGCAGACGTCTGCTTCAGAGAGGACTTTGAAGCGGTACCTTCCACTAACTTGGTAACTAACTCCGTTAATGCGGTCACTTGTTCCTCCAATTTGGAGAAACGCTCCTTCAATTAGTCATTCGTAGCCATATCCGTCTTTCTCAAGATTCTCCTTCTTTCTGAACAAAGGGTCTCTGAGAGTTCTTCACCGGACTTTTGATATTGATCACATGTCAAGACCATATACCCAAGGTTTCCCAAAAGAAGACTAAACCAAGCTCTGAAACCAACTTGATCCGATAATCCTGATGTTTGGGCAACAATGGATAGGAAAATACAGTGGAATGAAATGAGAATCAAGAGAGACGCAGGATTTTCGGAAGATGTATCTTCTTATTTTTGATCTTTCTTTAATTTCTCAAAGGGATTGTACAATCACAAGTCTTGGCTTGTGTCCACAGGTTGGAGACTGCCAAAAACAAAGAGAAAAAGGGATAAAAGTGGCAGAAACTGCCAAGAACCGTCGAAAACTGCTCTTACAGTCGGCAGTTTTCACGTACCAGTCGACTGGTACATTGACTGTACTAGATAATGTACTAGTCGACTAGTACTATCAGAGAACAGTCTGTTCTTACAGACATGTGATAGATGATGTACCAGTCGACTAGTACATCGACTGGTACTATTCACAACCTTAGTAGATGATGTACTAGTTGACTGGTGCATCAATTGGTACCATTAAAGAGTGATCTGTAACACAGTATAATCACTAGACGATGTACTAGTCGACTGGTGCATCGACTGGTACCATTAAAGACTTATTTTCTTCAATTTTTAAGTCTTTAAACAAAAATACAACAATAGAAAACAAGGAAATAGATGAAACTACAATGGGAGATCCTCTTGGATCATTTCATCACTAATCCAAGCTATTTGGTCTTTAGACTGAGTGGTCATGGAAGTTGAAGGTTTATCAAATACCTTTTCTATAGGCTTCGACCACTTTCTATTCACTTATTTCCAAACATATTTATTAATGAAAATAGTCAAAGTTTTTCATGATTGCTTTCCATTTTTCATCATAAATGGGAGTTTGGAAATATCATGGCTTTCTCTCATAGTCATTGTTCTAGCACGGATCAACTCGGATGGTTAGATCTTTTATGAAGAGCACGAGGCTCTGATACCAATTAAAAGTTCTCCCTTTGGTGCTAAAACATGATTGACCCTATAGGGGTGAATAGGTCAGTCCCAATTTCCATGGTATCACAAATTTCTTGATTGTTTAAGTTTAAGTGCAACAAAATGACAATATTAATCAAGAGATTTGTTTAGTGTGATAAATTGTTTTCAATTACTTAAATGATCACACTAAGTTTAGACCCCTTTGCATATTGCTTGATTATCAATGCTTGTGTACAACGTATAAATGAAGATAATCAAATGCAAAGTGATGTGTGTGGAGAAGAGTGCTTAAATACGAAAACACCAACACACAATGATCAAACACTATAAGACTAAATTTATAGTGGTTTGGTTAGCTAATCTATATCCATTGTTACGACTAGCTCAACCTTGACCTATCCCCAAATGCACTACGTGGGGACTTACACCCTCACAATTAGACTAGGAATTCCACCTCAGTTATTTGGCTGAGAATTTTACCCACCACATGTAGAATAGGAATTCCACATATTCATTTGGCTGGGAATTCCACCCACCACATGTGCCAGAGACGACGCTCCAGATTTTTTTATAGTGGTTCCAGAGCCAAGCCTCCTTAATCCACTTTCATAGGATAAAGGTTTTAAATAAAAATTAAAATCAAGAAGCACTTGCCTTTGAAGCTCTTTCTCGTTGATGTGTGCTTCTCCAAGATCCACCCAATGTGTGATTGAGTTAATCCCGACGCTCTGCCTTTTAGCCATCGTTGAGAAATCATAATATCAGGGTGACTATGAAATTGGTTCTACCAATATCTATCCTAGTTGAATATCCTTTCCCTTCTCTCTCTCACAAACTCAATCCATATGATGGATTGTATTAGATTTCCCAAGTGTAGGCACGAGAGAGAGAGTGATCCTTTTTGTTGGCCCTTGTGTAACCTCACTGATAATGATGAGGGTCCAACGGATTGCCAAAGCATGTCCATCTGATTGAACAAAGATTGGTATTTATAGAGAAGGCAACCAGATTTTCGAGACAGTCCAGTGCCGACAGGTCGGGCACACCAAGGGGTCGGTGACTAAAAATATTACCGTTCAACTACCCGACCGTTGAGCATTAAATGCAGTTTCAATGGCAGAAATACATGTTTTGTGATTTCCATAGCGATGATCTTCAATTTGGTGGAGCATGATCTTCACTCTTGATCACCTTAAGTTTTTAAGCTTCTTTGAAGTGCTTCTTCCCAAGTCATGGAATTGACAAACTTAGGGACTCGGCTGTAACACCTCACATTTTCAGATTATTATTTATATGAGAATTATTCTTTTAAATTGTGAATTTTAGAATTGGATCTTATATGGATTAGGAATTGGGCCATGACCCAATTAGGACCCAACCAATGGTGGAATTGGTCTTATTAAAATTTAAATGGGTTGAATTAAATTAGTGATGATTCATATCCAATTTTGAATAAAAGATATTATGGCCGAATTTTGAATGTGAAATCCATAGATATGCCATGAGAGATATGTGGGATTTTAATCCACAAATTGATATGCTAGAATATTTGAAGAGGGACTTTCTTAATTAAATTGGATTTGCATATCCTAAGAAAATGTTCAAAAATCAAATGAGATTATGCATGGCCGAAATTTAGATATTAAATATATATGTTATGCGCATAAGATAGTAATCAAGGAAACTATCTAATCTAAATAAATAAATGGAATAAAGGGAAGGTTTTAAATTAAGAAGGAGAACTTGGCCATGGCTAAGTAAAGCATGGGAGGTCGGCATTCCATCTATGGTAAGGGGGCGCACGGCCAAAAGAGGAGGTTGCTTATCTTAAACACTTTCTAAGTATGGGACTAAGGAGAGTTTAATAAAATGAGAGACCCAAGGGGGTGCACGGTTTTTACAACCCCATCTCTCTCTCAATCTCTCAAGGCTCATACACGGCAATACACAAGGAGAAGGCAGCAACAAGAAGGTGTTCTTGTTTGGAGAAAAAGTAAGAAGAAGGGAGAAAGATTAGAAGAGCAAGGAGTCGGAAAGAGGTTAGTATCTAAGTGTTTAATGGTATAATTTTATTTATGAAACAAAAGAACCATAGGGTTCGGCCATGGTGGTTTGCCGTTGCCGAACCCCATGGAGAAAAATTGGAGATGGGTTAATGGTTTAAATGGAGAAAAAGAACCATAGGGTTCGGCCATAGTGCATGGCCGAACCCCATGGAAAGATTTGATTAATTATTGGTTTTTAAGATTGAAAACCATGATGTGTTTTTGATTCATTCATTGGGTCTATGTTCTTAGATTTTAGATCATGAAAAGACATGGTGATTTCATGATGGTTTGAATGATAAAAGACCATGGGAATGTATGGTTTAGATTTATAAAAATTGAATGATGAAAACCCATGGGAGAGTTTGATAATTTTAAAGGAAAATTGGATAGAGATGTGGGTCGGCCTTGGCATGGCCGAACCATGATTTCTAGATGGCTAAGTGGTTGGATCTAAAATAATAAAAAGAAGAAGTGAGGTTCGGCCATGGTGTATGGCCGAACCCCACCAAACTTTTTTAATGGATTGGTGATCGGTTTTGATTGGATCTAAACCAATGGCCAAGATCATGAACCATAAGGTTCGGCCATATGGGGTAATTTTGGAAGGTAGATGGAATTTGATGGCTAAAATTAGAAAGCTTCTAATTTTGGAAAGAAGGTTGCTAAAAATGGAAAGCTTCCAAATATGGTAGGAGTTGCTAAATTTGGAAAACAATCCAAATATGGAAGGAATTGCTAAATTTGGTAAGCAATCCAAATATGGAAGGAGTTGCTAAATTTAGAAAGCAATCCAAATATGGAAAGAAGGGGAATTTATTTATGGAAACCCTCCAAGAATAGAAAGTGGAGTTAATTAAGGAAACCCTCCAATTATGGAAGGTGTTTGCTAATTATGGAAGGGTGGAGATTATGTTGGAAACATCTAAGTATGGGAACAATGAACCTAAGACGGACCAAGCATAGGAGCTTGGAAGACTTACTTTACATGTTTTTGAATAAAGATAATCATGAACTTGTATTTGAGTATTTAGATTTCGGAATGTAATAACTTAGATGGTTGAATGTTTTGGTTTGATGATTATGACGTACTTTGCTATCTGAATGGATTAGAACTTGGTTCTAATATGATTCCGCATTTTGATGATTATGATTCCGCAGTTTATGATTTTATTTCCGCAAGTCGGTATGGCTATGTGTGAACTATTTTATTAGACTGAGTCCATACATACATAGGGTTGGCCAGTTAAGGGTCGGACTTTGGAAGTCCGAACTTAACTCGCGTCATGACGTCCCGCGCTCTATCACTCTACTCTGTTACAAAAAAAAATATACATTCAATTTATAGGAAAAAGCGAGTGAAAAAGGGCGGGGCGTTACAGCACCAAGATATACCTAAATGAGATCAAGGATACGTGCAAGAGAAAAATGATCTCCATGTAAAGCATACAAGTGTTTGCCAATGTTTGCTCTCCATGCTTGTCACCAAATTACCATTCATAGAGAAATACTTCATTTAAGTCTAAATTTTTTAATGGCATGTGAATGGATTACCAATTTAAACTTTTGATCTCTTGATCACATATGGATCATCAATACCATTCACAAGCATGGAGCAAAGTTCATTCCACAAGAGATTCACAAATTTTGAAAACTTGAAATGAAACAACACTATATATGTGCACAAGGTCATCTCTTAAAGATCTACCAATTAAGATCAAAGATGAGAAGAACACATACAAGAAATATACATGATGCAATACACAAGGATCATTCATTCCCAAAAGATACACAAATTACAATATACATGGAATGAGATGAAACAATAGTTATTCCAAATTAAAAGCATAATGTGCAAGCACACATGTAAAATACGCATTCCACAAAGCATATAACAAGTTTAAGAACATGGAATGCAGTACAAATTCAGAAGAGGGATTTTTTAACTAAAATCTCTTGTGCATAGGCAATACATCATCCTGACGATCTGCTGCAGAGACGATGCATCGTCATATGGCGATCACTCTCCATGACATCATAGATTTTTCCTTTTTAAATCCTTTTCAATTTGAAATCTCTCTCTCTTGATTTAAAAAATCATGTGGCATATGATAAACATGATTCTACCAACTAAAAACATATATGCCACTCAAGTATCTTGCTGAAATTCAATCCACAAAACACACACTAATAGTGAACATAGAAAGAAAGCAAAATACACACTAAGATTCCAAAACATGTTTCAAATGTTTTAACCATATAAAAAACATAACACATCAGATCTTATTACTGTAGGACTTAGAATCTAAGTTCACACATGTATGACTCTTCACGCATGATAAATATTATAGCTAGGAAAAGTACAATCAATTGGTTGAAAAAGTCAAGTGTGACATGCCACAACCCATGGTTGTTTGAACTCACATAAACAAATATTGAGTTCAACTACAATTGGTCTATAGATACTCAAATGATGCACAATTCTTAGATCAATGTAGGGCATGAAGAAGGTCCTATCCCTTAGGGAGCCATAGGAACTTTTGATCCGGACATTTCCTCTCAAATCCTTGGAATATGGGCAATTTGATTCTACCAATTTGAACATTTGGCCCAATTCCGAAGGTTTGAGACAAGTCCCTCCTTTTGTTGTTCCAATTCATAGTATAAAAAAGGTCTTAACTTATCCCTAAAAGATGTCCCAATCTAGGGATGATGCAAGAAGTGATGTGCATAGTATTTCTTATGAATATTCACAAATTGATTTACCTTCTTTTTCTTTGCATGTTGTGAAACTGAGCCCTGTCGGTTGGACCAGCAGTGTGGGCCGGTTGGATCCGACAAGCCAGCAAGTGGGAGTGCATGTGGGAATTTTGGAGAATCCCACATCGGAAGTCGAGGACTTTCGGATGGGGTTTATAAGTAGTTGGCCCTCCTTAACTCATGAGATGTGTTTTGGGCCTACCGAGTTGAGCCAGGCCCAAAGGGAAAACCGTGAGGGCTCATTTTTGGGCCCAGAACGGACAATTTCTCATTGAGTTGGACCTTAAACCTTGTTCACAGGTCGGGTCGTTGCAAATTTGGTATCAGAGCTCCGGGTTCTACACTCGGACTTTGTGGGCTTATTGCCTTCCACTGGGTTCATTGGGTCGAGCTGAGGACGGCTCTGGACTTTACAGGGGTGGATTGTGATATCCTGACCCATGAGCTAGAGGCCAGACCCTAGAGAAGCTGATCCAAGTGAAATTGGGCCCTGTCAGTCGGACCAACAGTGTGGGCCGGTCGGATCCGACAAGCCCAGCAAGTGGGAGTGCATGTGGGAATTTTGGAGAGTCCCACATCGGAAGTTGAGGACTTCTGGATGGGGTTTATAAGTAGTTGCCCTTCCTTAACTCATGAGACGTGTTTTGGGCCTACTGGGTTGAGCCAAGCCCAAAGGGAAAACCGTGAGGGCTCATTTTTGGGCCCAAAGCGGATAATTTCTCATTGAGTTGGATCCTAAACCCTATTCACGGATCAGGTCGTTACAATTTTCAATCACCTCATTCTTTCTCTTCACTGCTCTCTGAGGATGACCATGAGCCACCATTGATTTAACCTGCATTCTTCTTGTCTTGCACTTATCCTTGAAATGCCTGGTTAATCCACAATAAAAACATTTTACAATAGAAGTGTGTGTGGTGTGGCTTTTATTTAACTTGGATTGGTACATAGGTCTTCTTAGGCTTGACTGAGAATGACCAAGACTATGCCAATCACATGAGGTTTACCCAAAATAGATTCTTCCAATTTTAGCTCACCTTGGGTAACCATGTCTTGAGATTTCTTAACATTTTATCTCCAAGACATTTTCCAACTTCTTTAATCTTCAAGATATCATTCTCATATACCTTTAAATTTTCTTGAAACAACTTTTGATTTTTCTCTCAAATTCATGAATTCAACATTTGCATTTTTCAAATTTGAAAAGAGAGAATCTTTTCATAATTTGCACATTGAAGTTGGCTAGAGAGTTTGGCATTCTCAATTTTTACCTTATCAAGATCCTTTGCCAATCTCATACTCTCTATGTACAAGGCCATTGTAGGATTCTTGGAGGTCAACTTCATCTTCATCGTCCTCTTCTTCACTTGAGGGTGCTTCTTGTACATCACCAATGGAAGCACAATTTTTCGGGAATCAATGCTTGGTTAATCCGCAATAAAAACATTTTACAATAGAAGAGTGTGTGGTGTGGATTTTATCTAACTTGGATTGGTACATAGTTCTCCTTAGGTTTGACTGTGAATAGGGCAATAACCAATTTTTCCAGTCTTCACAAATTTCTTGATTAATTACAATGTATACAGCAGAATTAACAATATTAATCAAGAGATATGTGTTGTGTGATAACAAAGGTGCACCAATAAAAAATTAATCGCACAAATAAAGACCAAACACCCACAACACAAGATGTATAGTAGTTCAGTTTAAACAAACCTACATCCATTGTTGGACTCACCCAACTTGGGATATCCCAAATACACTATGTGGGGAATTACGCCCTCACGAATAAAATAAAACTTCCACCTATCCAAATGATTGGGAATTCCACCCAATCACTTAAGAGTTTGAAAGGTTCGACCAACCCCGGTCTACGTCTTTATCCCTCTATTTTTTAGATTGATTCGATCACCTTGATTTACTCCACTACACAATGATGATTTGAAAATAAAATTCAAATACTAAGAAGTACTTGTCATTTGATAGCTCAAACTTGTAGATGTGTGCTTCTTGAATATGTTCTTCCCAATGTGTGTCATTCGTTGATGAAGATGCTCCGAGTGTATAACAATCACAATCCTTGTGAGGAGGCTCTATGATTTAAGATTTGTAAGTTCTACCCTAGATTTGATTTCTCTCTCTCTCTTTCTCTCTCTTAATCTCGATCAAGATGATTGGATTCTAAATGATTCACCAAGTGGAGTGTAAGGAGAGGAGTGGTATCTCCAGAAATACCTTTTGATTTTCCTATCAAGAGTGTCCAACCAAAACCCAACAAAGTTCGAGTTTAAATAGGCAAACAGAGAGAATCTGAACTTACAACGGGCGATTGATCATGCACCCACGATTGATCGTGCTTTGAAATAAAGTTGTTGTTAAGCGACCATTGCACATTAATTATTTTCCAACAGATAGAAAACAGTCAAGCACGATTGGTCGTGCCTTAAGATTGATTGTCCGTGTTTATTGGTGATTGATCGTTGGTCAAAAAATGTATCGGCTATTTGTTTTGACAGTGCTTTGTCAAGACACGCATTATCCAGAACCAGGGCGATTGGTCTGTGCGCCTGATTTGTCGGCCCTATCCACACGATTGGTCGTGTGGCCGATTGATTGACCATGATGAAACTCCATTTCAGACCAGACCATTTAAGTCCAGCCGATCAATTGAGACCACATTTGGATCGACCCTGTCTCAGCGATGTATCGCCTACGTAATTGCATCGTCGTGAGATCTCTAGTGTTTGACTGACCATTCTAAACCAGAACCTTCATTTTTCCAGACGATACATCGCTATACCACGATTGATCGTCCCTATCAATGACGATGTATCATCGACATGATGTGTCGTCCATGTTCTGATTTTGGTGTCAAACAACCACTAGGCTTACTTAGATTATCTAGATGTGAGATCTTAGCCTAAGAAGGGTCATCATAAGGTGTTGGGATTCCACCTAAAGTAATTTATGGCCAATATACCTTGAGTGATTGCCATATACATGGTGATGCTTGATCTCAAGTCTTCACCACCACTTAAATCTTGTATTATTGCTTTAATCTTCCGAGGCAATGCTTCACCTAAATCATGAAATTGACAAATGCGTGACTCAGCAAGCCGGGGCACTAATATGCCTCATGAAAAAGTTCTAAAGCTCAAAGAAGTTTTGATGTTGAAAGCCACACGATCTGAGCAAAACTAGTGTTGAAGTCTTTACATTAAAAAGACGGTCCACATTTAAAGGTGTAGATTGGGTGTCTTATACCTCTTTTTGAAAATCTGAAAACATAAAACGGTCGGTTAAAACACGGATTAAACACAAAATATTTTTCTGTAATTTTTTTACTTTCATAATTATTTTAAAGTTATGGTTTTAGGAGTAGGGACCTTAAAAGGGGTTAAAATAGTTATATTTCTGGAAATCAAAAAGACAAACAGAAGGGTGCGTTAGACTCAGAATTTAAAATCATGGCGAGTATGTGAGTTTGGGAGTTCAAATACTCCAAATGAGGGGTTTTCCAAATAAGAATTGTTTTAGGATCATAAATAATTAATGTTTAGATATTTACAGTTTTACCCTTCCAACTTTAATGAGTTGGATCAATGAGCTATCGAGCTCGAATTGGGCCAAAGTTGGACTTTTCGGAAAACCAACACCATAATCTTCATGATTAATGGATCACAAGTCACACTTAACAGGTCATAATCACACAATTAAGCCTAATTTAGGATCGGCGTATTATATATATTTTTTATTTATGATAGATGTAAAGGATGGTGGAAAAAAGATATTAAAGTAAACACAGATCAACTGGCAATCTCCCGCCTCAGGAAGCAGGAGGTGCCAGGTTCGAACCCCCATGGCCTCACCTGGTGTGCCCTAAGGGCAATGGGTATCACCCGTGGAGGTTTTACGCTGAGTTTTTGTAATACCCTGCCCCAGATTAGGCGTGTTTTAGCTTAATAATTTTGTATAATAGGTTAATCTCGAAGATTATGGTTAGGACTTTGAGGAAATCCCAGGTGTGGCCCAATCTGAGCTCAAAAACTCAGTGATCCAGTTCGCCCAACTGGAGGGGCATTTTGGTAATTTACCGCTTATTATTATTATTTTTATAAACTATGTTGTTATGTGATTATTATTGGATAATAATGTTGCCCTTAATCAAGGAATTGTATTTCTGATTTTAAAATAATTTTATTTTCAGAAAAAATAGTATTTTAAATCCGCCCGTCAAAACCCTGAAAGGGAGTAATAATTACTTTAAATGATTTTGGAGATGAGATAAATTTCGAAACTAGTATTTTGTGTTAGACCATTTAAGAATGGTCTAGTTATTCTTTGACACTCCAAAATAAGGTTTTTAAATAGCTTTATTTAACATTTGTTTAATTAAGTAAATAGTGTTAAATTATGATTTTTATTTAAATAAATGATTTTTAGGGAGTTTTAAATCTCAAGTTTTTTTATGGTAGCTAAGGTTTTTAAAACCCAACCTATCTGTAAGGTTGGATCAAAATTTTCGAGCATGTAAAAACATGTTTTAGTTAAAAATCAGATTTTTATTAAAACTAGGGGCCTTTTTTGCAAAATGGAAACTTAAAGAGGATTGATCTGCAACCAAACAGTAATCTGCCGATTACTGTTTGGAGCGTCAGCTGCCACTGCATGCAGCCGTATGCAGTGGCCGGTTGGCCCGCTTTCCCGGCTGGATTTCTATAAAAGGACCCTCATCTCTTCTCTTCTCCCTCCTAGCAAATCTCTTCTCTCTCAGTCTCCCTCTCGGCCAAGAAATCAGCCTAGCCGAACCTCTGTTTTTCTCTCTGTTTTCCACCGTAAGTTTTTAGGGAAAATTTTCCAAAGACTGGATTTTAGCCCAGGAACTTCAGTAAAGGTAACCACTGTATTCCTTTTCAAATTCTAGGTGGTTTAGAATCAAGAAAAACTGAATTTGGCCCTGTTTTGAGTAAGAAAATCCAGTTTGAAATCTAAGGAAAACCATGGGTTCCCTTGTACTGTGAGGTTTTGATGTTAAAATCGGATGGCCCATTGAGCTTCAAAGCTCCAAACCTCTCCCTATGGAAAGAAGACTCCCAGAGGAATCCATCGAACTGGCCAAATATGAAAACCGAATTCGGGAAACCCACTATTTCCAGATTCGTTTTTCATGCATCCCGCTTGTTCACTATCTGCTGTTGCAGACAGTGAAGGAAGGAAGAAGAAAAAAATAAAGAAAATAAATATTTTTTTTATTAGATTATGTTGATGCTTGTGATTTGTGATGTTAGTACCCATTGAAAAAAAAATAATAATAAATAGATAAAATTATTGTTGGATTATTGGAAGAAAAAAATTTGTTGGATTATGTGATGTGACGTTAGTACCCCTTTTTGTTAATTAAAATTGTACTAACCCTCTTCTCTTATTACTATAGTGTAAATACTATTGTATTCAATTCAAGGCCGACCCTATTGGTCGGGTACTGAGTGATCTCACTTCCAGGCTGACGCTATATTTGTCGGGCACTGAGTGACCTCGAGGCCTAACTCAAAATGTCAGATTTGGTCCTATCCAGAAGACAACCGAGAAGTGACCCGAGGATCTAGACCTAACTCAATAAGTCAATCTGGTCAATGCCCAGAAGATAATATGAGTTTTGGACTGATCACCCTTTTCAATATATTGTGGATTATTATAATTTAAAAAGGATAGAAATCAAATAGGAGACTCAATTCCATGTACCTTGGATATTTTTGGGGAAAAACAAGTATGATTTCGAAATACTACTTGTGTGATGCTATGTCTATTGACGTGATAATGATTGTGTACTTGTTTGTTGTTTGAACAGAGGCCGCGAAACCACACATATACGGAGAGGGAACTTAACTTTGCAGCTTGATGTAAACATGTTTATTTGATATGGATCTTGAGCAATGAGTGGTTTCAAATTGATGAACCCACTCATGTGCCTAGACTCGATGCACTATGGTAAGAGTGCTTATGTGTGCTTATGTTACTGATAAATGCTATGATGTTCATCATATGGAATGTGTAATACTGCTTCCACGTGCCCTTGACTATTGAACCAATATCGGCCATATGAGAGATGGTTTATATCTACTAGACCACGGGTGTCGACAGTTACTGACTTGATGGTGCCAGTATCGGCTATGGGAGAGCCAGAGATGTACTTGTAAGGATGTATTTTGACTGTGTCGGGACTTAATACAATGGTCCCAATGTAGTTGGTAGGTGTGATGTTGGATGATAGCAGTAACGAAAAACTGATGGAATGATGGAAATGATGATGAGACTTTATTGTGAATTTTATTATCAAGCATGAGATATTATTGCAACTGTTGATTATTGCTAATCTGTTATTTACTTAAACTGCATTGTTTTATTTCCTTCACTGGGCTATTTAGCTCACCCCACTCACCTTTCAAGAGATGAACCCGAGGAAGAGAACCCTCTATTTCAAACTTAGGATGGATAAGCTGCGGCGGTGTTTTGGGATTCCCACTGAGGGAATATCCTTATCTTTGCTTGTTGGTTCTTGGAACCATTTACTTTTGTATAACACCGGGTGTGGTACTTGATTTGTATAAATGTCATGTATTAAGCTACTACGTTTCTCTAGTTACTGTGATGGTGTTGATGTTTTGAGATGATAAATCAATGGTTGGATTTATATGATCATACTATGTGTATTGATGTTGTTGTTTATGTCTAATTGTTAGGTAGACTTATGGTATGTGTTTGAGTCCACATGTTGGAATCATGTGTGATATTTGGGCCCAACTGTTGATCCGGTCCAGTTAGAATGCTTGAGTTAGTTTTATCTTCAAAAAAAAAAAAAAATCAGTCGCGTTCTGGGTCCACCCTTCGGATCGGGGTGTGACAGTTTCACACAATTTTCCACTCATAAATTCAAAATAAAAAAGTCAACGGAGTAGCTGTATAATACAAGCATTGGACACAACTCATTCTATTTGTACAAGGTACTAGATTATTATCTATGTAAAGCAAGAACGGAATGCATTCCTCCTCCAAACTTGAGTGTAAAAGAATTTTTAAATTATAAAATTAGTAAGTTTAAAAAAACATATATATAAGAACAAGATGGTAGTTAATGAGAGTCCATGAATGGAGGTGGAATCTAGTTGAAAGTTCAACTAATTTGCGTTTGATTTGAAAATTAGTAAGTTAATACCTATTAGAATTTGTTGATTTCCTAGAGTAGATTTTTTTTTTTTTTTAGTTTATTAAATTTATAGTTCATGTTTGCTAAATTCAATAAAGTAACTTGATTTTCTAGATAACTATAATTTAATCTGCTATATATATTTCATGTGCAATTAATTTTAAATTATTTTATCAGTAACTCTCACTATCATTATATCTCAAACCATTGATTGACACTCTTAAAGTTTACCTATTAAAGTGATGATAAAAAATGTTATTTATTAGTCATTTTACCTACTTCTGTAAAATTTGAATATACTTGCTTTTAATAAAGATATTCTTTTCAACAAAAGAATATACATATTTTTAATAGTTTAAAAATATTATTATATTAGTCTCTACTGCTATAAAAGTGTGAAGGATATTGTTTTGTCTTTGTATAAAAAAGAATTGTGTCTGCACGTGCATACATGGAGAAATAATGGATCACACGTAGTCCTTTTTCTTAATTTTCATATCTTTGTATGAAAATCAATTGCACTGGATTATAAAAAAAAAAAAATTGATAAGATGCAGATGACCAAATCATAATTTCAAACTTAATTCTTAATTACTTGATCTTGCTGATTAAAATCATCAGGTGTCTTTCAATTTTTTGAGGACAACTGGTGATTTCGATCAATAAAATTAATAGACTGAAATTTAAATTTATAGATTAAATTTGATTCATGTATAGTTTGTAAAGTCCATTTTCAATCCATACAATTGATTTTTAATGATAAATGAAACTTAAAAGAAATTAGATGGATGACATGGATATATTTCTTTCACTAAATATTGTTTCATCCGTAGAGCTCTTTGCTTTCATTTTTTCCTCTATTCTATATGCTTTTGTCATTTTTTGCCGTCCTATTTTATTTTTCTGTTTTTTCTTTTATTCTTTTCTCTTTTTATTACGATCTTAAATAGTTTTGTGTTTAGGTGTGAGGGTGAGGATTCGGTCAGTGATAATTCAATATGATGTTTTAGATTTATAGTTTTTTATGACTTGCATTTTCTTGTACGAAAAACAAGATCTATAAAAGTTATTTGCCACTTTTATGGTGAAAAATAAAAGGAGAAAATACATATAGTTCAGATTTTTAAGAAAATTGAAAATTGACATATAACTTTACAAAATAAAACTTAAGAAATCGGATAATGACTATATGTAACGAATTTCCTCCAAAACCAATTCTTATGAGGTCTTAGAGTGGATACAATATATGTTTGCGCTGTTAAAACACATGAGTAAAATCCAACTTTAAAAACTGATTATAAGGAGAAGTTGTCTATGCATTAATAGATCTCAAGATCCCAGAGTCCACAGGCGATGTGAGACATGGTAACATTCGTCCTCAGTGACAGGGCTGGAGACACTCGGCTCTCTCCCTTTACGCAGGACAGGAGATACGAATTGTAACGCCCTGCCCCTTTTTCAGTTGCCGAAAATCAAAGTATGTTTTTGTTTTTAATAAAGAGTGAGAGAGAGCTGGAGCGTCACGACGCGAGCTAAGTCCGGGTTTCCGAACCGGACCCTTAACTGGTCAGCTATACGTGTGCGTGGACTAAGTCCACTAAGACATTTCACACGCTTTACATTTAATAAAACTTATACTATTTGATTTACCAAAATAAACATTGTACTGAAATAAAAAACCAGTTACATATAAGATCCATATGCATCTCAACAAGGTAGGAATCCTACCAACGTCTGATTTACTGTCCTTTCTTTGTTCCGTAGGAATAATGCTAACGGTTGGCCGAATCGAACTTCGTTACCTTATAAAATTCAACCATATATATTAATTTGATTGTTGATTTTCATTTCCATCACTATTACATCATACCAGATAATCAGAGGTCTCTGGAAATTTAACCAAATATATAACAATATATTTCAATCGACTGAACCAAGGATTCAGTCTACTGAAACCTGCCCGATTACTGTTCTCTGCCTTAGCCACAGACTTTCAGTCGACTGAATACAATATTCAGTCGGCTGAAATCCAACTCGGAACTATTCTTACCCTGACTCGTTACCTTTCAGAATCAGCGATTCAGTAGGCTGACTCTGAGCCAAACCCTTCATATCCCTGGTCAATCCTCTTTCCGTCGGCTGACTTTGGACCAGCTTAACTGTGTGTTCGGCCAGTACATATTCAGTCGACTAAATCCATGATTCACTTGGTTGAATCATCAGCCAACAGTTTACGTGTTTGCTAAGTAATCATTCAGTCGACTAAATCTAAACACGTTAGATCCCTTTACTTCTTTGATACGTCTTCTTTCAGTCGACTGAATCCTATATTCAGTCGGCTGAAACATCATTACACCCCTTATATTTCAATCCAGACATGGTACACTCGACTGAATCCAAAGATTCAGTCGGCTGGAACTCCCAGAATTGGTTTTCTGACTTCAGCCACACCAGTTCAGTCGACTAAATCTGTAACGCCCCGCCCCTTTTCACTATGCCGAAAATCAGAGTATATATATATATATATTATATCTTTTTTTTGAAATAAAGAGTGATAAGAGAGTGGGACGTCACGACGCGAGTTAAGTCCGAGCTTCCAAAGCCCGGCCCTTAACTGGCCAACCCTACGTGTGTGTGGAACTAAGTCCACGAGAACTGTTCACACGTACTAAGTTAAGCTTGCGGAATATAAACTTAATGAGGAGTTATAATAGAGTCTATCCTACCAATTTTAGATAGCAAGGAATTATATCACTTAATTAATAAATACCTCAACTTAAAATGTCCAAAATAAAAGTCCAAACCATAGCAATAGTCTAAGTTATTACAGTCCAATGAGTTAAGTTACTCAAATTACATAACCATGAATAAAACTTAAATAAATCAATCTAGCTCCTCCAAGCTCCTACGCTTGGCTCCGATCACGTCCTTCACTTCCTCCATTTCCTGCGTCATCGTCTAAGATAGAAGTAGGACGTTAGACAACGCGCCCAATAGGTACTCCGAGTAGGGTCAACACATGGATTAGTATAAACAAAACACATAGATATAAATATATCAAAACCATACAAGTAAATGCCATGCCATGGGTGTCATATGCCATGAGTCCCACCCATCATCCATATCATCATTACATAATGTCCCTCTTGATGGAAAATGCATATCAAGGTACCCTCCACAAATGCCTTACGGAAGCCCCGACGGAGTGTGGATCTCCGGTTACAAACAATCATACATAATGTCCCTCTTGATGGAAAACCCTCATCAAGATATCACAATCTCATAGTATCCCCCTTGATGGATAATGCACATCAAGGTACCCTCAACAATTGCCTTACGGACGCCCGACGGAGTGTGGATCTCCAGTTACATCTCAAACATACATCCCTTAGAATCAATGTGGATTCCACCCCACGGTTGCTTTACCGGAAAACCGAATGGAGCGTGGACTTCTTTCAATTGATCCCTCCCATGCCATGCATGAGATGTAAGTGCAAACATGCTATGTAATGTTACAAACCATAGCATTAAAAATCCCATCATTAATACATACCATTTGATACCAAAATAATTCAAGTAAAACATACACATAATCCAAGGCTTTCAATGACGTAGGAATCCTACCAATGTCTAAATACCGGTCCTTGGTTTTCCGTCCAAAGATCGATCACCGATCGCACACCGCTTGCGAGATCCTGTTACCTTATTACATATCAACAAGTCAAACGAATGTTCTAACCATGTTTAAGTCCACAATACATGCCTTAGTGGGGTTTGGCCATACAACATGGCCGAACCTCACCCACTTGGTTTTTGGGTCCCTTTTAATCCTTAGATCATTTTAATCATGTGCGTCCAAGATCAGCCATTCTTTGATTCATTAATCCAAGCACATAAGTTAAATCATTCAAAAGACCCTAAGTCCACAAACATTCCCCATGGGGTTCGGCCATACACCATGGCCGAACCCATTGTCCTTCCATGGCTAAGCACTCCTTTCATTTATACATATCTAGGTCCATAACTGATCCACAAACATGGATCCATAAATGACTCATTAATCATGACATAAAAACCCTAGCAAATCCCTATCAATGCCTTCATTGCTTAGCTTGATAATCCATTCATTTGAACATTTGATTTCTTCAACATGCATGGACCTACCATGTCCATAAAATGAGTCATGGGATTCGGCCATATTGATGTCTTATTTACATCCCCCTCTTGAATCATTTGTAACATTAGGTTCATAAATACGGTCCCTCCATAGGGGGGGGGGGGGGGGGGGGGGGGGTTTAATAATGTACTTTGGTCCAATATTTTGCAACCCATAATCCCTTAACATTTCCTCCATCATTTCATGGTCCAAATAGCTCAAGTCCATTAATATTTTCTCCATGGAGTTCGGCCATACAACATGGCAGAACCCATGGTCCATGGTTCTTTACCATTACAACTTTTGAGACCATTAAAAATGATTAACATTCCTCCATTATTTTCCTCCTTTAAAACCCTTAAAAATCCTTAACATACACCCATTTAAAAACTTTTAAATCATTAACACCCTTGCATGTTCTTCATCCTTAAAAAACTTTTTAAACTCACCAACATCCTTTCATGGCATTCGGCCATACAACATGGCCGAACCCTATGGTTCATCATTTTCTTTAAAAACAACATATAACCATGTTTATATCCCTTGATGGTTCTCATACATAAAACCCTAAGGTTTGGCCATGCAAAGGCCAAACCATGCATCTTGATCATTCACCATTCCTTTCATGGAACATACACAAGGTCCTTAGCCATAATAAAATTAGGGTTCGGCCATGCAAGGGCCGAACCATGATCTTTAACCATTTTCCATGCTTAAGCCTTATATACATAGTGTCCTTAATCATATCCATTAATCATAGCCTATCTTACCCATTGGTTTGTCCATTTTCTATCTCATCTCTTGGGTGGATTTTAAATCCATGGCCCATAACATTTTGTCCACTCATCAATCCAAGAAAATGGAATTTCATGGTTTTCTTTAACTCCTTCAATAAAATCTTGTTGAGTATTACTTACCGATCCCGCGACTCATCCGGTTTCCTTTTTACTCCTTCTTATTCCTTAGTCTTCCTTCTTTCTTTCCTCCTTGATCTTCGGCCAATGTGTGAGCTTGATCAAGATAAAATCTTCAAGAGTGGTTTGGCCAAGGAGGGTGTAGGTTTGAGAGAGGGAGAGGAGGAGAGTGAGATGAAACTCCAAGTCTTTGTCCAATGAGAGGGTGGTCGGCCAAGCATGAGATCCAGTTTTTTTCTCTAAGTCTTTTTCTTCTTTCTCTAAATGTTTTCTTTGTCTTGGATGAGAAAGGGTCGGCTAGGAGAGGGAGAGGGAGAGAGAGAGAGTGAGATGAGAGGAATGAGATGGAAAATCCACCTTTCCATCTTGTCTTGGGGTTTGCTTGGGCTAGACTCTACCACCTGTCCATTGCCCAATCATGGTCCTTGCATGCCCTTCATTTTAGGCTTCTAGTCTAGTATACCACCCCATGTACACGGTTTTGGGCTTAGGTTTCCTTGGTGGTTTGGTGGTTTGGGTGAGGTGAAACCACCACCTCCCCATGGGCCAATGTGTAATGGCCCAGAATTTTTAAATCAATGAATATGTGGCTATTATTTATTTTTAATGGTGGAAATTGGAATTTGATGGAATAAATGGTAAATGGATCAAAATATGGACAAAGGCCCAAGTATGGCACAATGGACTATGGATTGGATTTAAATTAATTTAAAGGGTCAATGATGGTCAATTGGGCCAAGGATGGTCAAATTGGGCCCAATACCCATCCGGGACCCAATGGGTCAAAATGATTTAAGCTCTAAGGTAAATGGATAGGAGGTAAATGTAATTGGGCCATGGGCCCAATGGTGATCCAAGTAGTTGAAGATGGATTAAATTAAATCACCTAAGTTAGTGGTACATTGATCAAGGTGGCATGGCCGATTGGGACCCACCTCCGCCTCACCAAGTGAGGTGGCGTGTGGACCAAGGATTGGTGGGGCCGGCCACCATGGGTGTATGCATGAAGGGAATTTAAGCAAATGGAATTAAGTTAAATGGGAATTAATTAATCTAATGATCTAATTAATTAATTAATTAAGCAAATCAAATGAGATGGTCAAATGGTCAAATGGAAGACCAAAAGCCATCTTATCTTTAACACCCAAGAACGTTGGCTTGGTGGTGGTTTATCCTAACGACCACCATAAAGCATGAAAAATATCCCATGTGGTTGGTAGGAAAATTAATGGTTGAGTATAACTTAAGCAACCTTGGGATAAGATGGGTTTTTATTTTCATTCTCTCCCATTTCACTCTCTCCCTCTCTTGCTCTCCCACATTGCCGTCCCACGCCAATAGAAAGAAGAAGAAAAGCTTGGAAGAAAAAAAGAAGAAGAGAAGAAAGAAGCCAAGCTTGGCCATCACTCCAAGATCAAGCCATAGTATCCTCTTTCTCACCATCTCCTCCTCTCCCTCCCTCAAACACACCCCATGATGGCCGAACCCAAGCTTAGAGGTTTTTCATCTTGATCAAGCATCCTAGCCGACCAACAAAGGAGAAGAAGAAAAAGGAGGTCAAGGAGTCCGAAGGGAGCAAAGAAAGTCGGAGGAGCCGACGGATTGTAAGTATTTCTAAACAAGAGATTAGATTTTTTTTAGGGTTTAAGATTTGGGGTCCATTCTTCTTATATTTGATGGTGGCCAAATTATCATAGGTATTGGATCTCAAATCAATCCATTGGAAGGATGAAAAATGGACAAAACCCTAATGAGTAAATTAGGGTTAAGAAAAATGAATGGAGGTATAAAGGACATTACGTGTTAATTAAGCATGGATGTATGTATTTTGCTGGAAGGAATCATGGGCCATAGGGTTCGGCCATTTAGTATGGCCGAACCCCATGGTAGGTGATTAAGTGATTAATTAGGGTTTTTAAAGAATGAAAGTCATGGAGGATAATTTATGATTTTAAGGTTTTAAATGATTAAATGTAGTAATTTTAAAGGGATCTTAAATGTAGAAATTGATGGAGAAGGGTGATGGTTTTTAAATGGACTTTAAGCATTAGAAATAATGTTTTAAAAATAAAACCATGGAGAGATTTTATGGAGGGAGTGTTTTTGAACCCTATGGTGATGTATTAGAATTTTAAATGAGATTAAAGAATGGAGGCTATGATAAGTGGTTAATGATTTTAGGGTTTTAAATGAATGAAATGTAGTGATTTTTGAAAGGATTTTAAATGAGGAAATTCATGGGAGGTGTAAATGATTTTTATGGCCTTGAAAAGCATAGATGGGAATGAACCCTATGGTGATGTAATTGTAATGCGAAGGGGTGTAAAAGATGGAAAAATAAATGGAGAATGTTGGTGGTTTTGATGGACCAAAATGAACCTAATGTTGATAATTGTAATGGACTCCAATGTAGTTAAGGATGATGATTTAATGCATGATGTAAACCTCCTCATGGGAGCACTTATTATGGATCTAAATATGGTGAAATAGACCCAAGGAAAAAGAGGAGAAGACATCATGGGTTCGGCCATGGTGTATGGCCGAACACATGACTCATTTGAGAGTCATTTTGGGCTAAGAATTAAGGTGTGTGCATGTGTTTAAAATTAATGGGGTTTAGATTAAATTAAGGATTGATTTTCATGTGTTCATGTTATGGTTGGTGGGTCACTAATGGATCTAAATTATGGATCAATGTTAGACTTAAGTGTGCATGAGTAAATGAATAATTAATCATGGGAAGGAGTAGTGACAAAATCGTAAATAATGGCCAAATTCAAGAACCCCATGGGAAATGATCATGGACTTAGGGGCTCTAATGTAACAACCTTATGTGTGATTAGTAAAGCCTAAGGTGGCCGGTTTTTAGACTTAGGTGATTAAAATATCAATAGATTAAGATGGGACCCACAAACCTAATTAGTAGAGTTCGGCCATGGTGTATGGCCGAACCCCACTAAGGCATGCATTAGGGACTTAATCATGGATAAAATATAGACTGATTTGGTAATATGTAATAAGGTACCGAACATCACAAACGGTGAGCGATCGGCGACCGGATTTATAGGACGGAAACGTAAAAGGACGCTATCGGTATTTGGTAGGATTCCTACCTTTTTATAAACCATGGATTTACATGTTATATGATGGTTCCCGTGATTTATTTTGGTAATTTATATGATTTGTTTTATGATGGGTTTTAAGATTATGATTTATATATATTATATGGCATATTGCCAGGCTATGATTTATATGATTAGGCTATGAATTATATATGAAGGCTACAAATTATATATATTACATAACATAATGCACCTACATCTTATGCATGGCATGGGCGGGAAAATAATGAAACCGGAGTCCATGCTCCGTCGGGGCGACCGAGAAGCAGACATGGGGATAGCCTGATGCGCTATAACTAGAGTCCATGCTCCGTCGGGGCGACCGAGAAGCAAATATGTGGATAGCTTGATGCACTATAACCGGAGTCCATGCTCCGTCGGGGCGACCGAGAAGTAAACATGGAGATATCATGATGGTATGGATGATGGGTGGGACACATGACATAAGACACCCATGGCATAGCATTCATTTTATGGTTTTCATTATATTATTATCTGTATGCTTGTTATCACTAATCCATGTGTTAGCCTTACTCGGAGTCCTACTGGGCGTGTTGTCTAACGCCATACTTCTACCCTAGCTGATTACGCAGGAGATGGCGGAACGGAGGGGCACGACGGAAGCCAAGCTTAGGAGCTTGGGGGAGCGTGCTACTTAGCTTATTTAAGATTTATTTTGGAAATGTAATTTAAGTAGCTTAGCTTGTCGGATTGTAATAATTTCTATTTCTTGCTATGGTTTAGACTGTGTGTTCGAATGTTATCATTTTGAGGTATTTTAGTAATTAAATGAATATATCTTCCCTGATATCTAAAAATTGGTAGGATGGTCTCTATTATAATTCCACATTTTAGTTTAATATTCCTCGAACTTACTTCTACATGTGAACCGTTCTTCGTGGACTTAGTTCCACGCACGCGTGGGGTTGGCCAGTTAAGGGCCGGGCTTTAGAAGCCCGGACTTAACTCGCGTCGTGACGTCCCTCGCCCTTTGTCACTCTTTATTTTCAAAAAAGAAAAAAATAGACTCTGATTTCGGTGAAAAGGGGCGGGCGTTACACAATGCATGCCCTAGCATGTCCACCTTTTAAGCTCCTTGTCTAGCCATGGAGGGTGCATGCCCTCCACATGGCACACCCAACCCCCCCATGGCCAACGGTTTTGGTTGTTTTTCCATGGGTGGTTTCGTGGTTTGGATGTGGTGGCACCACCACCTCACTTTTGACCAATGCATGCCCTCCACCTAAGCTTTTGGTCTAGCCAAAGAGGGAGCATGCCCTCCACATGGCACACCCACCCCATCCCAACGGTTTTGGTTGGCTGGTTTCATCTTGGTGGTTTGGTGGTTTCCACGAGATGAAACCACCCACTTGACTCACTCCATTTTCTAGGCAACTGTAACACTTCGGAATCCCATGTTCTCAATATTTACGCAATTTGCCATTTTAATTGTGAATTAACAGATATGAACCTTAGATGGGTAAGGTGTTGGGTCAATGGCCCAATTAGGACCCAACGGTTATGGTATAAGGTTCAATTTAAATTAAATGGGGATGAATTAAAATGGTAATGCAATATATCTAAAAATAAGGGATCTAGATTAAGTGGTATGCGCATGAGGTGTATGAGGATGACACACACACACGCATAGAGGGAATTTGGAAGATTGCATATGGATGTGAGATTTTAGGAATGGGATATTGTGCATGGTCGTGTGTGAGATTTGCATATCCATGTTGATGTGCTAGAATATTTTTAAAAGGGGTCTTTTCCTTGGTTAAGAGTGAAACTAGGGGATTGCTAAATAAAGATAGATTGCTTGGCCGTGTGTGAGATTTGCATATCCAAGATATGCGCAATCCATGTTGATGTGCCAAAAGGAGTTCTTTCCTTGGTTAAAAACGGCACTAAGCAATTGCTAAGCTGAAGGACGCATGGCACCTTCTAAGATAGGATCGAGTGGAAGTTTATAAAAGAGAGGAAGAAGGGGCGCTCAGCATACACACACAAGGCCGAACTCTCCCTCTCTCTCAAGTCACAATCTCGGCTAAAGATCAAGAAGAATGAGGAAAAGGCTAAGGAAGGAAAGGATCGGAAGAACAAGTTGGAGCGCAGGAAAACCGGAGGAGTCGCGGAACCGGTAAGTATTTTGATAATTTTGTTTGAAATAAGGAACCATAAGGTTCGGCCATGGTGTATGGTTGAAACCCATGGAAGAAAATTAGGGAATGATTATGATAATTTTAATGGAAAGAAGGAACCATAGGGTTCGGCCATAGTGCATGGCCGAACCCCATGAAAGAACATTGGGTAAATTTTATGGGTTTTTGAGGGATGAAAACCATGGAATATTATTATATATGTTTTAAAAGGGTCTAAATGGAGGGTTGTTGGTAAAGAACCATGGACCATGGGTTCGGCCAAGGTGAATGGCCAAACCCCATAAAGAATTATGGAATTATATTCATATAGTTAGATAATGGAAAGGATGGCTGTAACGCCCTGCCCTTTTTCAATCGCTTAGCTTTCCAAAAATCAGAGTCTATTTTTTTTATAAACAAAGAGTGATAGAGAGCGGGACGTCACGACGCGAGCTAAGCCTGAACTTCTAAAGTCCGACCCTTAACTGGCCAACCCTATGTGTGCATAGACTAAGTCCATGAAAACTGTTCACACATAACAATATCAACATGCGGAATTATAATAGAACCTAGTTCTATTTCATTTCAGATAGCAAAGTACGTCAAGTCTTTAATCATAATTAAAGTTAACTCAATTATCCAAATAAACATCCAACCATAGCAAGCCATCTAAATTATTACATGTCCGAAGTCTAGTTACTCAAATTACAAGTCCATAAGTAACTTAATAAATATAATCCAATCACATATCCAAGCTCCTATGCTTGGCCCGTTTCGCGTTCATTGTTCTCTTTGTTTCCTGTATCATCCACTAGGGTAGAAGTAGGGCATTGAACAAAGCACCCAGTAGGTATTCAAATTAGGGCTAACACATGATTAGTACAAAATATATATAATAATATCATAATGTCAAAAACCATATAAACCAGCCATGTCATGATGTCAAATGCAATGAGTCCCACCCATCACAAGTACATATAAATACCCCCACATAGGTCTTTCGAATGCCCCGACGTAGTGTGGCCCCTCCGGTTTCTTCCTGATGGAAAAGCACATCAAGGTATCCCACATAGGTTTTTCGGACGCCCCGATGGAGTGTGGTCCATCCGGTTACATATCCTTCACCCCATGCCATGCATGAGATGCGAATGAAACACATGCTATTTTATATAATAAACATAGCATTAAAACTCACATTTGAAACATATCTTTTTCAACATAAATTCATCATAAATAAGATAAGAACCATTGTACATAAATCCATGGTTTCAAAGAGGTGGAATCCTACCAAATAATTCCCATGGGGTTCGGTGATACACCATGGCCGAACCCATGATCCATTAATTCACTTAATTACAATATTGCCATTATACCTATCCATAACCAAAACATTCCAAAAATGATCCATACATAATTCTTTAATCCAAATACATGATTGATTCATAATTCATAAAATAAAACCCTAATCCTTCCCTTCATCCCTTGGTTTGGTAAACCATTCATTTAAATTACACAAAGACCCAAAAATGGCCCATTAACAAGTTCATGGGGTTCGGCCATACACCATGGCCGAACCCATGATCTTTCAATTTTTAGGCAATATTTACAAAATTACCATTACCTCCATCATGGCTAATTACTTATCTTAATCCTCCATTCTTTTAATCATATTATGTCCATACATGACCCATAAAATTGGTTCATGGGATTCGGCCATACACCATGGCCGAACCCTATGATGTCTAACCTTCCAATTTCTACATTGCATCCATTATTAGAAACTTTCTAAATTAGTTACCATATTCCATGGGGTTCTGCCATATACCATGGCCGAACCCTATGGTTCGTAATCTTCTCTTTGACATTTATTAATCCTTGATCTTCCATTTAATCATTCAGCATATTAAATCCATTTATATATTTTTCCATGGTTTTCATCCCTCAAAAACCCATAAATTAAACCATGTCTCTCCATGGTTTGCAACCCATAAAAATAACCAATGTTCCTCCATGGGGTTCGGCCCTTCATCATGGCCGAACCCTATGGTTCATCAACTTCTCTTCAACCATTTAAACCCATATAAATTTCTTAACCACTTCCATGGTTTTCATCTTTCAAACTTCCATTAAAAATCACCAAAGTCCTTCCATGGGGTTCGGCCATACAACATGGCCGAACCCTATGGTTCATCCTTTTCATTAAAATTATCATGATCATCTCCCAATTCTCTATCATGGGGTTCGGCCATACACCATGGCCGAACCCTATGGTTCCTTATTTCAAACAAATTTATCAAAATACTAACCGGTTCCGCGACTCCTCCGATTTTCCTTCGGTTGTTTTTTCTCTTCCAATCCTTCTCCTTCTTTAGCCTCCTCTCCTTCTTGATCTTTCACTTGTTGGCTGCCCTCTCCTTGAATGAGTATGCCGTGCGCACTACCTTTCTTCCTCTCTTTTATAAAAAATTCCACACAGTACTATCCTTAGAATATGTCAAGATCCCTTTAAATTGGCAATTGCCTAATGCCGTATTTCACTAAGGGAAGGATCCCTTTTGGCGTATAACTCCCACACGGCAAGGCAATCCTATCTTTATTTGGACACCTTCTTTATTTAGCAGTAACGCCCCGCCCTTTTTCACTCGTTTCTTCCCATAAATTCAGAGTCTATTTCTTTTATAACAGAGTAGAGTGATAGAGCGCGGGACGTCACGACGCGAGTTAAGTCCGAACTTCCAAAGTCCGAACCTTAACTGGTCAACCCTATGTGTGTATGGACTCAATCCAATAAAACGGTTCACACATAGCAATATCAACTTGCGGAATAAAATCATAACCTGCGGAATCATAACATCGAAATGCGGAATCATAATAGAACCAAGTTCTATTCCATTCAGATAGCAAAGTATGTCAAGTCCTTATCCATAATTAAAACATCATAATTATCCAATAAATCATCCAACCATCTAAGTTATTACATTCGAAATCTAAATACTCAAATACAAGTTCTTGAGTAATTTTATTCAAAACATATAAAATAAGTCTTCCAAGCTCCTATGTCTAGTCCGTCTTACGTTCATCGTTCCCCTGATTACCTGTATCATCAACTAGGGTAGAAGTAGGGCGTTAGAATAACGCGCCCAGTAGGTATTCCAGTTACGGCTAACACATGGTTAATACAAAACATATATAATAATATAGTGATGTTATAAAATCCATGTCATGCAATGAGTTGTAATAGCCCGAATTTTTAAATTATCATATATATGGCATTTATTTATTTTAATAATGGAAAAATTGGAATTTTGATGTTTTGGATGTTAAATGGATCAAATTTTGGGGCAAGGGCCCAAGTATGGTCCAATGGACCATGGATTTGATGGAATTCATTTAAGGGGCCAATAATGGTCAAAGTGGGCCTGATAACCATTTGGGACCCAATGGGTCAAAATGAGTCAAACTCTAAGGTAAATGATAGAAAATAATTTAATTGGGTCATGAGCCCAATGGTGACCCAATTAATTGAAATGGGTTGAATTGGAGTTAAACCACCTAAATTAGTGATGAAATAATCAAAATGGCATAGGTGGGTTCAACCATCATGGTTGACTTGGTCAACCATGAATAAGTCAAAGGTAACTAAAGAGGATCAAAGTGAATTAATGTGTTTTAATTAATGTGTATCACCTAAGATTAATTTTGATTAAGCTTAGGTGACATGGCCGAATGGGGCCCACCTCCACCTCACCAAGTGAGGTGGTGGGTAGGCTAGGATTGGTGGAGCCGGCCACCATGGTTGACTTGGTCAAACATGGGTGGATTTGATAGAGGAAATTTATTGGAATTAAATTAAATAGGAATTAATTAGCCTAAGTTAATGATTTAATTAAATTAAAGACTTAGGGAAGTCAAGTGGGTCAAGGGGGAGTCAAAGAAACAAGTCAAGGGGTGGTTTTATCTCCTTGAAACCACCCAAAGAAACACAAACCACTTAAAACAAACACAAAATAAACCATATACTTAGGGTGGTGGTTTTATCCCAACCACCACCACTAAGCACACTAACCCATGTTGGTTGGTGGGAGGAGTTAATGCAACCAAAGGATGAGATGAGTCTTCATCTCATTCTCTCCTTTCCACTCTCATTTCACTCTCTCCCTCCCTTGCACTCTCAAAAAACGTCTTCCCTCTCTCTCCCAATGAAAACACCAAGAAAGAAGAAGAAACTTAGAAGAAAAGAAGGAAAAGACTAGGCTTGGCCAACCACCACCCCAAGACCCAAGCTTGAGATAATTTTCTATCCCTTCCTCCCCTCTCCCTCTCTCAAAATCTAAACCTACCTTAACCAAACCCTAACCATGGAGACTTCATCTTGATCAAGCACATAGTGGCCGAACAACAAGGAGAAGAAGAAGAGAAAGGGCTAAGGAAAGCAAAAGGAGAAAGAAAGACCGGAGGAGTAGTCGGTGTGGTAAGAAATTCTTAGACAAGAATTTATATTTTTTTTAAAAGGTTAAGATGTATTTATGGAATCCATTTCTTAGAATGAATGGTGGCCACAAATGTTATGGGCCTTAGATCTAAGATCCATTCAATGATAAGATGAGAAATGGATGAAAAGGGGAGAGATAGATTAAGAAAAATAATAAGTAAAAGGATTAAGGAGGTTATGAAATTAAATGGATTTAAGCATGGAAGTAATGGGTTTTTGAATGGATTGATGGACCATAGGGTTCGGCCATGTAGTGTGGCCGAACCCCATGGTAAATGGTTGATGATTTAATTAGGGTTTTAAGGTTTAAAGGCTATGGAGAATGATTATGATTGTAGGATTGTAAATGATTAAATATTGGAAAAATTTAAAGGGGTTTAAATGAGGAAAAATCATGGAGTGTGTGAATGATTTTATGGCCCCAAGAAGCATAGGAAAAATGGTGAATCATGAACCATGGGTTCGGCCATGGTGTATGGCCGAACCCTATGGTGATGGAATGAGATATTTAAATGGTTATAAGAGTATGGAAATTAATGAAGAATGTTAATGGTAATTAAGTGGATTTTATTTAGTATTTTAAACAATGTGTAAATGGGAGGAAATGAAGTTTTAAAATAAAAACTATGGACCATGGGTTCGGCCATGGTACATGGCCGAACCCCATGGGGAGACTTTGAGGAATTTAGTGTTTTTGGAACCAAGAAGAATGAAATGGAATAATGGTTAAATTAATTAACCAACGTGTACCTCATGATGGTTAATGAAGGATGATTTAAATGTATGTTTTAAATCAATTATGGTGGGACCAAATGAGGTGAAATGGACCCAAGAAAAATAGAAAAAAAAAAAAAAGACATCATGGGTTCGGCCATGGTGTATGGCCGAACCCATGACCCATTTGTAGGTCATGTTATGGGCTAAATATTAAATTATGTATGGGATTAGATGATTGCAAATTAAATTAAATTAAGTGGCTGATTTTAGGGATGTTATGTCATGGTCATTAAATCATTAATGGGACTAAGTATGTGGATGAATTATGGACAAAAATATACATGAATGAAGGGAATATTAAACCATGGAAGTCTAGTGGCAAAACCGTAATTATTGGCCACAATTGAGGAACCATGGCCGAACCCCATCTAAGTTGGACATGAACTTGGGTACATTAAGATGACGTTATGAGTGATTAAATGAAACTTAGGGTTGCTGCGTTTTAGATTCACAAATGAGAATGTTTAATGGGCTAGAACTTGGAATTATGCATGTATTTAAATCAATGGAAATGAGGCTAAGTTAAGGGCTGAATTATGATAATCTTATAACATGATTAGGGATCATTAATGGATCTAAGGTTGTGATCAATTAGGGACTTAATCATGGATAAAATATGGACTAATTTGGTAAATGTATAATAAGGTATCAGGACGTTGCAAACGGTACGCGATCGACGACCGGATTATCGAACGAAAACATAACGGGACGCTAAGTGGTATTCGGTAGGATTCCTACCTTTTTGTAAGCCGTGGATTATGTGTATGTGATGGTTTCCTCGTTTTATTTCGGTAATTATATGATTTATCTTAAGATGGATTTTAAATGCTATGAATTATACTTTAATGCTATGGATGATATTTTAAATGCTATGGATTATATTTTAATGCTATGGATGATATTTTTAAGGCTATGGATTATATTTCAATACTATGGATTTTATATTAAGGATATGAATTATATATATACTACATAGCATAATGCACTTACATCTCATGCATGGCATGAGCGGGAAAATAATGAAACCGGAGTCCATGCTCCGTCGGGGCGACCGAGAAGCAAACATGGGGATAGCCTGAGGCGCTATAACAGGCGTCCATGCTCCGTCGGGGCGACCGAGAATCAAACATGGGGATAGCTTGATATGCTATAACCGGAGTCCATGCTCCGTCGGGGCGACCGAGAAGCATAGATGGGGGCACCTTGACGAGGCTTTGCTGTCAAGGGGGATATGACGTTTTATGATGATATGGATGATGGGTGGGACACATGACATAGGCACCCATGGCATGGCATTCATCATATGGTTTTATTATATTGTTAACGGTATGCTTGTTATCACTAATCCATGTGCTAGCCCTACTCGGAGTCCTACTGGGCGCGTTGTCTAACGCCCTACTTCTACCCTAGTTAATGACGCAGGGGACGGCGGAAACGGCGGACGCGACGGGAGCCAAGCTTAGGAGCTTGGGGAAAGCGCCTTCTTAGTCTTATTTAAGTCTTATTTTGGAAATGTAATTTAAGTAGCTTAGCTTGTCGGTTTGTAATAATTACTGTTTCTTGCTATGGTTTGGCCTGTACTCTGGATGTTATCATTTTAAGATGTGATTATGAACATAGGGGTATTTTAGTAAAATAATGATGTATCTTCCCTTCTATCTAAAAACTGGTAGGATAGTCTCTATTATAATGTTCCGCATCTAATTATATTCCACGAGCTTACTTTCTACGCGTGAACCGTTCTCGTGGACTTCGTTCCGCGCACGCGTGGGGTTGGCCAGTTAAGGGCCGGGCTTTAGAAGCGCAGACTTAACTCGCGTTGTGAAGTCCGCGCCCGTTGTCACGTTTATTTAAAAAAAAAAATTAGGCTCTGATTTCGGTGAAAATGGGGCGGGCGTTACATGAGTCCCACCCATCACATGTACATAAATGTACTCACGACATAGGTCTTCCGGACGCCTCGGCGGAGTGTGGACCCTCTGGAATCTTCTTGATGGAAATCACATCAAGGTACCGCACATAGGTTTTTCGGACGCCCCGACGGAGTGTGACCCCTCCGGTTATAAATCCTCCACCCCATGCCATGCATGAGATGCCAATGAATCATATGCTATTTTAATAACATAAATATAGCATTTAGAATTACCTTTTGAAATCATACCCAACACATGCCATTTAAATAATTTAAACATAGCATTTGAAAATCATATAAAGCATATCCTTTGAAACATACATTTCATCAAATATAAAATAGAACTAGTGTACATAAATCCATAGTTTCAAAGAGGTGGAATCATACCAAAGATCGTTAACGCGTGCTTGCGTCTTTCGTCCAAGAATCGATCACTGATCGCGCACCGCTTGCGAGATCCCGTTACCTTATAATATAATAATAAATCAACACCAAGTCCCACTTGATATTACAAGGTTCTAAGTCCATAATAAAACCCCATCTTTTCAATCATTAAAACAATTTCCTTAGTTAATGTTTGATCCACAAGACAACTCATGGAGTTCGGCCATATATCATGGCCGAACCCATGATCTTTCAATTTTGGCGATATTTACCATTTTGCCACTAGCTTAGGTTTATGTCGTCCCATTAATCCAAACATCATATTAAATCCATAAAATACATTTTACTTGATTCATGGGGTTCGGCCATGGTGACATCTTAGTTCCATCTTAGGTCCATAAAATAAGCTTAACCTATAAAATTAATTCATGGGGTTCAGCCAAGTGCCATGGCCGAACCCTATGATGTCTAGGTTTCCTTTTTTCCATCATCTTCCATTTTTAGCCAATCCATAATTGGATAGTTTCCAAATTTAGATTTCCTTAATTAGAAAGTTCTTAAATTAAAACTTTCTAATTTAGTTTTCACCTTCGAAAAATAGAACTTTCCCCTTCTTAATCTCCTCCTTCTATTTTTAGAAACTTACTTAATTAAACAACCTTCTATAAATAAAAAGGTTTCCAAAAATAAATCCTAGTGGGGTTCGGCCATACACCATTGCCGAACCTCACTCATGGCATCCAATCCATTTATTCCCTTTTTAAATCCAAACTTCCTTAATTAAACTCCACCTTCTATTATTAGAAGGTTTCCATAATTAAAATTCCCTATTTAAAAGTTTCCTAAATTAGTACTTTCTAATTTAGTCTTCAATTTCCAAAAAAATAGAAACTTTCCAAAAATAAACCAACTTCCATAAATACCACTTCTTAATTTGGCAACCTCCTTCCTTAATTGGAAGCTTTCCAATTTAGCAACCAATCCTTCCATAATTGAAGGTTTCCATAAATAATTCCCACCTTCCATTTTAATCCAAGATCCACAATTAGAATAGCTTCTAATTTTAGCAACCTCATTCCATAAATTGAAGGGTTTCCAAAAATAGACCCTAGTGGGGTTCGGCCATACTCCATGGCCGAACCTCACCGTGGGCGATAATTCCATCCTTTCACATTTACTTTCTAAATTGGTAAATCAATTCCATGGGGTTCGGCCATACACCATGGCCGAACCCTATGGTTCACAATCTTGACCATTCATTTAAATCCATTAAAAATCAATCAATAATACTTACATAACTCCATTTTAATCAATCATAATCAAAATATAGTCTATGGCCGAACCCCACCCCCTTCTTTTGCCATTCTTTTGATCCAACAACTTAGCCATAATACCATCATGGTTCGGCCATGCAATGGCCGACCCACATCCCTAACCATGTCTCTATTTAAAATCCTCTTTTAAATCTAAAACCACCCAACCGTCCAAGATTTTCATTATTTAAAATTTAAGAACATAAAACCATAATTTTCCATGGCTTTCCATGGTTTCGATCCAACCAAATAAATCATGTCTTTCCATTAAAATAATAAAATCCATCCCCCCAGCCTCTTCCATGGGGTTCGGCCCAACACCTTGGCCGAACCCTATGGTTCTTTATTTCAAAATAAATTCATCAATTAGATACTAACCTTTTCCGATTTCGGGCTCTTCTAATCTTTCTCATTTCTTCTTAATTTTTCTCCAACCAAGAACACCTCCTTGTTGCTGTATTTTCTTCTCTTGCTCTTTGCCATGTGAGAGGATGAGAGATTGAGAAAGATAGAGAGAGAGAATTCGACAATGAGGGTGTAAAACCGTGTACCCCTCTATGTCTCCCCTTTTACGCAATTCCAATTGATCAACATAGAAAGTACTAAGATAGAAATTGTCCTTCCTCTTTGCTTCCCTCTTTCTAAGCTTCCACTCGGCCAATGCTAGGATAGCAATGCCGTGTACCCCTTGTCTTGGATTAGTAGTTGCCAACCTCCTTTTCTTAAATTAGTAATTGCCGACCTCCCTTGCTTAAATTAGAATGTGTCTAAGATAAACTATGCCCCATTGCCGTGTGCCCTTGTGTTTAATTTAGACACTTCTTTTAATTAATTTAAGATTATATGCATACCCTTTTTAAAAGATCCCATGCGCCTAATCCTAGATTTTTACATCTAAAATTCGGCCATGCAATCTTTTATTTAAATGCATCACTAAATTAATTCAAACTCATTTAATTTTTAATAAAACCAATTCCACAATCAATTGGATCCTAATTGGGTCATGGCCCAATTCTTTATCCATTTAAGATCCAATCTAAAATTCACCATTAAAATGGATAATTTCATAAAAATAATAAATTGAAAATCCGAGGTGTTACATTAGCAATCCCCTAGTTTCACTCTTAACCAAGGAAAGGACTCCTTTTAAAAAAAATACTCTAACATATCTTATCTTGTATGTGCATATCTCATGGATATGCATATCTTCATACTCGGCCATGCAATCTACCTCTAATTCTCTCCATGCGCATAATCATGGATTAGATATCTCATACACGGCTAAGACATCTTCTACGTTCCCTTTATGCGCATAATAATTAATTATAGACATAATGCATTACTAATTTAATTAAACCCCATTTAACTTTATTGAAACCATTTCCACAATCCGTTGAGTCTTAATTGGGCAATGACCCAATATTTTACCCATTTAAGGTCCATATCTAATAATTCACAAATTAAATGGGTAATTTTCATATATAATAATAACTTGAAAATCCGGGGTGTTACAATGGCAAAATTGTAATTATAGGCTAAAATGAAAGATCATGGGTTCGGCCATGGTGTATGGCCGAGCCCATGAGGTCTTGTATGGACTTAAGTTGTTAAGGAATTTATATGGGTCTAATGATTTTTAAAGAGAAGATTGTGAACCATAGGGTTCGGCCATGGTGTATGGCCGAACCTCATGGAAGATGGTTACTAATTTAAAAACGTTTTTAAGGATGGACTTTTGGATCAAAAAAGGAAGGAACCTTGCTTTATGGATTTAAGGATGGTAATTGATATAATTGGAATTTAGACATCATGGGTTCGGCCATGTGTATGGCCGAACCCCATGAAGCAATTTTATAGACCATTTAGAGATCTATGCATGTGTAAATAAATGAATGATTAAGCTAGGATATGGCGGGTTTTATTTATGGTTCTATGGTTGTGGATCATTAGTGGATTCATGTATGTAATGTCTAAATTTATTGACCTAAGATTATAAGTCATTTAAATGGAAAAGATGGAGAACCATGGACCTTGGGTTAGGCCAAGGTGAATGGCCGAACCCCATGAAGAATTATTGAAGTATGAACATGTATTTAGAACATGGATGCTAAATATGTTTTAAGGGCAATGAGGAACCATAGGGTTCGGCCATGTTGTATGGCCGAACCCCATGAAGAGACAATGATGGAAACAATGGCAAGAATGTAAATAAGTGTGAAAGTGATAGACCATGGGTTCTGCCATGGCGTGTGGCCGAACCCCATGGGGAATAATTTATGGTTTTAATGTATGAAGGGTAGGTTAATGGAATGACGGCCATAGATGGCAATATGGTAATTAAGTAGAATTAATGGACCATGGGTTCGGCCATGGTGTATGGCCGAACCCCATGAGGAATGTTTTATGGACTTAGACATTATTGTAAATCAATTGGAACATGGGTTTAATCAATTGTTATATTATAAGGTAGCGGGACCTCACAAGGTGTGTACGAACGTGAGCGGTTACCGGACGAAAGCGCAAGTACACGTTGGTGGTCTTTGGTAGGATTCCACCTCTTTGAAACCATGAGTTTATGTAGAATGGTTTTATCTTATTTTGATGAATTATGTTGTAAAAGATATTGTTTCAAAATGTGAGTTTTAATGCTATGTTTATATGATAAAATAACATGTGATTCATTAGCATCTTATGCATGGCATGGGGTGAAGGATATGTAACCGGAGGGACCACACTCCGTCAGGGCGTCCGAAAAACCTATGTGGGATACCTTGATGTACTTTTCCATCAAGAAGAAACCGGAGGGATCACACTCCGTCGGGGCGTCCGAAAAACTTATGTGGGATACCTTGATGTGCTTTTCCATCAAGAAGAAACTGGAAGGGCCACACTCCATCGGGGCATCCGAAAGACCTATATGGGGGCAATTATATGTACTTGTGATGGGTGGGACTCATTGCATTTGACATCATGACATGGCATGGTTTATATGGTTTTTGACATTATGATATTATTATGCATGTTTCGTACCAACCATGTGTTATCCCTAAATGGAATACCTACTGGGCGCGTTGTTCTAACGCCCTACTTCTACCCTTGTGGATGATACAGGAAACGAGGGGAACGATGAACGCGAAAAGGGTCAACCATAAGAGCTTTGATGGTTTTAGTTTATATTTTGATTAAGTTACTTATGGACTTGTAATTTGAGTAACTAAATTTCGGACATGTAATAATTTAAATAATTTGCTATAGTTGGATGTTTATTTGGATAATTATATTATGTTAATTATGATTAAGGACTTGACATACTTTGCTATCTAAAATGGAATAGAACTAGGTTCTATTATAATTCTGCAATTATGATTTTAATCCGCATGCTTATATTGTTATATGTGAACCGTTTTCATGGACTTAGTCCATGCACACATAGAGTTGGCCAGTTAAGGGTCGGAATTTAGAAGTTCGGACTTAGCTCGCGTCGTGACGTCCCGCTCTCTATCACTTATTAAAAAAAAATAGACTATGATTTTCGGAAAGCATAGTGAAAAAGGGGGGGGCATTACAGTAATTCACCCTATTTGACTCACCTTTAATGTCACTCAACTCCTAACTCAATCATGGATTTTATTTCCATCTAACTTAGGTGTTTTAATTAATTAATCTAATTCCACTTACCACATTTAATCCTCTTTAATTTATCTTTGACTCACCCATGGTTGACCAAGTCAACCATGGTGGTCGGCCCCACCTTGTCTTGGTCCACATACCACCTCACTTGATGAGGTTGAGATGGACCCCACTTGCCACTTGGATTTATTCAAAATTAACTTAGGTGATTTTAATTAAATAATTCAACTCAATTCACTTGATCCTCCTTAATTCACCCATGAACTCACCCATGGTTGACCAAGTGAACCATGGTGGTCGGCCCCACATGTGCCTTGGTCCACACTCCACCTCACTTGATGAGGTGGAGTTGGGCCCAACTTGGTAATGCTACTTGGTATATCCACTCCTACACTTGCCAATGAGATGGACCCCATGCCTTTGATCTTAATTGGGTCCATGACCCGATTAAATCCATTCCTTACCCATTTACCCTAATACTTAATCTATCTTGACCCATTGGGTCCCAATTGGGCCTTTGACCCAATTAAATAAAATCAAGCCTATCCATGGTCCATTGGACCATACTTGGGCCATTGCCCCAACTTTGATCCATCTAACATACATTCCGTCTATGAATCTAAATCCATTCCTTACCCATTTCCCCTAATCATCAATCCATCTTGACCCGTTGGGTCCCAATTGGGCATTTGACCCAATTGACCATCATTGACCCAATTAAATAGAATTGATCATACCCATGGTCCATTGAACCATACTTGGGCCATTGCCCCAACTTTGATCCATAAACATCCATTCCATCTATAATTCTTAATTTCAACAATTAAAATAAACAATAGCCAATATATTTCTTGATTTAAAAATCCGGGCTATTACAAAATCCCAGATTCAGCTCTTTTGTTTGATGTTTTGGCTCGACCCTATCTCCATGAAATTTATTCCCAATATTATTTAAACATAAACAATATCATTCATATACCCTTTAGTGAATTTACTCTACCTTCTAGCCAAAGCTAGAGTCTTTTCCATAATCTTTCAATCTTGTGCCTTTCGCAATATAATCCTAATTTCTATCCTTTCGTTGTTGGTTTTCAATATTTATCCATTCCTTGAATGGATACCAACTCCATGATCATCTAACAGTTTGACCACTTTATTCTAACACTTTTGGAGCCCATGGATTTGGCCACCCATGGCCAAATCCATAACTTCCATAATATCATTCCTATCTAAATAAACATGGGACATACCTTTACCCGACTCCTCCTTTCTTTAGTTTTGTAATCCTTTCATTTCTCTTTCCTTCCTTTTTTGTTTCCTCAGCAAGCCCTCTGGGCATCGATGGTGTAAGTGGTGTAGAGAGATAGAGAAGAAGAATTCTTTGTGAAATGAAGAGGAGCCGACCAAGAGTTTGGTTTGCCCCTTTGTATACCAACCTAAGTCCTTTCACTCTCCTTTCATTACTTCTTGGTTTGTTCAAGGTGTCCCATGGTTTAACCAAGGAGACACTTAGCTCCCATCGAGTTCCATCCATTGAGATGGAAACTCTTCACCTCCCCATCCAACACACTTGAGATGGGAGTCCCTTCCACTTCCCTTTCAACTCAGCTTAATTCAGACATTATTAAATCCCATTGAACTCATTTCCCAACTCACTTCTAGTATTTTAATCTTAACTCAAAACTTGAACTCACTTCCAACTCAACCACACCTTAATTCGATGGGACTCCTTTGTGGTTGACCAAGTCAACCATGACATGGTCGACCATGACACATGGCACTTGGGGTCCCACTCGGCCATGTCACTTTCATGCCACCACATATACATGCCACCTCACTTGATGAGGTGGATTTATACATTGGGTCTTAATTTGGGTAGTTAACCCAATTACATTATCCTTACCCATTTCTTTACAATTAGCTTATTTATGACCCATTGAGTCCCAATTGGGTAATTGACCCATTTAATCACATTTACCCAATTACTTTCAAATCAAATTCTAACCATGATCCATTGGATCTTAATTGGGTTATTGACCCAACTCCTTTACCCATCTAAGGCCCATTTCATCCATAAATCTTAAATTTAACCAATTTAAAAATTTAAATAGACAAAATCCAATATATTTATGCATTAAAAAATCTGGGTGTTACAATATTACCCTCTTTTGAAAATTTCGTCCTGAAAATCGAGCGAAGTAGGGTTTTCAAATAACTTATACAAAAAGCTCAGGATGAACTGCTCTCATTTCTGATTCAAGTTCCCAGGTGGCTTCCTCATTACAATGTCGGTCCCATACTACTTTGACGAACTGAATTGCTCCGTTCCGTAACACCCTTTGTTCCGTTTCCACACTCTGACAGGCCTTTCGACGTAGGTCACGTCACTTTGCAATTCTATGTCTTGTACATTCAGCACATGCGAGGGATAAGGATTGTACTTCCTTAACATAGATACATGAAATATATCATGCAGTGATGACAATTGCAGAGGAAGTATCAATTGATACGTCACTTCCCCCACCCTCTTTTGGATTGGAAAGGGTCCCACGAATCTAAGTGACAGTTTCCCTTTCTTTCCAAATCGCATGTGTCCCTTTCGTGGCGAGACTTTCAAGAACACCAAGTCTCCCACTTCAAACCCAAAGAACCTCCTTCTCTTCTCAGCGTAGCTCTTCTGTCGACTCTATGCAGTGAGTAGATGTTGTCGTATCACCTTAATCTGTTTTGTAGTCTCTGCAACCAGATCAGACCCAATAAGAGCAGGCTCACCGGCCTCTGTCCAACACACTGGTGATTTACAGGGTCTACCATACAACGCCTCAAATGGAGCCATCTTGAGACTTGCCTGGTAGCTATTGTTGTATGAGAACTCAACCAGTGGCAAATGATCTTCCTAGCCACCCTTGAAGTCTAGCATGCATGCTCTCAGCATATCCTCCAATGTCTGTATTGTTCGCTCTGACTGTCCGTCATGTAATGCCCTCCCTTTTTCACTCGCTTTCTGAAAATCAGAGTCTATTTAAAAAAAAAAAAATAAGAATGAGATAAAGAGTAGGATGTCACGACGCGAGCTAAGTCCGAACTTCTAAAGTCCGACCCTTAACTGGCCAACCCTATGTGTGCATGGACTAAGTCCATGAAAACGGTTCACACATAGTAATATATACATGCGGATTAAATCACAAACTGTGGATTATAATAGAACCAAGATCTATTCCTTTTTAGATAGCAAAGTACTTCAAGTCTTTAACCATAATTAAACTTAACTTAAATATCCAACAAACCATTTAAACCATAGCAAAATTATCTAAGTTATTACATGCCCGAAATCTAACTACTCAAATTACAAGTCCACGAGTAATTTAAACAAAATATAATCCAATCACATATCCAAGCTCCTATTATTGGCTCCGATCACATTCATCGTCCCTTTCCTTTCCTGTGTTATCCACTAGGGTAGAAGTAGGGCGTTAGAACAACGCGCCCAGTAGGAATTCCATTTAGGGTCTACACATGGTTAGTACAAATCATATATAATACATAATCAAAACCTTATAAAACTATGCCATGTCATGATGTCAAATGCAATGAGTCCCACCCATCACAAGTACATATAACCTCTTGATGGGATTCTCATCATCAAGGTATCCCCACATAGGTCTTTCGGACGCTCCGATGGAGTGTGGCCCCTCCGGTTACATATCCTTCACCCCATGCCATGCATGAGATGCTAATGAAACACATGCTACTTTATCTTATAAACATAGCATTAAAACTCACATTTGAACATAACTTTTACAACATAAATTCATCAAAATAAGATAAAAACCATCATACATAAACCATGTTTTCAAAAAGGTAGAATCCTACCAAAGACCACTAAAGTGTCCTTGCTTCTTTATCCGGCAACCGCTCACGATCGTGCACAGTTTGTGAGGTCCCGTCACCTTATTAAACAACAATCAATCAAACCATGTTCTATTTGATTTCGTATTTATGTCTAAGTCCATAAACCCAACTTTGTGGGGTTCGGCCATACACTATGGCCGAACCTGACCCACTTGAATTTGTCCCTCTTTTAATTTTAACCACTTACAAGTAACCATTTAAAAACCTTAAGTCCACCAAATACAACTTTGTGGGGTTCGGCCATACACTATGGCCGAACCTCACTTATTTGGTTTTAGTCCCTCCTTTGAGTTCTTTGCTCTTTTAACGTAAGTCCAATCACACAATCCATTAATCTAACCATTCATACATTAACCATCTAACAAACATAACAACCTGAGTCCATAAAATTCCTTAGTGGGGTTCGGCCATACAACATGGCCGAACCTCACTCCCTTAGTTTTATGCTCATCTTTCAATCCTTTGATCTTTAAGTTAGATACAAGTTCATGACCTCTTGATTCATACATTTAATCACTTATACCATAATTGTTTATCATTGATAACTATTTAAGTCCACCAAATATTTCCCATGGGGTTCGGCCATACACCATGGCCTAACCCATGGTTCATCCTTTTCACCCTTAATTACATCCTTGCCATTGTTTTATCTATGGTTGTCCATTCCATTCATTTAAGCATACATATGTCCACACTTTGATCCACAAAATGGTTCATGGGGTTCAACCATACACCATGGCCGAACCCTATGATGTCTAAATCCCATTTTTCCATTGAATCATTTAACCTTCTTTGGTCCATAAAACAAGGTCCCCTCATGGAGTTTAACCATGTATTTAGATTCATTCTTTTTGATCATCATCTACCATGTTTAAACCACTTAAACTTATCACCATTCCCCATGATCTAAAAATTCCTATGTCCAACAATATTACTCCATTTAATCCCTTCAAAGTCCTTGATAACCTTCCATGGTGTTCGGCCATACACCATGGCCGAACCCACGGTTCATGGTTCTTTCACCAAATATCATTTTAACACCATGTAAAAAGATTAGTATTCCTCCATTTAAAGTCCTTTAAAAATCCTTAACATGCATCTACCATTTTCATGTTTTGAAGCCCATTAAAATATTAAATAATCCACATAATTCAATATCTAAGAAAACCCTAAATCCATAAATATTACTTGGTGGGGTTCGGCCATACAACATGGCCGAACCACACCCTTTGGCTTTGTGCCCTTCTTTTCCATTCTTTATGCATAGCTAATGTCTTTAACAATACTTCCCTTTTAAATCCTTTTAAAACATCATAACCCTCCATGGTTTTCATCCTTTTCAAAATTATTAATAACCTTCCATGGGGTTCGGCCATCCACCATGGCCGAACCCTATGGTTCCTTTCTTTAAACGAAATTTATAAAAATACCTACCGGTTCCGCGACTCCTCCGATTTTCCTTTGCTCTGGCTTGTTCTTTCAATCCTTTCTTTCCTTAGCCTTTTCCTACTTCTTCTTGATCCTTTGGCCGAGTGCGAGAGCTTGAGAGAGAGAGAAAATTCGGCCTTGAGTGAGAGGGAGAGTGTCGGCCTTGTGTGCTAGCTTGAGATCAAAAAACTTTTCTAAGTCTTTTGTCTTGAGGAGTGGTCGGCCAAGAGAGGGTTTGAATTTGAAATGTGTATCCTTGTTTGAATTTGAAATGTGTAACAACGTTTATCCTTGTTTAAATTTGAAATAAACCAAAACTTCCCACCTCTCCAACATGTAACTTTGTTTGAATTTGAAATGTGTAACAACGTGTATCCTTGTTTGAATTTGAAATAAACCAAAACTCCCCACCTCTCCAACGTGTAACCTTGTTTGAATTTGAAATGTGTAACAACGTGTATCCTTGTTTGAATTTGAAATGTGTAACAACATGTATCCTTGTTTGAATTTTGAAACAACAAACCACCTTCATCTTCACACTTCACTCACTTGAGATGAATATCAATAACTTCCCATCCAACTCATTTAACTCAACTCATCCTTTTAACTCAACTCACCTCTTTAATTCAACTCATTTAATTCACTTGAATCAACTCAATTATTTGATTCCATTTCCAACTCAAATTAGCCCCACCTAATTAAGCTTGGACTCACTTGGTGGTCAACCAAGTCCACCACGACCCATTGGGTCCCAATTGGGTATTTTGACCCAATTGACAATCTTGACCCAATTGAATACATCTTACCCATTTATTTCAATTGCAACCGTATCCACAATCTGTTGGGTCTTAATTGGGCAATTGACCCAAAACTTTACCCATCTAAGGTCCATATCCAATAATTCACAAATTAAAATGGGCAAATTTCAGAAATAATGATTACATGGAATTCCAAAGTGTTACAAGTGAGCCTGTGGGTGAAAGTTGTGTTGATCAACAAGTTGGATCCCATAGCCGACTGCATGCTCTGCCACACTCTGCCAGTGAATCGGCCATCTCTGTCGGACACGATGGTCCTGGAAATACCATGTGGTCTGATGATATCCTTGATACATCGTCGTCCCAAGGTCTCAGATGAATCTGTCATCTTGATTGGGAGAAAGTGTGCAGACCTGGTCAATCGATCTACCACAACCCATATTGTATCGTTGCCTTTTGATGACCTTGGTAACCCTGTCACAAAATCCATGGAAACATGTTCCCATTTCCATTCTAGCACTGGTAAGGGTTTGAGTAATCCTGGTGGTTTCTGATGTTCTGTCTTGACTTGCTGACAAGTCAGGCAATGAACAACAAAATCCTCTACATCTCTTTTAAGTCCATGCCACCAATAATGTCTCTTCAGGTCATGGTACATCTTAGTGCTACCCAGATGAATAGAGAGTTTTGTATGATGTGCCTCGTTCAATAGCTCTCTTCTACAGCTTGAGGTACATATGTCCTACCTCAGAATAGAAGACCTTATCTCGGTCATAAATCCCATTCCGGTACAACCTCACCAGTAGACATCTTAGTCCAAATTTCTTCCACTTCCGGATCTATCCGCTGTTCTTGCTCAATCTTGGAAACCATGCTGGACCGTACCATCAAATTGTACATACTCCCACGATCCTTGATATACAAATTAAATTCCCGGATGGTGGTCAACATCTCCCATTCCTTCATAATCAAACTGGCCACTGTTGCATGTGTCATGCTACTGAGGGCGTCTGCCACTTTGTTCGCTTTGCCATGATGATAACGCAGTGCAAACTCATAATCTTGCAAATACACCATCCATCTGCGCTGCCTCATGTTGAGTTCCTTCTGATCAAATAGATATTTCAAACTTTTGTGATCTGAAAATACCTCAAATTTCTCGCCATAAAGATAGTGTCTCTAGCTTTTGAGGGCGAAGACCACTGCGGCTAATTCCAGATCATGCATGGGATAGTGGTGTTCATGTATTTTTAGCTACCTTGAACCATAAGCCACTATATGATGACTTTGAGTGAGAAAACACCCAAGTACATCCCCTAAGCATCACAATACACTTCATAGCCCTTGCCTCTTTCTGGCAAAATCAGAATAGGAGCAGTCGTAAGCTTCTCCTTCAATTCTTCGAACCTTCAGTTGCACACATCAGACCATTCAAATTTGACTCCTTTCTGAGTGAGTCGGGTGAGTGGAGCTGCAATCTTGGAGAAGTCCATTATAAACTTCCGATAATAACCAGCCAATCCTAGAAAACTACTGATTTTGGTCACATTCTTTGGAGCTTTCCAGTTTGTACTTGCTGCCGCTTTAGCCGGGTCTACGGGCTATTCCTTCCGCTGATATGACATGTCCTAAGAAATTGACATCGGATAGCCAAAACTCGCACTTGCTTGCTTTGGCACACAATTGATTCTTCTTTAGGGTGTCCAGAACTATCCTCAAATGCTCAGCATGCTCCTCTTGACTTGTAGAATAAATCAGGATATCATCAATGAACACAATTACAAACATGTCCAGATAAGGACGAAAGATTCGGTTCATTAGATCCATGAACACAGTGGGTGCATTGGTGAGTCCAAACGGCATGACCACATACTCATATAGTCCATACCGAGTTCTGAAAGCCGTCTTCTCTATGTCTTCATCCTTGACGCGGATTTGATGGTATCTTGACATCAGATCAATCTTGGAAAAATGACTAGAACCTCTGAGTTGATCGAATAGATCATCAATTCTGGGTAGAGGGTACTTGTTTCTAAGTGTCAGCTGGTTCACTTTCCGGTAATCTACGCACATCCGAAGAGTACCATCCTTCTTCTTTACAAGCAATACTGGTGCTCCCCAAGGTGATGTGCTGTTCCAGATACAGTGTAGTCTGAGCAGTTCATCAATTTGTTTCTTCAGCTTAGACATCTCTGCTGGGGCCATCCGGTAATGCAGCAATGATACTGGAGCAGTACCATGAAACAGCTTGATCTCGAAATCAATCTCTCTCTTTGGAGGCAAACTAGGGAGTTCTATCGGGAATACCTCTGCATACTCTTTCACTACCGCAGGTAGTTCAGCCATTGGCGCCTTGGCTAGTTTGATGTTGTTCAGTACTAGACGATTCATTTCTTGTGCAATCTACTGGTCATTGGAATGCCCTGTCTGTCGGCATGTACGACATATCATTTTCCCTCGGGTGACCAGAATATCACCCTGCGAAGATGGCAGTCAATGCCGGCCTAGAAGTTAGCGAACTAATCCATGCCAAAAATGATATCGTACTCAGACATCGTGAGTACTAGATAATTGAACTCAAATCTGAATCCAACAAGTTCAGTGTTTACGGCAATGCATATCAGTCCCAGTGATGTGTCTCCAATAGGGGATACGAAGGAGTGGGATGCTCCTGAATCAAATAATACAAAAGCATAAGAACTACCCACTACTGCCATACCTTGCATCACCGAGTGATCCACCGTCTCTGGAGGAGGAGCCAAAGTATACAGTCATCCAGATCCTATCAGAATAGGTGCCCGTCCTGTCTGATTATATGCCCTGGATGCTTGAGAATGAGGTGGTCGAGCTGGAGGACGGAATGAACCCCTGGAGTGAGAAGGTCTACTGATCTGTGGGCACTCCCTCTTGAAATGGCCCTGCTGACCACACTGGAAATAGGTGCTAACATCTCTATGAACCTGAGAGACAGATCCTGATGTGGAGGGTTGATTGGGACGAAAACCTCCAGTTGACCCAGTAGAAGGTGAGGGTCTCCCAAAGTTGGGTCTGAATCTTTTATTCGAGCGAAAGGCATTTCCCCCGTTTTGACCTCGGTGATTGTCCACAAACTTGACTGTTTCCATCAGCTCTTGCTCAGCTATACTAGCTCGGCTGACCGCTTCTGCCAAAGTCGTGATTTGAATATTGTGACCTTGCTCTTAGGCTAGGTCGTAGGCCTCGTTCAAACTTCCGAGCATTCCTGTATTCTGTGTCTACCATGTACAAAGCATAACATGATAAACAGAGGAACTCCTGATAGTAATCTGCAACCGTCGTGGTGCCCTAAACCAGAGATATGAATGCTTGTGTTTGGCGTTCCTTCTCTTCCTCTGGAAAATAATGATCCAGAAACATTCCAACATAGTGGTCCCATGTCATCTCGGTCCTTTCCCCTACTGGGATCTGTGTTTGCTGCCGTTCTATAACTCTCCACGACTTACCGGCATCATCTACAAATTGTGAGGTAGCCAACAATATCTGGTCTTCATTACCAGTGATCCTGAGCAGCTTCAAGACTTTTGTGATGTTCTCGACCCAGTTTTCAGCTTCTGCGGGTCCCTTTTTCCCTTTGAAATAAGGGGGACACTACTGTTGGAAGTCCCTGACCATTGCCTGCACTAGGCTCTGCAACTCAGGGGGTACTTCTGGAATGTTCACACTATTTTGCCCCTCTTCCTGGTGTGGGTACTGTACCTCTTCTTCTTGATGCGGGTTTTGTCGGGTTCTTCTTCTTCTCGGAGGCACTTTCCTAAGTCATTGAAACATCGTTTGACTTAGTTTTCTCATAAAGTTTTGTGTTTACATAGTTTGGGGAATTGTCAAATCATCATATTGTAATTCTTGTTTGGGGAACTTTCCTATGTGATCACATGTTGTTTCTCATTTTGGGGAAATGTTTCTTGTTTTGGGGAAATATGTTCTACTTTTCTATGTTTGATAAATCAATACTTATAGTGATTGTCATTCCCTTGCTATTATTCCTTTTTCATCAAGTGCTGCTCTCAGATTGAATGCTTCAGTCTGATTCTCAACAAAATAAATTAATCCGGCCCCCGTGCAGTAGACTCCGAAGAGTCGGTCAGTTGAGATTCTTATCTTGTCAGTGAGACATGATACCATATTAATCTTACTTTGAAAGATTCACACTTCCGGTTTCTCTCTGATATCAACTATAATGCCCTGCCCTTTTTCACTTGCCGAAAATCAGAGTATGTTTTTTTTTTTTTAATAAAGAGTGAGAAAGAGCGGGAGCGTTACGACGCGACTAAGTCCGGGTTTCCAAACCCGACCCTTAACTGGCCTGTAATATCCCGGATTTTTAAATCAAGACATATATTGGCTATTATTTATTTTAATGGTTGAAATTTAGAATTTTGATGGAATGAATGGTAAATGGATCAAAATTTGGACAATGGCCAAGTTTGGTCCAATGGGCCATGGATTGGATTAATTTCATTTAAATGGGTCAATGTGTAATAGCCCGGATTTTTAATCAATATATATATTGACTATTATTTATTTTAATGATGGAAATTGAGAATTTTAATGGCATAGATGTTAAATGGGTCAAAATTTGGGCAATGGCCCAAGTATGGTCCAATGGACCATGGATTGGAATAAGTTCACTTGAGTGGGTCAATGATGGTTAATTGGGTTAAGGATGGTCAAATTGGGCCCAATACCCATTTGGGACCCAATGGGTCAAGATGGTTAAGCTCTAAGGTAAATGGGTAGGAAATAAATTTAATTGGGCCATGGGCCCAATGGTGATCCAATAAGGGGAATGGATTGAATTGGAATTAAACCACCTAAGTTAGTGATGAATTGATCAAAATGGCATAACCAAGTGGGGCCCACTTCCACCTCATCAAGTGAGGTGGCGTGTGGACCAAGGCATAGGTGGGACCGACCATCATGGTTGACTCGGTCAACCATGGATAAGTCAAAGGGAATTAAAGAGGATCAAAGTGAATTAATGTGTTTTAATTAATGTAAAACATCTAAGTTAATAATTAATAAACCTTGGTGACATGGCCGAATGGGGCCCACCTCCACCTCATCAAGTGAGGTGGCAAGTAGGCTAGGAGTTAGTGGGGCCGGCCACCATGGTTGACTTAGTCAACCATGGGTGGATTAATGGAGAAGAATCAAGGAGATTAAAAGGGGATTAAATGGAAATTAATTAACCTAAGTTAAGGATCCAATTAATTACATAATTAGGTGAATCAAAATGGGTCAAATGGGGAGTCAAAGATATAAGTCAATGGGTGGTTTCATCTCATTGAAACCACCCAAACCACTCTAAGAAACACAAACAAAACCATGGGCTAAGGGTGGTGGTTTCATCTCAACCACCACCACCCAAAAGCATGATGACCCATACCCCTCCATGATGATGGTCAAATGGTCAAGATGGAAGACCAAACCACCCCATCTCAAAGGCCCAAAACCGTTGGCTTGGTGGTGGTTTTATCCCAACCACCACCACTAAGGCATGTAAGCCCATGCTTGGTTGGTGGAGGGAATGATGGAGGAGTGTGGCCCAAGCAAACCAAAGGGATGAGATGGGTTTTCATCTCATCTCTCCATCCCACTCTCATCTCACTCTCTCCCTCTCTTCCTCCTTCTCATTGCCGATCCATACAAGGAGAAAGCAGAAGAAAAACTTAGAAGAAAAGAGAAGAAAAAATTCAAGCATTGGCCAACCACCTCAAGACCAAACCTTGGGATAGTTTTTCCCATCCTCTCCTCCCTTCCCTCTCTCAAACCCACTCCATCTTAGCCGACCCAAACCTTGATGATTTTATCTTGATCAAACACACCTAGTGGCCGAACATCAAAGAGAAGAAGAAGGAGAAAGGCTAAGGAAATCAAGAGGAGAAAGAAAAGCCGGAGGAGCCGTCGGAGTGGTAAGTGTTCTTAAACAAGAGGTTACATTTTTAAAGATTTAAAAAGAGATCATGAAATCCATTTTTCTTGGATTGGATGGTGGCCAAAATATCATGGGCCATGGATCTAAAATCCATCCAAGGAAAAGATGAGAAATGGACAAAATGTGATAGATAGGTTAAGAAAAATAAAGATGTATTAAGGACATTATGTATTAAGATTTATGTAAGTATGGAGATGTGATTTTTGAAGGAACCATAGACCATAGGGTTCGGCCATGTAGTATGGCCGAACCCCATGGAAGGAGATTAATTAATTTTAATGGGGTTTTAAGGATAAAAACCATGAGAGGATGTTTAATGTTTTTGAGTTTTAAATGGTTATATATTTGTAAATTTAAAAAAAAAAGGGTTTTAATGAGGAAAATCATGGAAGATGATTAATGATTTTAATGGCCTCAAAAATGGTAGATGGGGATGAACCATGAACCATGGGTTCGGCCATGGTGTATGGCCATACACCATGGCCAAACCCCATGAGGGATGATCATGGACTTAGGGTATTTAAGATGACCTTATGTGTGATTCTATGAAGTCTAGGGTTGCTGGATTTTAAACTCACAAATTAAAAGAATTAATGGATAAATGGGGCCCACAAACCTAGATAGTGAGGTTCGGCCATGGGGTATGGCCGAACCCCACTAAGGCATGTGTTAGGGACTTAATCATGGATAAAACATGGGTTGATTATTGATATGTAATAAGGTATCGGACATCGCAAACGGTGCTGGATCGGTGATCGGATTATTGGACGGAAACATTAAGGAACATTAGTCGGTATTCGGTAGGATTCCTACCTTATTGTAAGCCATGGATTATGTGTTATATGATTGTTTTCCTTGATTTATTTTGGTAATCATGTGATTGTTTTAAGATGGGTTTTAAGGCTATGAATTATATATTACATGGCATATTGCATTTACATCTCATGCATGGCATGGGAGGGATATGGCATGGGAGAGATGAAATAAAACCGGAGTCCATGCTCCGTTGGGGCGACCGATAAACAAACATGGGGATACCTTGGTGTGCTTTTTTCATCAAGAGGGTTACTATGTTGATAAGGCTATTCAAACAAGAAAGGTTACTATGGGTTTATGATATGTTGATAAGGTATTTCAAACAAGAATGTTACTATGTGTTTATTTTACCTTGATGATGGTTTTTCCATCAAGGGGGATATTCGTATTTATTATTGTACCTTGAGGAGGCTTGGCCATCAAGGGGGGATACTTTGTGTGAATTTATCTTGATGAAGTTTTTCCATCAAGTGGGACATTATGTATGGTTGAAAAAGGGACATTGTACAATGATGATGAGCTTGATGGATGGGATTCATGACATAGGACACACATTGCATGGCATTGCACTTAATTGCATGGTTTTGATATAATATTATTTATGTGTTTTGTTATCACTAATCCATGTGTTGGCCCTACTCGGAGTACCTACTGGGCGCGTTGTGTAAACGCCCCGCCCTCTCTGAGATAATTTCAGAGTCTATTTTTTTTTTTAAATACACTAGACAAGGAGGAGAGACGTCACGACGCGAGTTAAGTTCAGACTACTCAAGTCTGAACCTTAACTGGCCACCCATGTGTACATGGACTAGACCATGATAACAAATCACACATGGAACTAAACAATGACTTGCGGAATAAATTAGACTAACTGCGGAAATAGATTGAATAGATAGTAAGTACCAATCTCAATTAATAACCAACATAAAACAATCATCCATAGTTAATAACCTAATCAAACCATAGCAATGTATCAACTTATTACATGTCCACAAAATATAATTCAAACGATAGTAATAAAGAAGTCCTGAACAACAATCAAGTGCTTAGGCTTGGCTCCCCTCCCGGTCATCGACCTCTTCTTTCCCCTTCCTTGTTCCTGCATTTTCCTCTAAGGATAGAATTAGGGCGTTAGATCAACGCGCCCAGTAGGTTTTCCGATCAGGGCTACCACATGGTTAGCATATAAAACTTGCATATATATCATAATACATGATTATCAAAAACATATAAAACCATGCTATGTATGTATGCAAATGTAATGAGCCCCACCCCATCACACATACATAGCCATCACTTGACGGGACTCTCACCGTCAAGGTAAATCACAATACACTTTCATTTGGGACTCACACGATAAGGTAATCCACAGTAATCCTCGTTACCTGTGGAAAGACACTTCATCATTGAGTTGTTTCACAGTATTCTTTCATTGGGATTCACATGATAAGGTAATCCACAGTAATCCTCGTTACCTGTGGAAAGACACTTCATCATTGAGTTGCTTCACAGTATTCTTTCATTGGGACTCTCAAGTCAAGGTAACCCATAATCATCACCCCATGCCATGCATGAGATGTCAATGTACATGTATGTCATTTGTAAATACATATCTCATCATTCAAAACCATATTTGAAACATAATATCAAATACAACATATCTCATAAAAACATGATAAAACCAAATCATAATTGTGGTTACAAGTAGGTAGGAAACCTACTGAAGATTCTCTTCGGTGTTCGATCTTTCTTAATAGTCACCCGTTCACGACTCGTACGCCGTTGTCCCAAATTTCGATACCTTATTTTCATAGCAGCAAATTAAGCATTCATTATGTAATTCCAACTTGATCTAAGTCCCAAAAATGCACTATGTGGGGTTCGGCCATATCCATGGCCGAACCTCACCTATTTATCCTTTGGTCTCTCATTCGTTTAATCCCTATTAATCATCAAATTCTACAAAAATACCTTGGTAGGGTTCGGCCATACAACATGGCCGAACCATAGCCATTTGTTTTGTGTCCATGCAACCATACCTTTGATCATTCCACCTTTGATCATTAAATCATTCTTTCCCACATTTTAATCACAAGATCGGCTACACAATAAGGCCACCAAAGACCCTTAGTGGGGTTTGGCCATACTACATGGCCGAACCTCACCAATCTGATTTTTCTCCCCACTTTTCATCTTATTCATGATTAATCAGCTTACTATTAAATCCATACCTAAACCTAACTCTTAAGTCTAAAGTATAAAACACATCATAGTTGCCAATGGAATTCCATCCAATCCTTTCACCCAAAAACAACCCATGGGGTTCGGCCATACACATGGCCGAACCCAATGGTTCTCTTGATTTAATTATATAATCAATTATCCTTGATTTAAATCAATAACTTAACCACAATATTATCAGGGTTCAGCCATACATTGGCCGACCAAAATGCTAATATGTAACTTCATTTAAATCTCATAGAAACCCCATAATTTTCATGGTTTCTAACTCTCCAAAGCCATACTATTCATCAAATTCTTTCATGGGGTTCGGCCATCCAAAGTGGCCGAACCCTATGTCCATGTCTTGGTCCTCATAAATATGTTTTAGGTCTCATTTAGACATGTAATAATCAGTGTAATATTACCGGGTTTTTACCTCTCAAAACCCTCCAAATCAGTCCATCACTTTGCATGGTTTTCATTTTATAGCAACTCAATCCAAATGACCATAACACTTCATGGGGTTCGGCCATCCAAGATGGCCGAGCCCAATGGTCCATTTTATCAATTTATATCCATGGTACCTTCAGTCCTTCATGACATTCAAGTCCATGTTTTAACCTTTTTAAAACGTGCACTTTAAGTCTAATAAAACATCTAAAAACAGTCCCATACTTGCATGGTTTTAAATTCCAAAAACCATCCAAATCAACCAATTATTTCCATGGGGTTCGGCCATCCAAAGTGGCCGAACCCTATGGTCTATTTCTAGCCTTTTTTGACACCATCTGCTATGGTTTAGACCTTTGACAAATTCGGTCATACTTGACCAAATTATGTCATCCAAATTCAAACTTAAAGCTCTTTATTTAACATAGATCTATAAAAATACTCACCAAATTTTCCAAGTTTCTCCTTTTGCCTTTGCTCTTTACTTCCTATCCTTCTTTGCCTACCTTCCTTTGCTGGTTTATGCTTGATCGATTGGTGCAACCACCTTTGCTGGTTCAGCCAAGAATATAGTTTGGAGAGAGGGAGAGATAGATGAGAATTCCCTAGATTTTCAATGTGAAAATCGGCCAACAATGGTGGTCTTTCCCTTTTGTACTTCAGCCCCAACTCCCATTCATTTCCCTCATTAAACCTTGGCAAAAACGATGGGGTATTGGGTACCATCCAAGACACCCCTTCACCCAAACGTTGCATCCTTTCATGTTTAGCACATGCATCTCATGAGATGCATGATGCCGCCCAACCTTGGTGTCCCTTGGCTTTGCCAAGGCACCTCTTCATTCCAACGGCTAGGATTGGTTTGATTAAGAGTTGGGTGAGATTAGAACTCCTTTCCACTTCCTCTTGACTCACTTGACTCATGATCTTTTTATTCCAACTCAACTCATCCAACTCAACACATTTAATGCACCATGTTTGAGTCAACTCTATTCTTAATTAAAACTCACTCCAAATCATTCCAACTCAAGCTGAACTCACTCACACTTGAGTTCAATTGAGGGTCCACACGGTCATCCGTGGTCAACACAGTCAACCCGACCCATTGGGTCCCCAATTAATTCCTTGACCCGTTTTGACAACATGACCCATTAATGGGCTGATTTTGCCACTTTTAAATGGTTTCCACTTGTGCATCAAGCCTACCCATTTTTGTTCCACTTGATTTCTAATCAGTTCAGCTTGAACCCATTTAATTTGAGCTTACACCATGTCAAATCATCCATTATGACCCATTGGGTCCAATTAGGCCCTTTGACCCATTTAGCCATTTTCGACCCAATTGATGTACATTACCCATCCAATCAAACTTGACACTTATAATGTGCTCATATGATCTTAATTTGAGTAATGGGCCCCACAATTTCCTTATTTGACATCACAAAATAATTAATTTAACAAACCAGGGGCATTTTAGTAATTATCCACTTCATTGAGAAATTGGGGTGTTACACGTTGTCTAACGCCCTACTTCTATCTTAGATGACGACACAGGAAATGGAGGACGTGATGGGAGCCAAGCGTAGGAGCTTGGGGAAGCGGGCTAGATGTTTTTACTTAAATTTATTTTGGAATGCAATTTGAGTAGCTTAGCTCGTCGGACTGTAATAATTTAGATCATTTGCTATGGTTTGGACTTTATTTTGGACATGCTAATTTTGGAAGTAATTATTGTTAATTAGTAATGTAGCTTACTTGGTATCTAAAACCGGTAGGATAGACTCTATTATAATTCCGTAATTAGTTATTTTCCGCGAGCTTACTGTCTACGTGTGAACCGTTCTCGTGGACTTCGTTCCACCCACACGTAGGGTTGGGCAGTTAAGGGCCGGGCTTTAGAAGCTCGGACTTAACTCGCATCGTGACGTCCCGTGCCCTTTGTAACTCTTATTTAAAAAAAAAATAGACTCTGATTTTCGGATAATTAAATTTAAGCGAGTGAAAAGGGCGGGGCGTTACACAATGATGGTTAATTGGGTCAAGGATGGTCAATTGGGTCAAATACCCATTTGGGACCCAATGGGTCAACATGGTTTGAACATTTGGGTAAATGGGTAGGAAGTAGATTTAATTGGGCCATGGGCCCAATGGTGATCAAAGTAAATGGAATGAAATTAATTAATTTGAATCACCTAAGTTAGTTGTGAATAAATCAAGATAGCATAGCCGAGTAGGGCCCACCTCCACCTCATCAAGTGAGGTGGCGTGTGGACCATGACTTAGGTGGGACCGACCACCGTGATTGACGTGGTCAACCATGGATGAGTCAAAGGGAATTAAGGAGGATCAAAGGAAAATAAGTTGAGTTAAATTAATTTAAATCACCTAGGTTAAGTGGGAATAAAATCAAGGTGGCATGATAAAGTGGGACCCACCTCCACCTCATCAAGTGAGGTGATGGGTGGGCTAAGGCATTGATGGGGCCGTCCACCATAGTTGACTTGGTGGGCTAAGGCATTGGTCAACCATGGGTGGATTCATGGAGAAAGTAAAGACAAATAAATGGAATTAAACTATGTAATTAAATGACCTAAGTTAAATATCAAAATTAATCAAAAGAGTTACATTATATGGGGTGAGTCACTTAGATAATGAGTGAGCCAAATGGGTGATTTCCATCTCACTTGACCCACCCAAACCACCAAGATAAGACCCACCAAAACCATTGGCCATAGAAGAGTGGTATGGCTAAGACAAGATCCATAAAATGGGGCCTAGCTTGGGCATGCATTGGCCCATGGTGGGGTGGTGGTTCCACCTCATCCCAACCACCACCACTAAGAAGCAAGGGGCCTAGGATTAAGGGCATGCAAGGCCATGCACCCATTTGGTTTGGTCAATGGGCTTATGGGGAAGATTCCACCTTAATGAGGGTGGAGTCTAACCCAAGTTACACAAGTCAAGATGGGAAAAGTCTAGGGTTCCCATCCCATTCCCCATCTCATTTCCATCTCCCCATCTCTCACTCCTTCTCCTAACCATCCCCCCCCCCCCCAACCCTTTCTTCCAAGACCAAGAAGAAGAAAAGACTCAGAAGAAAAAATAAGAACATTCCAAGCTTGGCCGATCACACTCCAAAGACCCAAGACTTGAGATATTTTTCCCATTCTCTCCTCCTCTACCTCTCTCAAACCTACTCCATCTTGGCTGAACCAGCCCTTGGAGATTTCATTGGGTCAAGCTCACCCATTGGCCGAACATCAAGGAGAAAGAAGGAAGGAGAAAGGCTAAGGATCAAGAGGAGCAAGAGGAAACCGGAGGAGCCGTGGGATAGGTATGTTGCACTCAACAAGATGTTATTTTTTTAGGAATTAAAGGAAGTCATGAAGGTCCATTTTCTTGGGTTGAAAAGTGGTCAAAACATTATGGGCCATGGATTTAAAATCAATCCAAGAAAGGGGATGAGAAATGGACAAACCCTAATGGGTAAGGTAGGCTATGAATAATGGAACAAATAAGGACACTATGTATGTATATGGATTATGCATGCATGCATCGCAAGAAGGGTTCAAGGATAATGGTTCGGCCATTGCATGGCCGAACCCTAACTGTTATGGAGATGTGGAAAGGACCCCATGCATGACTAAAATAAGGTGTATGGTCTAAGATTTATGGTTTGGCCTTTGCATGGCCAAACCCTAGGTTTCTATGCATGTGGATCATAAGGACAAAGAATGGATTGGATGAGGTTCGGCCATGGTGTATAGCCGAACCCCATCAAGTGAATCTAACCATTGGATGTGGATTGTTAAGGAAGATGATGACCATAGGGTTCGGCCATGATGTATGGCCGAACCCCATGGAGATGTATTAATGATTTTGAGGCTCAGAATGGTTAAATGTCAGTAAATTTTTACGGGGGCTTTATTGAAGGAAACCATGGAGAAATATTAATGATATTTATGGTCTTAAACCTTACAACTAAAGATAAACCATGAACCATGGGTTCGGCCATGGTGTATGGCCGAACCCTATGGTAGTGTGTTAGTGACTTTAATGGGTGAAAAGATGAAAAATGATGAAGAATGTTGGTAGTTTTAAATGGATTTTAAGTATTGTGAATATGTTTTAAAAGGGTGGAAATAATGATAAACCATGGACCATGGGTTCGGCCATGTTGTATGGCCGAACTCCATGGAGAGATTTTATGGACTTAGATGTGTTTGGAACCCTAGAGGTGATGGGGAATGTGGTTAAGTTAATGGACTCAAAATGTAGTTAAGGTTGTTGTTGATTTTGTGATGATCTAAATGTGTGATTAAACCCCCTCATAAAGGGACTTGTTGTGGATCTAAAATGTTGTACAAGATCCAAGAAAAGAATGAGGAAAAGACATCATGGGTTCGGCATGGTGTATGAGCGAACCCCATGACCCATTTGTGAGCCATTTTATGGGCTAAGTTTGAAGCTATGTATGATCAAAATGAATGGATATTAAGTCAAGGAAATGTATGATGTATACTGATTTTTAAGTCATGATTAATGAGGCATTCATGGATCCATGTTTATGGATCAGTTATGAACCTAAGGATGTGAAAATAAATGAGTGATTAACCACGGGAAGAAGGAATGGCAAAAATGTAATTATGGCCAAAATGAAGAACCATGGGTTCGGCCATACACCATGGCCGAACCCCACTAAGGCATGTATGATGGACTTAGGCATGGTTAAAACGTGGGTTTAATTGTTGATGTGTAATAAGGTAGACGGGACCTCGCAAGCAGTGCGCGAACGGTGACTGAATTCGTGGATGAAAACGTAAAGGAACACTAGTTGGTATTTGGTAGGATTCCTACCTTATTGTAAGCCATGGATTATGTGTGTATGGATGTTTTTCTTGATTTATTTTGGTAATCAAATGACATGTTTTAAGATAGGTTTTAATGCTATGATTTGTATTTTATATGGCATATTGCATTTACATCTCATGCATGGCATGGGAGGGATGAAATGAAACCGGAGTCCATACTCCGTCGGGGCCACCGATAAACACATATGGGGATACCTTGATGTGCTTCATCCATCAAGGGGGGCGGGGGTACTATGAGATTGTAATACCTTGATGAGGGTTTTCCATCAAGGGGGACATTATGTATGATTGAAGAGGGACATTGTATAATGATGATGTGCATGATGGGTGGGACTCATGACATATGACACCCATGACATGGCATTGATTGCATGGTTTTGCTATACTATTTATCTATGTGTTTGTTGTCACTAATCCATGTGTTGACCCTACTCGGAGTTCTTAATGGGCGCGTTGTCTAACACCCTACTTCCACCTTAGATGATGACGCAGGAAATGTAGGAAATGAAGGATGCGACCGGAGCCAAGCGTAGGAGCTTGGAGGAGCGAACTAGTTTATTTACTTAAGTTTATTTTGGAAATGTAATTTGAGTAACTTAGCTCGTTGGACTGTAATAATTTAGACTATTGCTATGGTTTGGACTTTTATTTGGACATTATAATTTTGAGGTATTATTATTAATTAAGGGATGTAACTTCCTTGCTATCTAAAATTGGTAGGATAGACTCTATTATAACTCCGCTTTAAGTTATATTCCGCAAGCTTACTTTCTACGTGTGAACCGTTCCCGTGGACTTAGTTCCATGCACACGTAGGGTGGGCCAGTTAAGGGCCGGGCTTTGGAAGCTCAACTTAACTCGGGTCGTGACGCCCCGCGCACTTTGTCACTCTTGATTTAAAAATAAAAATGAAAATAGACTCTGATTTTCGGCTAATAGCGTAGTGAAAAGGTGCTGGTGTTACAGTTGGTATCAGAGCGAAACCGGAAGAATGAATATTTCGAAGTAAGATTAAGACGGTTTCATGTCTCACTGACAGATAAGAATCCCAACTGACCGACTTTTCAGAGTCCGCTGTACGGGGGCTGGATTAATTTACTTCGTTAGACTCAGACTGAAGCATTCAATCTGAGAGCAACATTTGATGAAAATGAATGATAGCAAGGGAAGGGCAATCACTATAAGTCGGATTCATCAAATCTTGCAAGATAGGGCTTACTTCCCCAAAAAAATGAGAAAACATCTAGCTTTTTCCCTCAAATTGAGAAACAATGATGGATTTACCAAACGTAGCAAAATAGGAAAATTTCCCCGATTTCCCCAATTTGAACGAAACATTTGATACTTAGAAGTTTTCCCCAAAACTAAGTATGCTTATTTGGCAATTTTCCCCAATTTGAAAAAGAATAATTGATACTTAGGAAGTTTTCCCCCAAAAAAAAAGTGTGCTTATTTGGCAATTTTTCCCAAATTAAAGAGGAACATTTGATACTTAGGAAGTTTTCCCCCAAAACAAAGTGTGCTTATTTGGCAATTTTTCCCCAAATTAAAAAGGAATAATTGATACTTAGGAAGTTTTCCCCCAAAACTAAGTATGCTTATTTGGCAATTTTCCCCAAATATGAGAACACCAATTTTATGAAGAAACTAAGTCAATAATATTTTTTTGATGACTTAGGAAATGCCTCCAAAGAGAAGGACTTGCAAAAACCCACGGGTGGAGGAAGAGGTACAACCACCTCATCAGGAAGAAGAGGTACAACGACCTGATCAAGAAGAGGTGCAACCTCCTCATCAAGAAGAAGAGGTGCAACAACCTCATCAGGGGGAAGAGGGAAACAGAGTGAACATCCCCGTAGTGCCTCCCGAGTTGTAAGACTTAGTTCAAGCGGTGGTCGCTTCTGTTCTTCAACAGCACTTGAGCGGAAATGCGACCACCAGCGACTCAAATGATCGGAGGATGGTCAAGGATTTCTAGCAGCAACGCCCCCTTACTTCAACGGGAAAGGAGGGCCTGTCGTAGCGGAAAACGGTTGAGGAAAGTTACTCAGATCTTGAGACAAGATCTTGCTGGCTTCCTGACAACTGATAGACGATGCCGGCAAGTGGTGGGAGGTAGTTGAGCGACAGCGGGCGCTCATTCCTAAAGGAGAGAGGACTGCAATGACATGGAAGCAGTTCTCAGCCATGTTTTTAGACCACTACTTCCCCGAGGAGGTGAAGGAGTGCCATGTCCAGGCGTTTATATCTGTGGTGCAAGGCACCATGACAGTGGCAGAGTACTACCAGGAGTTCATTCGTTTGTCTTGTTCTGCCCTATTTATGGTGGACACAGAGTACCGGAGGGAGCGGGGCCTTGGCCGAGCATTAGAGCCAGGGTGACCATCTTCAAGGCACCTACACTGGCAGATGTGGTCAGCCGGGCAACTCTAGAGGAGCAGGAGATGGCCAAGATAGTGCGGTTTGACAACTGCCGAGGTCAGAGTGGGAGGGGTACATTTCAGCCCAACAAGAAGTTCCGCCCGAACTTTAGCAGCCCCTCACCTTCCACTGGGTCCACGGGGGGCTTTCGCCCAATCAGCCCTCCCCATCAGCATCAGTCACTCAGGTTCCCTGGGGTGGGAACACATGCTACCAGTGTGGCCAACAGGACCACTTCAAGAGGGAATGCCCGCAGAGTAGCAGACCCTCGCACTCCAGGGGTTCCTCCGCCCTCCAGCTAGACCAGTACAGTCATGAGGAGCCAGGGCCTACAACCAAGCGGGACGGGCGCCAAACCCTATAGGATCTGGACGGTTTTATACCTTAGCTCCTCCAGCAGCGGTGGATCACTCCGTGATTCAAGGTATGGCCGTAGTTGGTAGTTCCTATGCCTTTGCATTATTTGATTATGGAGCTTCCCATTCATTTGTAACTGCTGCATTCATATCTGCTACGGGCACATTAGTACAGAAACTGTCCACATCACTTACCATTGTATCCCCCGTTGGAGACACATCTTTTGGACTCATATGCACGGCAATGAACACGGAACTCGCTGGATTCAGATTCGAGTTCAACTATCTGGTACTCGATATGACTGAGTACGATGTTATTTTCGGCATGGACTGGTTGGCTAGTTTCCGAGCCAACATTGATTGCCATCTTCGTAGGGTGATATTTTGGTCACCTGAGGGAAAACGGTATCTGGTACATGCTGATAGACAGGGCATCCCTAGAAGGCTGATGAAGAGTTGGACCACCTTGTCTTGCATAGCATCAAATTAGACAAGGCACCAGTGGCTGAACTTCCAGCGGTAGTGGCAGACTACGCAGAGGTATTCCCAGCAGAGCTCCCTAGTTTGCCACCCAAGAGGGAGATAGACTTTGAGATCAAGTTATATCCTGGCACTACCCCAGTATCATTGCCACATTACATGATGGCACCAGCTAAGATGTCCGAGTTGAAGAAGCAGCTTGACGAACTGCTCAGACTGGGTTTTATTCAGAACAACACATCAGCATTAGGAGCCCTAGTATTATTTGTGAAGAAGAAGGACGGTACCCTTCGGATGTGTGTGGATTATAGAAAGTTGAACCAGCTGACTGTCAGGAACAAGTACCCTCTACCCAGGATAGATGATTTGTTTGATCAACTTAGGGGTTCCACTCACTTCTCTAAGATTGATCTGATGTCCGGTTACCATCAAATCCAGGTTAGAGAGGAAGACATAGAGAAGACAGCTTTCAAGACACGGTATGGTCTATATGAGTATGTGGTCATGCCATTTGGACTTACAAATGCACCGGCTGTGTTCATGGATCTGATGAACAGGATCTTCCGTCCTTACTTGTATTTATTTGTGATTGTATTTATTGATGATATCCTGGTCTATTCCAAAAGTCAGGAGGAACATACTGAGCACCTGCGGATAGTCTTGGACACCTTGAGGAAGAACGAGTTGTATGCCAAAGCCAGTAAGTGTGAGTTCTGGCCCTCTGAGGTCAACTTCTTAGGGCATATTATATCAGCAGAAGGTATAGCCATAGACCCAGTTAAGGTGGCGGCAGTGAGAGAGTGGAAAGCACCGACGAATGTGACCGAGATCCGCAGTTTTCTGGGATTGGCCGGATACTACAGGAAATTCATCATGGACTTCTCCAAGATTGCCTCTCCACTTACCCGACTCACTCAGAAAGGAGTCAAATTTGAGTGGTCAGATCTGTGCAACCGTAGATTTGAAGAGCTAAAGGAGAGGCTTTCAACCGCTCCTATTCTGATCTTCCCGGAAAGGGGCAATGGCTATGAGGTGTACTGTGATGCTTCAGGAGAGGAACTTCGGTGTTCTCTCACTCAAAGTCAGCGTATGTGGCTTATGGATCAAGACAGTTGAAGATTCATGAACATCACTATCCCACCCACGATCTGGAACTAGCAGCAGTGGTCTTCACTCTCAAAAGCTGGAGACACTACCTTTATGGTGAGAAGTTTGAGGTGTTCTCAGATCATAAGAGCCTGAAGTACTTATTTGATCAGAAGGAACTCAACATGAGGCAGCGGATGTGGATGGAATATCTGCAAGATTATGAGTCCGTGCTTCAGTATCATCCTGGCAACGCGAACAAAGTGGCAAACGCCTTTAGCCGCATGTCACATGCGACAGCAGCCAGTTTGATCAGGACGGAATGGGATATGCTGAACACCATCCGAGAGTTCAATTTGTATATCAAGAACCATGGGAGTATGTACAATCTGATCATACGGTCCAACATGGTCTCCAAGATTGAACAGAAGCAACAGACAGATCCAGAGGTAGAGGAGATATGGGCAAAGATGTCTACCGGTGAGATTGTACCGGAATGGGAATTACGACCTGGACAGGGTCTTTTATTCCGAGGCAGGACATATGTGCCTAAGAGCTGCAGAAGAGAGTTGTTGGTTGAAGCACATCAGACCAAACTCTCTATTCATCCGGGTAGCACCAAGATGTATCATGATCTTAAGAGGCATTATTGGTGGCATAAACTCAAAAGAGATGTGGCAGAGTTTGTTGCTCACTGCCTAACTTGTCAGCGGGTTAAGGCAGAACATCAGAAGCCACCGGGTTTGCTCCAACCCTTACCAGTGCCAGAGTGGAAATGGGAGCACATCTCCATGGATTTTGTGACAGGGTTGCCAAGGTCATCAAAGGGCAACGATGTGATATGGGTCGTGGTGGACCGATTGACCAAGTCTGCGCATTTCCTTCCCGTCAAGACTACAGATTCATCTGAGACCTTGCGTCGACGGTACATTCGGGATATCATCAGACTACATTGTATTCCCCGGACTATTGTGTCCGACAGAGATGGCCGATTCACTGGCAGAGTATGGCAGAGCATGCAGTTGGCTATGGGGACCGACATATTGAGTAGCACAACATTCCACCCACAGACTGATGGACAGTCGGAGAGGACGATACAAATATTGGAGGACATGTTGAGAGCATGTATACTAGACTTCAAGGGTGGATGGGAGGATCATTTGCCACTGGTGGAGTTCTCTTACAACAACAGCTACCAGGCAAGCCTTCAGATGGCTCCATTTGAGGCCTTTTATGGTAGGCCATGCAGATCACCAGTGTGTTGGACAGAGGCCGGTGAGCCTGCACTGATTGGACCCGAGTTGGTTGCAGAGACCACGGCGCAGATCAAGTTAATACGGTAACACCTACTCACTGCGCAGAGTCGTCAGAAGAACTACGCTGACAAGAGGATAAGGTTCCTTGAGTTTGAGGAGGGAGACTTAGTGTTCCTAAAAGTCTTACCATGGAAGGGACACATGAGATTTGGGAAGAAGGGGAAGTTGTCGCCTAGATTTGTGGGGCCGTTTCCAATTTTGAAGAGGGTCGGGGAGGTAGCTTATCAGTTGGTACTTCCTCCACAGTTATCATCTTTACATGATGTGTTCCATGTGTCCATGTTGAGGAAGTACAACCCCGATTCTTCACATCTGTTGAACGTGCAAGACGTCGATGTGCAAAGTGACATGACGTATGTGGAGAAGCCGATCAGAGTGAGCGGGAGAGAACAAAGGGTGCTACGGAACCGCGCCATTTAGTTTGTCAAGGTGGTATGGGAACGATATGGCAACGAGGAAGCCACTTGTGAACTTGAGTCAGAAATGAGAACCGCTCATTCGGAGCTTTTTGTATGAGTTGTTTGAACCCCTACTTCGCTCGAATTTTCGGGATGAAAATTTCAAAAGAGGTTTATATTGTAATAGCCTGGATTTTTAAATCAAGACATATATTGGCTATTATTTATTTTAATGGTTGAAATTTAGAATTTTGATGGAATGAATGGTAAATGGATCAAAATTTGGACAATGGCCCAAGTATGGTCCAATGGGCCATGGATTGGATTAATTTCATTTAAATGGGTTAATGATGGTTAATTGGTCAAGGATGGTCAATTGGGTCAAATACCCATTTGGGACCCAATGGGTCAACATGGTTTGAACATTTGGGTAAATGGGTAGGAAGTAGATTTAATTGGGCCATGGGCCCAATGGTGATCAAAGTAAATGGAATGGAATTAATTAATTTGAATCACCTAAGTTAGTTGTGAATAAATCAAGATAGCATAGCCGAGTAGGGCCCACCTCTACCTCATCAAGTAAGGTGGCGTATGGACCATGACTTAGGTGGGGCCAACCACCATGATTGACTTGGTCAACCATGGATGAGTCAAAGGGAATTAAGGAGGATCAAAGGAAAATAAATTGAGTTAAATTAATTTAAATCACCTAGGTTAAGTGGGAATAAAATCAAGGTGGCATGATCAAGTGGGATCCACCTCCACTTCATCAAGCGAGGTGGCGGGTGGGCTAAGGCATTGGTGGGGCCGTCCACCATGGTTGACTTGGTGGGCTAAGGCATTGGTCAACCATGGGTAGATTCATGGAGAAAGTAAAGACAAATAAATGGAATTAAACTATGTAATTAAATGACCTAAGTTAAATATCAAAATTAATCAAATGAGTTACATTACAAGGGGTGAGTTAAATGGGGTGAGTCACTTAGATAATGAGTGAGTCAAATGGGTGATTTCCATCTCACTTGACCCACCCAAACCACCAAGATAAGACCCACCAAAACCGTTGGCCGTTGAAGAGTGGTATGGCTAAGACAAGATCCATAAAATGGGGCCTAGCTTGGGCATGCATTGGGCCATAGTGGGGTGGTGGTTCCACCTCATCCCAACCACCACCACTAAGGGACAAGGGGCCTAGGATTAAGGGCATGCAAGGCCATGCACCCATTTGGTTTGGTCAATGGGCTCATGGGGAAGACTCCACCTTAATGAGGGTGGATTCTAACCCAAGTTACACAAGGCAAGATGGGAAAAGTCTAGGGTTCCCATCCCATTCCCCATCTCATTTCCATTTTCCATCTCTCACTCCCTCTCCTAGCCGTCCCACCCGACCCCCACCACCCCCCCACTGCCCCCCCCCCTCCTTCCAAGACCAAGAAGAAGAAAAGACTTAGAAGAAAAAACAAGAACATTCCAAGCTTGGCCGGTCACACTCCAAAGACCCAAGACTTGAGATATTTTTCCAATTCTCTCCTCCTCTCCATCTCTCAAACCTACTCCATCTTGGCCGAACCAGCCCTTAGAGATTTCATTGGGTCAAGCTCACCCATTGGCCGAACATCAAGGAGAAAGAAGGAAGGAGAAAGGCTAAGGATCAAGAGGAGCAAGAGGAAACCAGAGGGGCCGTGGGATAGGTAAGTTGCACTCAACAAGATGTTATTTTTTTAGGGAATTAAAGGAAGTCATGAAGGTCCATTTTCTTGGGTTGAAAAGTGGCCAAAACATTATGGACCATGGATTTAAAATCCATCCAAGAAAGGGGATGAGAAATGGACAAACCCTAATGGGTAAGGTAGGCTATGAATAATGGAACAAATAAGGACACTATGTATGTATATGGATTATGCATGCATGCATCGCAAGAAGGGTTCAAGGATAATGGTTCGGCCATTGTATGGCTGAACCCTAACTGTTATGGAGATGTGGAAGGACCCCATGCATGACTAAAATAAGGTATATGGTCTAAGATTTATGGTTTCTCCTTTGCATGGCCAAACCCTAGGTTTCTATGCATGTGAATCATAAGGACAAATAATGGATTGGATGAGGTTCGGCCGTGGTGTATGGCCGAACCCCATCAAGTGAATCTAACCATTGGATGTGGATTGTTAAGGAAGATGATGAACCATAGGGTTCTTAACGCCCAACCCTTTCACCCTTCTTAAAAATCAGAGTCTGAAAATTTCTTTTGAAAGAAACACAGAGTGAACAAGAGCGGGGGGCGTCACGACTCGAGTTAAGTTCAGACTACCCAAGTCTGAACCTTAACTGGCCACCCATGTGCACATGGACTAGACCATGATAATAAATCACACATGGAACCAACAACAACATGCGGAATAAACTAGACTAACTGCGGAAATAATATGAATAGATAGCAAGTAACAGTCTCAAATGATAATTAAGGTAAACAACCATCCAAAGTCAATAGCCTAATCAAACCATAGCTAAGTATTAACTTATTACATGTCCATCAAAATATAAATCAAATGATAGTAAATAAGTAATCTTGTTCATCATTCAAGCGCTTAGGCTTGGCTCCCCTCCCGGTCATCGACCTGCTCTTTGCCTTTTCTCGTTCCTGTGTTATCCTCTAAGGATAGAATTAGGGCTTTAGATCAACGCGCCCAGTAGGTTCCCGATCAGGGCTACCACATGGTTAGCATATAAAAACATGCATATATATCATAATATCTGATTATCCAAAAACATATAAAAATCATGCTATGTATGTATGTAAATGTAATGAGTCCCACCCCATCACACATACATATAGCCTTTACTTGCCGTGTCTCATATAAACCTGTTGGATTCTCCTGGCGTGACATTTCACCGCCGAAGGAGGCCCCACAGTTGCATCTCGAACATTCCGACGGAGTGCGGGCTCCGGTTTCCATAACCACCTGTCAATTCTCCTAGCGTGACTTGCACCGCCGAAGGAGGCCCCACAGTTGCATCTCGGATATTCCGACGGAGTGTGGGCTCCGGTTTCCATAATCATCATCCCATGCCATGCATGAGATGTCTATGCATTGTATGTCATTTGTAAATACTTAACTCATCATTCAAAACCACATTTGTAACGTAACTCAAATACAACATATCTCATAAGAACATAATAAAACCAAATCATAAATTGTGGTTACAAGTAGGTAGGAAACCTACTGAAGATTAGCTTCGGTGTTTGTTCTTTCTTTAAACGTCACTTACTCACGACTTGCACGTCGTTCAACTTCCGTCACCTTGACCATGACAATCAGTAAATCATACTATCATTTACTTGTTCATTCACATCTAAGACCCAACCACATCATGTGGGGTTCGGCCATGCCCATGGTCGAACATCACCAACTTAGGATTTAACTTCCTTTTTCATTTAATCAACTCTTAATTACTTAACCCATTCCATCAAATAATTGTTGATGGGGTTCGGCCATACTACATGGCCGAACCACATCCTATAGATTTTTATCCCATAATCCATCATCATCAATGGTTGATTATTTTCTTACACATAGTCCATTTATCCCAAAAACAGCCCCATGGGGTTCGGCCATACTCATAGCCGAACCTTAGGGTTCACTTGGTCCAATAGTCACCATGATTACTCATGGTTTAATCATGCTAACTCAACCATGAATTATACATGGTTCAGCCGCATAATAATCCACCAAAACACTAAACATGTTATTCCATTAATTGCCATAAGAACACCATAACTTTATATGGTTTCTAACTCACCAAAATCATCAAATACTTACATGGGGTTCGGCCATCCAAAGTGGCCGAACCCTATGTCCATGTTTTGGTCTTTCAAACATGTTTTAGGTGTCATTTAAACATATAATATCAGTATAACATTGCTGCATTTTTACCTCTCAAAACCATCCAAATAAGTTCATCTCTTTGTCTAAATGACCAAAACACTTCATGGGATTCGGCCATCCAAGATGGCCGAGTCCAATGGTCCATTTCATCAGTTTTAATCCACTATTTAGACCCATGCTAACTTCAGTCCTTATGTCATTCAAATCCATGTTTTTAACCCTCTTTAAAAACATGCATTTGAATCTTAAAGAAACCTCAAAAACAGTCCATAAAAACTCCATGGTTTCTATGTTTCAAAACATCAAAACCAACCTATCTTTTTCATGGGGTTCGGCCCTCCATGGTGGCCGAACCCAATGGCCATCTTTACCATTTTAAAACCTCTATTAATCAAGGTTAAAACCTTGGTGTATTCGGCCATAACCATGGCCCAATACACACCCCATTTGTTCCATGTTATTAAACCAAAATAACACATAAATACTTACCAAATTTCCTTTGCCTAAGATCCTTGCTTCCTCCCTTTTATTTCTTCCTTTCTTCCTTAATTCTTTGCTGGTTTATGCTTGAATAACTGGTGCCAAAACTTCTGTTGTTCCAGCCAGGAAAAACGAATTGGAGAGAGGGAGAGAGAGGTGGGAATTCTTGGATTTCCAAAGTGACAATCGGCCAAGAATGGTAACATTTTCCTTTTCTAGTTTCAGCCCCATCTCCCTTTCATCCTCCCTCATTTAATCTTGACAAAAACGATGGGTCATTGGGTGCCATCCAAGGCACCCCTTCACCCAAACGGTGCATCTATTCACATCAGCCATTGCATCTCATTCAATGAGATAATGTCACCCCAACCTTGGTGTCTTTTGCTTTGCCAAACCACCCTTTCACTCCCAACGGTTGGGATTGATTCTCCAAGGGTTGTGTGTGATTAACAACACCTTTCAATATCCATTTAACTCACTTGACTCAAGGCCCTTTTATTCTAACTCAACTCACACCACTTAACACACTTAATGCATCTCATTTTAATGCATTTGAGTCAACTCATTCTTAATTCAAATTAAATAAAATCAGTTCCACTTAACCTGATTTAACTCACCATTGAACTCATTTGTGGGCCCACACGGTCGGCTGTGGTCAACAAAGTCAACCCGACCCGTTGGGTCCCCCTTTAGCTCCTTGACCCGTTTTTTGACTCCATGACCCAACTATGGGTATTTTGGTCATTTGTACTTGGTTTTCACATGTGTATCAGGCCTACCCATTTTTACTACACATTGATTTCCAATCAGTTCAGCTTGACCCCATTTAATTTGAGCTTACACAATGGTCAAATTATCCATTATGACCCATTGGGTCCAATTGGGCCTTTTGACCCATTTAACCATTTTTGACCCAATTGATGTACATAACCCATCAAATCAAACTTGATATTTATATTGTACTCATATGATCTTAATTTGAGCAATGGGCCCCAGCATTTCCTTATTTGACATCACAAAATAATTAATTTACCAAACCAGGGGCATTTTCGTAATTATCCACTTCATTGAGAAATCGGGGTGTTACAGGTTCGGCCATGATGTATGGCCGAACCCCATGGAGATGTATTAATGATTTTGAGGCTTAGAATGGTTAAATGCTAGTAAATTTTTAAGGGGATTTTAATGAAGGAAACCATGGAGAAATATTGATGATATTTATGGTCCTAAACCTTACAACTAAAGATGAACCATGAACCATGGGTTCGGCCATGGTGTATGGCCGAACCCTATGGTAGTGTGTTAGTGACTTTAATGGGTGAAAAGATGGAAAATGATGAAGAATGTTGGTAGTTTTAAATGGATTTTAAGTATTGTAAATAATGTTTTAAAAGGGTGGAAATAATGATAAACCATGGACCATGGGTTCGGCCATGTTGTATGGCCGAACCCCATGGAGAGATTTTATGGACTTAGATGTGTTTGGAACCCTAGAGGTGATGGGGAATGTGGTTAAGTTAATGGACTCAAAATGTAGTTAAGGTTGATAAAAAATGGTGATCAAAAGTGATGATCTAAATGTGTGATTAAACCCCCTCATAAAGGGACTTGTTGTGGATCTAAAATGTTGTACAAGATCCAAGAAAAGAATGAGGAAAAGACATCATGGGTTCGGCCATGGTGTATGGCCGAACCCCATTACCCATTTGTGAGCCATTTTATGGGCTAAGTTTGAAGCTATGTATGATCAAAATGAATGGATATTAAGTCAAAAAAATGTATGATGTATACTGATTTTTAAGTCATGATTAATGAGGCATTCATGGATCCATGTTTATGGATCAGTTATGGACCTAAGGATGTAAAAATATATGAGTGATTAACCATGGGAAGAAGGAGTGGCAAAAATGTAATTATGGCCAAAATGAAGAACCATGGGTTCAGCCATGGTGTAAGGCCGAACCCCATGGGGGATGTTTGTGGACTTAGGGGCTTTAAATAATGATCTTATTTGCTGGATAAATGAAGCATAGGGTTGCTAGTTTTTAGACTCACATGATTAAAATAAATGTATGGATCAAAAAGGGGCCCAAGAACCTAGTTAGTGAGGTTCGGCCATGGTGTATGGCCGAACCCCACTAAGGCATGTATGATGGACTTAGGCGTGGTTAAAACGTGGGTTTAATTGTTGATGTGTAATAAGGTAAACGTGACCTCGCAAGCGGTGCGCGAACGGTGACCGAATTCATGGATGGAAACGCAAAGGAACACTAGTTGGTATTTGGTAGGATTCCTACCTTATTGTAAGCCATGGATTATGTGTGTATGGATGTTTTTCTTGATTTATTTTGGTAATCAAATGACATATTTTAAGATAGGTTTTAATGCTATAATTTGTATTTTATATGGCATATTGCATTTACATCTCATGCATGGCATGGGAGGGAAGAAATGAAACTGGAGTCCATGCTCCGTCGGGGCGACGGATAAACACACATGGGGATACCTTGATGTGCTTCATCCATCAAGGGGGGGGACTATGAGATTGTAATACCTTGATGAGGGTTTTCCATCAAAGGGGACATTATGTATGATTGAAGAGGGACATTGTATAATGATGATGTGCATGATGGGTGGGACTCATGACATATGACACCCATGGCATGTCATTGATTGCATGGTTTTGCTATACTATTTATCTATGTGTTTGTTATCACTAATCCATGTGTTGACCCTACTCGGAGTACCTACTGGGCGCGTTGTCTAACGCCTTACTTCCACCTTAGATGATGACGCAGGAAATGGAGGAAATGAAGGATCCGACAGGAGCCAAGCGTAGGAGCTTGGAGGAGCAAGATAGTTTATTTACTTAAGTTTATTTTGGAAATGTAATTTGAGTAACTTAGCTCGTTGGACTGTAATAATTTAGACTATTGCTATGGTTTGGACTTTTATTTGGACATTATAATTTTGAGGTATTATTATTAATTAAGTGATGTAACTTCCTTGCTACCTAAAATTGGTAGGATAGACTCTATTATAACTCCGCTTTAAGTTATATTCCGCAAGCTTACTTTCTACGTGTTAACCATTCCCGTGGACTTAGTTCCACGCACACGTAGGGTGGGCCAGTTAAGGGTCGGGCTTTGGAAGCTCGGACTTAACTCGCGTCGTGACGCCCCGCGCACTTTGTCACTCTTGATTTAAAAAAAAAAAAATAGACTCTGATTTTTGGCTAATAGCGTATTGAAAAGGGGCGGGCGTTACATGGCTAGCTATACGTGTGCGTGGACTAAGTCCTCTAAGACATTTCACACGCTTTACATTTAACTGCGGAAATATTATATGAATAGAATACTATCCATAACATGATATTATAAGGAAGGAAGCCAATCACTATTAACTTAACTTAAATTTAAATATCTAAAATCATCAATCAACCATAGCAAAATAAACTAAGTTATTACAATCCCAAAATGCTAATTATCTCAAATACATTGTTCCAAAAATCAATTTTAAATAAAGTAAGCATAAGCTGCCCAAGTTCCTAAGCTTGGCTCTCTTCACGTCCCAAGTCCTTTCCATTTTCTGTTCCATCATCTAAAGGGTAGAAGTAGGGCGTTAGTCAACGCACCCAATAGGAATTCCAAATAGGGTTATATGCATAGGATCAATATAAAAAATCATAATAGGAACATCATAGTAAAACTGTAAACATATTTTAATACCAAAGCAGTGCATGAATATCATATCCAAATCATGCAAATGTATGTGTCATGTCATGGGTGTCATATGCCAATGATCCCTCACCCAATCTCCATATCAAACATCATACAAGTCATAACAACATTTTCCTTGATATAATGAAACCTTATCAAGGTGTTCCCTTGGCCATTTACATCCACAGTGTCTTGTCATGGCACCACCAGGTCATTGTTATACCTCCCCACGTGTGTTAATCGGAATTACCGATGGAGCGTGGACTCCTCCCTCTGCGCAGGGTTTTTGGATTGGTTATTTATCCATTCCTTGAATGGATACCAACTCCATGATCATCTAACAGTTTGACCACTTTATTCTAACACTTTTGGAGCCCATGGATTCAGCCACCCATGGCCAAATCCATGACTTCCTTAATATCATTCCTATCTAAATAAACATGGGACATACCTTTACCTGACTCCTCCTTTCTTTAGTTTTGTATTCCTTTCCTTTCTCCTTCCTTCCTTTCTTGTTTCTTCAGCAAGCCCTCTGGGTATCGATGGCGTAAGTGGTGTAGAGAGATAGAGAAGTAGAATTATTTGTGAAATGAAGAGGAGCCGACCAAGAGTTTGGTTTGCCCCTTTGTATACCAGCTTAAGTCCTTTCATTCTCTTTTCATTACTTTTTGGTTTGTTCAAGGTGCCCCTTGGTTTAACCAAGGAAACACTTAGCTCCCATTGAGTTCCATCCAATGAGATGGAAACTCTTCACCTCCCCATCCAACTCACTTCAGATGGGAGTCCCTTCCACTTCCCTTTCAACTAAGCTCAATTCAAACATTATTAAATCCCATTGAACTCATTTCCCAACTCACTTTTAGTATTTTAATCTTAACTTAATGTAATATCCCCGATTTTCAGTATATCAATATTTACGAAAATTGCCTTTGAAATGGTGAATTAAAAGAATATGGTCTTAGAGGGATAAATTGTGGGGTCCATTGTTCAAATAAGACCCAATGTACATGTTATAATGATCAAAGTAAATTAAATGGTTAATGTACAACTAATTGGGTCAAAGGACCCAATTGGGACCCAATGGGTCGTGGTGGACATGTTTGACCATTGGGTGAGCTCAAGTTTAATTGGGTTCGGCTGAATTGAATGGAATGTTAACAAGTGTTAGTTATCTCAAAGGGTGAGGTGTGAAGTTGAGGGAATGGAGTTTCAAGGTTAAACAATACATCACACGTTGGAATGCATGGGAGGTTATCCCATGCATGAAACTCTTAGATAAGTAATCAATGATGTGGCAGTTTTGGGAGTTACATATGTGAGGAGTTGTATTTCAAATTCAAACATATTTCACGTTGGAATTGCATGGAGGTTTTATGCTATGCATGGGACTCCAAATGAACAGCCAATGGGAAGGATGGTTGGGTAAAAGACTAAGACACAAAACCGTTGGCATGTAGGAGTTTCATTTCAAGGATGAAACTCCCACATGAGCACATAATGGAAGGTGGTGGTTATGGAACTCAATATTCAAATATGACCGTTGGATGCTATGGGAGTTTCATCTTAAGGATGAAACCCCCAAGATGGAAGTTAAATAAGCATGTGGAGTTACACAAGGTCAACCAAAAGCTAGCCATTGGGTACCTTGGGAGTTTCATCTCAAGAATGAAACCCTAAGGGAGGCATTAAGCAAATGGGAGTTACAAGTGGGTTCACACTTGAACTAGGTTCCATTTGGTGGATTGGGGTTTGTATATAAGTTAAGTGTATGGTTTTGGTTAAATAAAAAGAGAGACCAAAATTTAAGTGGGTGAGGTTCGGCCATGGGGTATGACCGAACCCTACAAGTTGGTTTTTGGGATTTAGATTTAATTAGAAATCAAAAGGATATGTGATTGACTTGCTGTTACATAAACAAGGTAACGGGACTTGAACGGTGCACAAGTCGTACCTTGATGATGAGAATCCCATCAAGAGGAGGCTATGTATATTGTGATGGGTGGGACTCATTACATTTGCATACATACATAGCATTGTTTTTGTGAGTTTTGATTATCATGTATTATTATGTTATATGCATGTTTTATACTAACCTTGTGGTAGCCTTAAATGGAAGACCTACTGGGCGCGTTGATCTAACGCCCTATTTCTACCCTAGTGAATGACACAGGAAAGGAAGGGATCGAGGATCGTGAAAGAAGCCAAGTGTAGGAGCTTGGATATATGAATGGATTTTAATTATTAGATTTTGTTAAGTTATCATGGACATGTAATAACTTAGATATTATTGCTATGGTTTGGAATGGTTTGATTGAATGATTAAGTTAAGGTAATTTTGGATAAATGACTTGTACTTTGCTATCTAAAAATGGAGTAGTCATGGGTTCTATTATAATCCGCAGTTAGATTAAGTAATATTCCGCAAAGTTTATACTTTACTATGTGAGAACCATTCTCATGGACTTAGTCCATGCTCACATAGGTTTGGCCAGTTAAGGGTCAGACTTTAGAAGTCCGGACTTAACTCGCATCGTGACGTCCCGCCTCAATCACTTGTTTACAAAAAAAAATAAACTCTGTTTTTTAGAGTGAAAAGGGCGGGGTGTTACACTTAAAACTTGAACTCACTTCCAACTCAACCACACTTTACTTCGAGTGGACTCCTTTGTGGTTGACCAAGTCAACCATGACTGTGTAACGCCCCGCCCTTTTTCACTCGCCGAAAATCAGAGTCTATTTTTTTTCTGAATAGGAGTGAGAGAGAACGGGACGCCACGACGCGAGCTAAGTCCAAGCTTCCAAAACCCAACTCTTAACTGGCCAAGGATACGTGTGCGTGGACCGAGTCTACTAAAACAGTTCACACGCTTTAAAGTTATACTTGCGGAATAAACACATTGTGGAATTATCATATGAATAGAATTACTATCCCTATCCATTAATTAGCAAGGAAGTCAATCACCATATAATAAACTGAACTTAATTATCCAAACATGCTCCAACTATCATAGCAAAATAAATCTAAGTTATTACAGTCCCAAAGTGCAATTAACTCAAATACATTGTCCAAAATCAATATTAAAATACAGTAAGCAATAAGCTGCCCAAGCTCCTAAGCTTGGCTCCTTTCGCGTCCATCGTCCCTTCTATTCCCTCTACCATCATCTAAGGTAGAAGTAGGGTGTTAGTTAACGCGCCCGGTAGGAGTTCCAAGTAGGGTTATACACATAAGATTAGTATAAAATCAAGATATAAAACATCATAACGTACTTGTAAAACATAATACCAAAAATAGTGCATGATAATAGAGATCTTAATCATGCTGATAAATTACTATGCCATGGTTGTCATATGCCAATGATTTCCCACCCATCAACCATATCACATATCACATTGTCACAAGCCACATCAAAGTATTCATTGTTATGCCTCCCCACGTAAGCCTTATCGGTCCCACCGAATGGAGCGTGGACTCCTCTTACATTTCAAACATCATATAGCTCTTCCCGCATCTCAATCGGAATCAGTGTGGATTCCTCCCAAGTTTGTTTATCGGATACCCCGAATGGAGCGTGGACTCCTCTCATATGTTCCCTCCATGCCATGCATGAGATGCTGAGTGCAAAGATGCCATTCCTTTTCAAATTACAATATGCCGTCAAAACAGTTCATACACATATATATTTCCTATTTCAAAGTAAGTCATCATCTTGGAAAAATACAAAACCATATAAAATCCACATGTATTTCAATAAGGTAGGAATCCTACCCAAGTCCGATTTACTGTCATTTTCTTGTTTCGCACGAACAGTCACTAACCGTCACGTGAAAGAGAATCACGCCTCTCTACCTTATTAATCATACACATATATCAATTTAGAGATCAATTTTTCATTTCAGTCGAATCTACGCTCCATAATCCTTAAACTGGTTAAGACCCTCAACGGGGTTCGGCCATACGACGTGGCTGAAATGTGTTCATGTTCACCAAGACCCATCAATGGGGTTCGGCCATACAATATGGCCGAACCTCACTCCTTGGTTTTTGACCCTCTTTTAATCCTTTTTTTATTTCAAAACCATGCTGGTCAACCATCATTCCTTTCTTTTTATTTCTTAACCTGATAATCCATAGTTAATCAATTAACTTTTAAATATTAATGGACTCATAAAATCATTCATGGGGTTCCCGTCAACCACTCATCCTGCCGATGATAAAAGCCCGTCCGCAGATGGTAAAAACCCCTCCACGGACGACAGAAACCTGTCCTACAGCTTTACCACCCGTCCGCAGACAATATACAATTCCTCTGTTACCCGTCCGCGGAAGGTCGAAACCCGTCCCGTGGACGATAGAAACTCGTCCAGCAGACAACAACATATTTATGTTTGTTACCCGTCCGCGGACGGTTGAAACCTGTCCCGCGGACGATAGAAACCCGTCTGCGGACGGTGATACCCGTCCAGCAGACAACACCATATTTATGTTTGTTACCCATCCCCCAGACGATAGAAACCCGTCCGCGGACGGTGATACCCTTCCGCGGACAGTGATACCCGTCCCCAGACATGGACACCCGTGGATAGTCCTCTTTTGTTTGATGTTTGGCTTGACCCTTCCTCTTGGAATTTATTTCCTTATTCTTTTAAAACATGTATTAAATCATTTTTACATCAAATCCGTGAACATACTCTACCCACTAATCAAAGTTAGGGTCTTGTCCATTAACCTTTCAATCTCTAGCATCATATTTCGGATTTGAACAACACCTTATTTTTATGTCAATCTCATTGCCATTCCTTGAATGGATTTCAAGTCCATGGTCCCATAACCTTTTGACCATTCTTTTTAAATCAAATTTGAACCCCATGGTTTCGGCCATTCCATAGCCAAAACCATAGTTCCCTTAGTTTCTTTCATCAATACTATCTTATTTAAACATTACATACCTTTTTTTCTGCATATCCTTCGTTTCTTTAGGTCTGATCTTTACTCCTCAGTCCTTTTCCTTCCTTGTTCATTCACTGATTTCTCCAAGTGTAAGCCGAAAATGGGAGAGAGAGGAGAGAGAGAGAGAGAGATGAGAAGATGCCAATCTCTTTGAATGCAAGAGATGGATTTCGGCCACAAGTGTGGAGTGTCCCTTGAGCTGATGTCTTTTATGTGAAAGACCAAACCTTTTATTAGTGCTCTAGGTGTAACAATGGAGAGGTAGAGTGAGATAGAGAGAATGAGTTGGAAATTTTTTATGGAGGGGTCGGCCAAAAGGGTGTAGGTTGAGAGAGGAAGAGAGAGATGGAAAATATCTTTGTTTCCAAAGAGAGGGAATCGACCAAAGGAGTCTGTTGTGCCCTTTTGAAATCAGCCTAAGCTCTCTCACCTACCCTCATTACTATTTGGTCTTTCCCATGTGTCCCTTGGTTTAGCCAAAGAGACACATGGCTTAAGCTAAGGGTCTTCCCCTTCCCGACGTGCTTGCCTTGGGGTTTCATCCAATGAGATGAAACCCCCCATCACCCCCTTGACTCACTTGAGATGGAGGTCTCCCCAACTTCCATCTTGATTCATTCCCCAACTCATCTTAATTGAACTCATTCTCCAACTCAAGCACTTGAACTCAACATTAATAAATTCTTAACTCAACTCATGTGAATTCACTTTCCAACTCAAGCCACTCAACACCTTTGAACTCACCATGGTTGACCAAGTCAACCAAGGTTAGCCGACCATGGATGTTGCATTAAATCATTTGCCACCTCACTTGATGAGGTGGATTTGGGTCCCACTTGGCCATGTCACTCACATGCCACCTCATACACATGCCACGTCACTTGATGAGGTGGATCCCATGCCTTGGGTCTTAATTGGGTACATGACCCAATTAAATTAATCCTTTACCCATTTACTTTCCAAAATCCATTCATTTTGACCCATTGGGTCGCAATTGGGTAATTGACCCAATTAATTACATTTACCCAATTATTTGCAATCAAACCCTATCCATGATCCGTTGGATCATAATTGGGCCATTGACCCAATTCTTACCCATCTAAAATCCCTTCCATCCATAAATCTTAAATTCAACAAATTTAAAAATTTAAATAGACACAATCCAATATATTAATGCATTGAAAAATCTTGGGTGTTACAATAGTACCCTTTTTTGAAATTTTCGTCCCTAAAATCGAGAGAAGTAGGGTTTCAAACAACTTATACAAAAAGCTCAGGATGAGCTGCTCTCATTTTTTATTCAAGTTCCCAGGTGTCTTCCTCTTTACCATGTCGATCCCATACCACCTTGACGAACTAAATGGCTCGGTTCCTTAATACCCTTTGATCTGTCTCCACCACTCTGACAGGCTTTTCGATGTATGTCACGTTGCTTTGCACCTCTATGTCTTGTACATTCAGTACGTGCGATGGATTAGGATTGTACTTCCTCAACATAGATACATGGAATACATCGTACAAAGATGACAACTGTTTAAGAAGTATTAGACGATAAGCCACTTCCCCCACCCTCTTTTGAATTGGAAAGGGTCCCACATATCTAGGTGACAACTTCCCTTTCTTTCCGAATCACATGTGCCTTTTTCGTGGTGAGAATTTCAAGAACACTAAGTCTCCCACCTCAAACTCAAGGAATCTCCTTCTCTTGTCCGCATAGCTCTTCTGACGACTCCGTATAGTGAGCAGATGTTGTCGTATTACCTTGATCTGTTCCGTGGTCTCTGCAACTAGATCAGGTCTAATAAGTGTATGCTCACCAGCCTCTGTCCAACACACTGGTGATCTACAAGGTCTACCATACAACGCCTCGAATAGAGCCATATGGAGGCTTGCCTGGTAACTGTTGTTGTAAGAGAACTCAACCAGTGGTAAGTGATCCTCCCTTCCACATTTGAAGTCTAACATACATGCTCTCAACATGTCCTCTAATGTTTGTATTGTTCTCTCTGACTGTCCATCAGTCTGTGGATGGAACACTGTGCTAATCAATAAATTCGTCCCCATAGCTGACTGCATGCTCTGCCACACCCTGCCAGTGAATCGGCCATCTCTGTCGGACACAATAGTCCTGGGGATACCATGTAGCCCGATGATATCCTTAATATATCGTCGTCCCAAAGTCTCAGATGAATCTGTCATCTTGATTGGGAGAAAGTGTGCAGACTTGGTCAAACGGTCCACTACGACCCATATTGCATTGTTGCCCATTGATGACCTTGGCAACCCTATCACAAAATCCATGGAAATATGTTCCCATTTCCATTCTGGCACTGGTAAGGGTTTGAGAAATCCTTGTGGCTTTTGATGTTCAGTCTTGACCTGCTGACAAGTCAGGCAATGAGCAACAAAATTTGCTACATCTCTATTAAGTCCATGCCACCAATAGTGCTTCTTCAGGCCATGGTACATCTTGGTGCTACCCGGATGAATAAAGAGTTTTATTTGGTGTGCTTCGATCAACAACTCTCTCCTGCAGCTTTGAGGAACATACGTCCTGCCTCGGAATAATAGACCTTGTCCAGGCCGTAATTCCCATTCCGGTACAACCTCACCAGTAGACATTTTAGCCCATATCTCTTCCATTTCCGGATCAGTCCGTTGTTCCCGCTCAATCTTGGAAACCATGCTAGACCGTACTATCAGATTATACATACTCCCATGATTCTTGATGTACAAATTGAACTCTCAAATTGTATTCAGCATTTCCCATTCTTCATAATCAAACTGGCCACTGTTGCATGTGACATGCGACTGAGGGTATCCGCCACTTTGTTCGCCTTGCCAGGATGATATCGAAGCGCAAACTCATAATCTTGTAGATATTCCATCCATCTGCGCTGCCTCATATTGAGTTCCTTCTGATCAAACATGTACTTCAAACTTTTGTGATCTGAAAATACTTCAAATTTCTCACCATAAAGATAGTGTCTCCAGCTTTTGAGAGCGAAGACCACTGTGGCTAATTCCAGATCATGTGTGGGATAGTGGCGTTCATGAATTTTAAACTGCCTTAAACCATAAGCCACTACGTGTGGACTTTGGGTAAGAGAACACGCAAGTCCTTCTCCTGAAGCATCACAATATACTTCAAAGCCCTTGCCTCTTTCCGGTAAAATCAGAATAGGAGTAGTCGTATGCCTCTCCTTCAGGTCTTCGAACCTTCGGTTGCACACTTTAGACCATTCAAATTTGACTCCTTTCTGTGTGAGTTGAGTGAGTGGAGATGCAATCTTGGATAAGTCCATAATCAACTTCCGAAAATAACCAGCCAATCGTAGAAACCTACAGATTTTTGTCACATTCCTTGGGGCTTTCTAGTCTCTAACTGCTGCCACTTTAACCAGGTCCACGTCTATACCTTCCGCCGATATGACATACCGTAAGAAGTTAACCTCAGATAGCCAGAATTGGCACTTGTTTGCTTTGGCATACAACTGATTCTTTTTCAGGGCGTCCAAGACTATCCTTAGATGTTCAGCATGTTCCTCACGACTTTTAGAATAAATCAGGATGTCGTCAATGAAAACAATCACAAACTTGTCCAAGTAAGGACGAAAGATCATGTTCATCAGATCCATGAACACAGCTGGTGCATTGGTAAGTCCAAACGGCATGACCACATACTCATATAGTCCATACCACGTTCTGAAAGCCGTCTTCTCTATGTCTTCATCCCTAACGCGAATTTGATGATAGCCTGACATCAGATCAATCTTGGAGATGTGATTGGAACCCCTGAGTTGATCGAATAGATCATCAATTCTGGGTAGAGGGTACTTGTTTCTGACTGTCAGTTGATTCAATTTCTTGTAATCTACGCACATCCGAAGTGTACCATCCTTCTTCTCGACAAATAATACCGGTGCTTCCCAAGACGATGTGCTGTTCCGGATGCATACTAGTCTGAGCAGTTCATCAATTTGTTTCTTTAGCTCCGACATCTCAGCTGGGGCCATCTGATAATGCGGCAATGACACTGGACCAATGCCAGGATATAGCTTAATCTCAAAATCAATCTCCCTCTTTGGTGGCAAACCATGGAGTTCTGTTGGAAATACCTCTGAGTAGCCTTTCACTACCGCATGTAGTTTAGCCACCGGTGCCTTGTCTAGTCTGATGTTGTTCAATACAAGGTGGTACAATTCTTCATGTAATCTCCTGGTCAAAGGGATGCTCTGTTTTTCGGCATGTACCACGTATCGTTTTCCCTCGGGTGACCAAAATATCACCCTACGGAGATGGCAGTCAATGCTGGCCTGGAAGTTAGCTAACCAATCCATGCCAAAAATGATGTCGTACTCTGTCATCTCGAGTACTAGATAATTGAACTCAAATCTGAATCCAGCAAGTTCAGTGTTTACCGCAATGCATATCAGTCCCAGTGATGTGTCTCCAATAGGGGATACAATTGTAAGTGCAGTGGACAATTGTTGTAAGAGTGCCAGTCCCAGACATGAAAACAGCAGATACAAAGGAGTGGGATGCTCCCGAATCAAATAATGCAAAAGCATAGGAACTACAACTACTGCCATACCTTGAATCACTGAGTGATCCACCATCTCTGGAGGAGGAGCCAAAGTATACAATCGTCCAGATCCTGTCGGAATAGATGCCCGTCCTGTCTGGTGATGTAGTCTAGATGCTTGTGAATGAGCTGGTCGAGATGGAGGATGGAATGAACACCTAAAGTGAGAAGGTCTATTATTATGCGGACACTCCCTCTTGAAATGGCCCTGCTGGCTACACTGAAAATAGGAGCTAACACCTCGAGGAACCTGAGAGACGGATACTGATGTGGAGGGCTGATTGGAACGAAAACCTCCAGTTGACCCAGTAGAAGGTGAGGGTCTCCCAAAGTTGGGTCAGAGACTCTTGTTTGGGAGGAAAACATTTCCCCTGCTTTGGCCTCGGCGGTTGTCCACAAACCGAACTATCTCTGTCTGCTCTTGCTCAGCTATGGTAGATCAACTGACCACTTCCTCCAATGTAGGTGACTTGAAAATAGTCATTTTGACCCTGATGCTTGGTCGAAGGCCTCACTCAAACTTACGAGCCTTCCTGTATTCTGTGTCCACCATGTATAAAGCATAACATGATAGACGGAGAAACTCCTGATGATACTCTGCCACAGTCATTGTGCCCTGAACCAAAGATATGAACGCTTGTGTCTGGCGCTCCTTCTCCTCTTCTGGAAAATAGTGATCCAGAAACATTCCAGAGAACTGGTCCCATGTCATCTCAGTCCTTTCCCCCGTTGGATTTGTGGCCGTTGTTGTAACGCCCCTCCCTTTCTGAGATTCAGAGTCTAATTTTTTTTTTAAATAATAATATAATAGCACCGGATGAGGGTGGACGACATCACGATGCGAGCTAAGTCCGGACTTCTAAAGTCCTACCCTTAACTGGCCAACCATGTGTGTATGGACTAACCCATGATAAACAATACACACACGGAACTAAATAAGTCATGCGGAATTAACTAGACCAATTGCGGAAATAAACTGATTAGATAACAAGTACAAGTCTCCCATTAAAATTACTTGAACCAAAGATCCATTATCAAAACTATGAACAAACCATAGCAAAGTTACTAGCTATTACATGTCCATAAAATTGTAATTCAAATGACAGTAAAATATAAATCCATTCCAATACTCAAGCACTTAAGCTTGGCTCCCTTTTGGTCCACGATCTTCTCTTTCCCTCTTCCCTTTCCTGCATTATCCTCCAAGGATAGAATTAGGCGTTAGATCAACGCGCCCAGTAGGTTTTCCGATCAAGGCTACCACATGGTTAGTATATAAAACATTCATATATAGTAGTATATGATGATCAACAAAACATCTGAAATCAATGCTATGTATGTAAATGCAAATGTAATGAGTTCCACCCATCACACATATACATAGCCATCACTTGACGAGACTCTCATCGTCAAGGTAAACCACAATACTCTTTCATTTCTTCTTGATGATATTCCTCCTGGCGGGACCCTCATCGCCTAAGGAGGCCGATGTGGCTCTCATCATCATAATATTCCTCCTGGTGGGACCCTCATCGCCTAAGGAGGCCGATGTAACTCTTATCAACATGATACTCCTCCTGGCGGGACCCTCATCGCCTAAGGAGGCTTTCCATAATCATCATCCCATGTCCATGCATGAGATGCCAATGAATGTATGAAACATGTAAATAAATCTCATCATTCAAATCCAAGATGATAAATAATAGTATAACAAATGTCTCATAAAAAACCATCATAAAACCAAATATAAATGTGGTTACAAGTAGGTAGAAAACCTACTAAAACTTCGCTTAAATTTCCGTTCCTTTCTAAGCTTCACCCGATCACGACTCGCACGCCGTTCAACTTCCGTTTCCTTGTTTATACAACAGCAAGTTAATACTTAATCTTTTGATTTTCTTATTAGATTTATATTTGTGGGGTTCGGCCATACCCATGGCCTAACCTCACCAACTTATGATTTAGTCTTCCTTTTCATTTGATCAACCCTTAAACACTTTACCCTTCAAACATATCTTGGTAGGGTTCGGCCATACAACATGGCCGAACCATACCACTTTGATTTTGGACCCTTCTTTTCAAGTTCTTTGATCCATCCTTTCATATTACACTTTGACTTGTATTTACTGTTTTGCCATTGATCATACCTTTGTTTAACATTGTTAACAACCTATGGCAATAAACATTAATCCATTAAATTTAATATCCCAAAACCAATGTTTATAGGTGGGGTTCGGCCATACATCTTGGCCGAACCTCACTTATTTCATTTGAGTCCACTTTTATCTCTTGATTTAATAATTCCATTCAAGTGACTCATTTACAAAAACTACAATTCACCAAATACAACTTGGTGGGGTTTGGCCATACAACATGGCCGAACCTCACCTTCTAACCTTAACCATACTTAAATATTTAAAACAAACAATTATTTCTCATAGAGTATGGCCGAACCCATGGTTCTTTAGTTCCTTTAAAATTGATTCATAACAATCATAGCAATGGTCCATAATTGGGTCCTTTTGAACCCTTGAAATTCTTTAACATGCATTAACCATATATCCCAAAACAAGACCCTTTTTAAAATTAATAAAAATAGTCCACTAATTTCCATAACCAAGAAACCTTACATCCATATAAAGTGGTCCATGGGGTTCGGCCATACACATGGCCGAACCCAATGGTTCCCTTGGTTCAATGATTCCATCATATGTACTTAACTTAGGCTCTACTCTTTAACCATAATAACTACATGGTTCAGCCATCCAATGGCCAACCCAAAATAATAAACTTATCTTCATTCAACACATTTTAACACCCTTCATAACTTGTATGGTTTTATCTTCCAAAACCATTAAAATTAACCATAAGCCTATTAATCCTTTCATGGGGTTCGGCCATCCCCAATAGCCGAACCTTATGGCCTATGTTTTGAACCTCTTTAACATATAATTTGAGTCTTATTAAAACATATAAAATCTCTATAATTTTGCATGGTTTTTAGCCTTCCAAAAACCATCAAAATACCCAAATCATTTCATGGGGTTCGGCCATCCAAAGTGGCCGAGCCCAATGATACATTTTTACCATTTTAAACAATCTTAATCCAAGGTTTAATTCCTTGATGTATTCGGTCATTCCATGGCCCAAAACATGCTCCCTTTTTACCAATTTAATTAAACCAAATTCCATGGACTACTTACCAATTTCCTTTGCCTTTCCTCTTGCCTTTGATCTTTGCTTCCCTCTTCTTGCTTCCTTAGTCTCTAGCTAATTAGAAGCTTGAATCAATGGTGAAAACACCAATAGCTGGTTCGGCCAAGGAGGTGTGTTCTTGAGAGAGAGAGAGAGATGAGAATTCTAAGGTTTTGGCAATGTAAAACTCGGACAAGTGAGGGTGTTTTGTTTTTGTTAGACAGCCCCATATTATCTCATTACTCCTCATCAATTCTTGATCAAACCAAGGAGGCACTTGGTGCCAACCAAGGCATCCCTTGGCACCAACCATTGCATCCCTTAGCAATAACCCATGTGATTCTTATCTCCTCCCTTGAATTCCACGCATGGAAATCCACACCACAAGTACCCAACGTGTGGGACTTGTTTTGTGGTGTTTAAGACTATGGCAACTTCTTCATCTCCCATTTGACTCAATGTAATTATAAGGTCCTTTGATTTCCAACTCAACTCATCCAACTCAATAACCCAACTCACCCCATTTAATGACATTCATTTAAAGCACTTGAGTCAACTCATTATTTGATTAAATTCAACTCACTTCAGTCCCAACTCAACCTGATTTGACTCATATTTAAGCTCACTTGAGCGTCCACAAGGTCAAACATAGTCCACATGGTCAACACGACCCATTGGGTCCCCATTTAGCCCATGGATCCAATTTGACGCCATCACCCAATTATGGGTTGTTTTAGCCATTTGCATGTGATGTTCATATGTGCCTCAAGCCTACCCATTTATGCTCCATTTAGTTTCCAATCATTTCAGCTTAACCCCATTCAATTTGGGCTCACCCAATGGTCAAACAAGTCCATTATGACCCATTGGGTCCCAATTGGGTCCTTTGACCCAATTAACCACATTGACCCAATTTGATGTTCATTACCCATTCATGATAAATTGACCCTTATAATATGTTCTTATGGTCTTAATTTGAACAATGGGCCCCACCATCTTCTCATTTGCAATCACATTTATTAAATTCACCAATCCAGTGGCATTTTCGTAAATATTCATATTATTGAGAAATTAGGGTGTTACAGTTGTCGTTCAATTACTTCCCACCACTTGCCGACATTATCGATCAATTGTGAAGTAGCCAGCAGTATTCTATTTTCATTACTGGTGATCTTCAGTAATGTCAAGATCTTGGTGATATGTCTTAGCCAATTCTCCGCTCCTGCAAGTCCTTATTTCCCTTTGAAATGAGGGGGACGCTGTTGTTGGAAGTCTCTAACCATGCTTTTATCTTGTGCCTCATTGGTGGTCACATTTCCATTGTCGTTTATATGTTACTGTAGAACAGAAGTGACCACAGCCTGTACTAAGTTCTGCAGCTCGTGAGGTACCATAAAAATATTCATGTTGTTATGCTCCTCTTCCTGGTGTGGTTGCTGCACCTCTTCCTCCAGATGCGGGTTTTGTCGAGTTCTTCTTCTTCTCGGAGGCATTTTCCTAAGTCATTGAAACATCGTTTGACTTAGCTTTCTCATAAAGTTTTGTGTTTACATAGTTTGGGGAATTGCCAAATCAGCATCTTATATCTCTTGTTTTTGGGGAACTTTCCTATGTATCAATATTGTTTCTCAATTTGGGGAAATCTTGTTGTTTCTTGTTTTAGGAAAATATGTCCTACTTTGCTTTGTTTGATAAATCCATGTTTATAGTGATTGTCCTTCCCTTGTTATCATTCCTTTTTCGTCAAGTGTTGCTCTCAGATTGAAAGCTTTAGTCTGATTCTCAACAAAGTACATTAATACGGCCCCCATGTAGCAGATTCCGAAGAGTCGGTCAGTTGAGATTCTTATCTTGTCAGTGAGGCATGATACCGTATTAATCTTACTTTAAAAGATTCAACACTTCCGATTTCGCTCTGATACCAACTGTAATGCCCCACCCTTTTTCACTAGACGAAAATCAGAGTCTATTTTTTTTTTTAAATAAGGAGTGAGAGAGAGGGGGACGCCACGACGCGAGCTAAGTCCGACCTTCCAAAGTCCGACTCTTAACTGGCCAACGATACGTGTGCGTGGACCGAGTCCACTAAAACAGTTCACACGCTTTAAAGTTATACTTTTGGAATAAACACATTGCGGAATTATCATATGAATAGAATTACTATCCTTATCCATTAACTAGCAAGGAAGTCAATGTAACGGCCCGCCCTTTCCGAGAATCAGAGTCTAATTTTTTTTTTTAATAATATAATAACACCGGAAGAGGGCGGACGACGTCACGACGCGAGCTAAGTCCGGACTTCTAAAGTCCGACCTTTAACTGGCCACCCATGTGTGTATGGACTAAACCATGATAGATAAAACACACATGGAACTAGGCAAAATTATGCGGAATAAAAATAACTAATTGCGGAACTAAACTGATGCGGAATATAATCAATCTTAAGTTAACCATACATTCTTAGATAGCAAAGCACAGGTCATCCATTATAAACTACTTATACCAAATCAAGGTTCATCAACAGTTCACAAACCATAGCAAAGTTTACTAGCTATTACATATCCATCATATGTAATTCAAAAGACAGTAGTAATATAGAAATCCCAATCATCATTCAAGTGCTTAAGCTTGGCTCCCCTCAAGGTCCACGACCTTCTCTTTCCCTTTTCCATTTCCTACATTATCCTCTATAGATAGAATTAGGGCGTTAGATCAACGTACCCAGTAGGATTTCCGATCAGGGCTACCACATGGTTAGTATATAAAAACATGCATATATCATAATATATATGATCATCAAAAAATATAAATCAATGCTATATAAGTATGCACATGTAATGAGTCCCTCCCATCACGCATATACATAGCCATCACTTGACGAGACTCTCATCGTCAAGGTAAATCACAATACTCTTTCATTGCTTCTCGATGATATTCCTCCTGCCGGGACCCTCATCACCTAAGGAGGCCGATGTGGCTCTCATCATCATATTATTTCTCCTGGCGGGACCCTCATCGCCTAAGGAGACCATTTTGTTTCTCATCATTATCACATTCCTCCTGGAGGGACCCTCATCATCTAAGGAGGCCAATGTGATTCTTATCATCATGATACTACTCCTGGCGGGACCCTCATCGCCTAAGGAGTCTTTCCATAATCATCATCCCATGTCCATGCATGAGATGCCAATAAATATATGAAGCTTGTAAATAAATTTCATGATTCAAAAACCAATTGAAACATAATAATAATAACAACATATCTTATCAAAATCATGATAAAACCAATCATAATAGTGGTTACAAGTAGGTAGGAAACCTACTGAAGATTTACTTCAGCGTTTGTTCTTTCTTAAGTGTCACCCGTTCACGACTCGTGCGCCGTTCAAGTTTCGTCACCTTGTTTCATGTCAATAAGCCAATACAATATACCATCTGATTTCTAACTATGTCCAAAACCACTTTGTGGGGTTCGGCCATACCCCATGGCCGAACCTCACTCACTTTACTTTTTGGTCTCTCTTTTTATTTAACTTAAACCATTCATTTAACTCTACTTCCAAATGAACCTTAGTAGGGTTTGGCCATACAACATGGCCGACCCATACCACTTTGGTTTTGGCCCACATTTCAATTCCTTTGGTCATCTTATCTTTGATCATTTCATCCATATTTACCATGATGCCACTATACTAACCTTTGCTTAGTTTTCTTAAAAAAACAAGGTCCATATTCAAACCACCTTAGTGGGGTTTGGCCATACAACATGGCTGAACCTCACCACCTTAATTTGGTCCTTTACATCATTCATACATACATCTCCAATTCATTATGAATTAACACTAAGTCCATCAAATAATCATTAGTACATGGCCGAACCTCACCCTATGGATTTTATCCCATATTCCCTCATCTATCTTGCTTGGTTATTTACTGATATTAAGTCCATCATATACATACATAATTCTTGAATCAAAGGCATGGATTCATTCAAAATCTCCAACTATGTTCTTACTCCATATAACCATAAAAATAGTCCATGGGTTCGCCATACACATGGCCGAACCCTTATGGTTCTTTTGCTCAATGATTCCATTATTTATATACCAATTGGACTCTACCCTTTAGCCATGTTAACCGCATGGTTCAGCCATCCTATGGCCAAACCAAAACAGTAACCTTATCACATAAAAATCCCATAATCTTGTATGGTTTTTATCTCTCAAAAACCATCACAAATTACCATATAAATATCATATCATTTCATGGGGTTCGGCCATCCCAATTGGCCAAACCCCTTGGCCTATGATTTAAACCTCTTTTGTCAAATACTTAGCCTTATTTAAAACATTTAAACCTCTCCACCATTGATATGATTTCTATCTCTCCAAAACCATACCAATCATCAAATACTTTCATGGGGTTCAACCATCCAAGGTGGCCAAACCCTATGGTCCATTTTTTATCATTTTACAACACCTTCACCCAAAGTTAAAACCCTTGCTGAATTCGGCTATCCCATGGCCCAAAACATCAATTTTTATCTCCATATTAAACACCTTTAAAAACTTAAACCATTGTATGGTTTTTATCCCCCAAACTATACAATCAACCATAAATATTTCAAATCCTTTCATGGGGTTCGGCCATCCAAAGTGGCCAAACCCTATGGTCCATGTTTCTATCTCTTTTAACCATCAATATTCATATTCTAACCCTTGGTAGATTCAGTCATCCCATGGCCAAATCATGTTCCTTTTTAACCAATTTATCAAAATAAACTCCATGGATTACTTACCAATTTTCCAAGCCTTTCTTCTTGCCTTTTGATCCTTGCTTCCCTCCTTCTTTCTTCCTTAGTCTCAGCTGATTAGAAGCTTGAATCAATGGTGAAAACACCAAGGTATAATTTGGCCAAGGGGGTATGTTCTTGAGAGAGGGAGAGAGATAAGAATTCCAAGGTTTTTGCAATGTAGAATTCAGCCAAGAGGGTGGTGTTTGCTACTTTTGTTAAACAGCCCTTGGACCCCTCATTACTGTTTTTGTTAAACAGCCCTTGGACCCCTCATTACTCTCATCAAATCTTATTTAAACCAATGCGGCACTTGCTGCCAAGCAAAGCACCCCTTGGCACTTCCAACGCACCCTTTGTCACTCCCATGCATCTCATCGAATTCCCATTCATTTCATTTAAAACTATGCATGGGAAACCCACTCCACAAGTCCCCAACGTGTGGGACTTGTCTTGGGTGGCTTGAGACCAAAGCACTATTTCATCTCCCCTTTGACTCAATGAATTTACAAGACCCCTTTGCTTTCCATTTCAACTCAACCAACTTATAAGCCCAACTCACCATACTAAATGACACTCATTTAATGCACTTGAGTCAACTCCATTTCCTAATTTAAACCCAACTCAATTCAGTCCCAACTCAACCTAATTTAACTCACAATTGAGCTCACTTGAGGGTCCACACGGTCAACCATGGTCCACATGGTCAACATGACCCATTGGGTCCCCATTTAGCTTATTGACCCAATTAACTCCTAGACCCAATTATGAGTGGTTTAGCCCCTTTGAATGTAGTTTACCCATTTGCATCAAGCCTACCAACTTATGCTCCACTTAATTTCCAATCAATTCAGCTTAACCCCATTAAATTTGGGCTCACTCAATGGTCAAACAAGTCCATTATGATCCATTGGGTCCCAATTGGGTCTTTTGACCCAATTAACCATATTGACCCAATTTGATGTTCATTACCCATTCATGATAAATTGACCCTTATACTATGTTCATAAGGTCTTACTTTGAACAATGGGCCCCACCATTTTCTCATTTGAAATCACATTTATTAAATTCACCAATCCAGGGGCATTTTCGTAAATATTCGTATCAATGAGAAATTGGGGTGTTACAGTCAATCACCATATAATAAACTGAACTTAATTATCCAAACATCATCCAACCATCATAGCAAAAGAAATCTAAGTTATTACAGTCCCAAAGTGCAATTAACTCAAATACATTGTCCAAAATCAATATTAAAATAAAGTAAGCAATAAGCTGCCCAAGCTCCTAAGCTTGGCTCCTTTCGCTTCCATCGTCCCTTCTATTCCCTGTACCATCATCTAAGATAGAAGTAGGGCATCAGTTAATGCACCCAGTAGGAGCTCCAAATAAGTTTATACACATAGGATTAATGTAAAATCAAGATATAAAACATCATACCGTACTTGTAAAACATAATACCAAAAACAGTGTATGACAATAGAGATCTTAATTATGCTGATAAAATGCCATGCAATGGGTGTCATATGCCAATAATTTCCCACCCATCAACCATATCACATATCACATTGTCACAAGCCACATCAAAGTATTCACTGTTATGCCTCCCCATGTATGCCTTATCGGTCCCACCGAATGGAGTTTGGACTCCTCTTACATTTCAAACATCATATAGCTCTTCCTGTATGTCAATCGGAATCAGTGTGGATTGTAACGCCCCGCCCTTTTCACTATTTTAATCTGAAAATCAGAGTCTATTTTTTTTTTAAATTGATAGAGAGAGGGGCGTCACGACGCAAGTTAAGTCAGGACTTCTAAAGTCCGACCCTTAACTGGCCAAACCTATGTGTGCATGGACTAATTCCATGAAAACGGTTCACACATAGTACTTTATAATTCTTGCGGAATATTACTTAATCTAACTGCGGATTATAATAGAACTTAAGTCTACTCCATTTTAGATAGCAAAGTACATAGTCATTTATCAAACATTACCTTAACTTAATCATTCAAGCAAACCATTCCAAACCATAGCAAATATTAACTAAGTTATTACATGCCAACATCTAACTACTCAAATTACATGTCCATGTAAACTTATCAAAATATCAATAATAAAATCCATTCAAATATCCAAGCTCCTATGCTTGGCTTCTTTCACGATCCTCGACCCCTTCCTTTCCTGTGTCATTCACTAGGGTAGAAGTAGGGCGTTAGAACAACGCGCCCAGTAGGAATTCTAGGTAGGGCTAACACATGGGTTAGTATCACAAAAACATGTATAATATTATATCATCAAAACCATATAAAATCATGCCATGCCATATGTCTTATTCAATGAGTCCCACCCATCACATACATGTAACCTCTTGATGGAATTCCCTGCATCAAGGTATCCCCACAGTGGTCTTTCGGACTCCCCGACGAAGTGTGGCCTCCTGATTCTTCTTGATGGCAATATCCACATCAAGGTCTTCCCACAATTGCCTTACGGACGTCCCAACGGAGCGTGGCCTCCGGTTACAAATTCCCCTCCCATGCCATGCATGAGATGTACATACTTATATGCTATGCAATATAATTAACCATAGTATTTAAAAACTTCACTTTTGAAACATAATATAATTACAACATAAACCATCAAATAAGATAAAACCATTTACATATCCATGTTTCAATAAAGTAGAATCCTACCAATGACAACTAGTTTGTCCTCGCGTTCTTGTTCGAAAACCGTATACGACCGTATACTATTTGTGAAGTCCCGTCACCTTGTTACATAACAACAAGTCAAACTTAAGTCCCATAATGTCGAAAACCATATACACACTTTGTGGGGTTCGGCCATACACCATGGCCGAACCTCACCCACTTAAATTGGGTCTTTTTTGGTTTAACCAATCACTTCCAAGTAGTCATTTAAAAACCCTAAATCCACCAAATATAACTCTGTGGGGTTCGGCCATACACCTTGGCCGAACCTCACTTATTTTGTTTTAGTCCCTCCTTTGGGTTCTTAAGCCCTATTATACAATTCCATTTATACCTTAATCATCTTACCCACATAATAACCTAAGTCCAAACAACACTTGTGGGGTTCGGCCATACACCATGGCCGAACCTCACTTACCTTAATTTCTTAGTTAATCACTTAACAAGAAATCATCCACCGTTGGTAACCTCCTAATCCATAAAACCTTGGTCCATGAAAATCCATCTTAGTGGGGTTTGGCCATACAACATGGCCGAACCTCACCATCACAATTTTGTTCCTTTTTAATTAAATCCAAATGCCAATCCATTCATGTAAACATTCACATATTAATCAACCACCATTGTCACTCCATGGGGTTCGGCCATACACATGGCCGAACCCTATGGTTCCTTATTTCCATTAAACATTTTATTCATCTATAATTGGTTCTCACACCTCCATCCATTTAAATTCTTTTAGACCCTTTAAAAATAAAATACCATCCATAGCACTTGGTGGGGTTCGGCCATACACCATGGCTGAACCTCACACTTTTGGTTTTGGTGCTCCTCTTTCCATTTTTTTTTATAATCCAAATGCATCCAAGTCCATCAATTTTTCATTCATTTTAAACCTTAAAAACTTCCCCCACCTTCCATGGTTGCCATCTTTCACAACTTATTAATCACTAATGTTTCTTCATGGGGTTCGGCCATGTACTATGGCCGAACCCTATGGTTCCTTCTAAGATCATGTTCCTATTTTTCCATAATAACATTGTAGGGTTCGGCCATACAATGGCCGAACCATACTCTTAATCTTTGACCCTCTTTTCTAATTATAAAATTTGTCGAGCACTTACCGTTTCCGCGACTCCTCCAATTTGTCCTTTGCTCCTGCTTGTTCCTTTCCTTCCTTAGCCTCTCCTTCTTCTTTCTTGCTCCTTTGGCCGAGACTGACCTTGCTGCAAACCCCTTGCAATAATTCGGCCAAGTGATATGGATTGAGGGAGAAGCTTAGAACAATGTTCCAAATCCTTGTCTTGAGAGTGGTTGGCTTTGTGTGATGGTTTGAGATCACAAATCTTTTCTAAGTCTATACCTTGAGAAGTGATCGGCCAAGAGAGTGCTTGAGAGAGAGAGAGAGACAGCCAAGAGAGAGAGGGAGAGTATCAGATGAAGATCCAAGTCTTTTGTTCCAAATGTGGTGGTCGGCCAAGGTGATGGTTTTTGATTAAACCCTTGTGTAACTCCCATCTCCTTATCCTTCCTCCTTAATGCTTCCCTTGGGGGTTTCATCCTCGAGATGAAACTCCCAAGGCTCCAACGCCTGCAATGTAATGTCTTGTGTAACTGCCAGCTCTCCATTATTGGACTGTTTGGGAGTTTCATCCATGAGATGAAACTCCGTGTCCTTTCATCTCCCAACAATATGCTTGATGCTTTATGTAACCGTCCACCTCCCTTGATTCTCATCAATACCCCATGTGGGGGTTTCATCTTTGAGATGAAACTCCCCCCCTTGCTTCCCTCCAACGTATGGACAACCTTATTTAAATTTGAAATGGCAAAACCCCCCACTTCTCCATTTATGATTCAAGTGGGATCCATGAGATGAACACCCATTCCAACTCATTTACTCAACTCATCCTTTTTAACTCATTAATTTAAAGCCAACTCACTCACTTGACTCCACCTAATTATTTGATTTCCTTTCCAACTTAATTCAGCCTTAACCTAATTAGGCTTGAGCTCACCTAATGGTCAACCAAGTCAACTACAACCCATTGGGTCCCAATTGGGCCTTTCGACCCAAATAACCACCTTGACCCAATTAAATGCACATTACCCAATTATTTAAATTGATCCTTATAACATAACCATTGGGTCTTAATTGGGTCATTGCCCAACACCTTACCCATCTAAGGTTCATAACCATTAATTCACACTTTCAATGGCAATTTCCGTAAATATTGATAAACTGAAAATCTGGGGTATTACATGGATTCCTCCCACGTTTGTTTATCGGATACTCCCAATGGAGCGTGGACTCCGCTCATATGTTCCCTCCCATGTCATGCATGAGATGTTGAGTGCAAAGATGTCATTCCTTTTCAAATTACAATATGTCGACAAAACAGTTCATGCACATATATATTTCCTATTTCAAAGTAAGTCATCATGTTGGAAAAATACAAAACCATATAAAATCCACATGTATTTCAATAAGGTAGGAATCCTACCCAAGTCTGATTTACTGTCCTTTTCTTGTTTCGCATGAACAATCGCTAACCGTCACGTGAAAGTGAATCACGCCTCTTTACCTTATTGTTGGCCTAAAAGTTAAATCTGTCTCTCATGAACCAGACTGAGTTGTCAATTTCGTGACTGTGTCCGACTGAGTCCTGAGTTGTCAATTTATTTAACTAAGTCGTGACCGTCTACATGTCTAAGACCTCATCTCTGGATGACACGCACAGTCAAATCAAGCTTGAAGCTCCAAAAGACACGTTGTTTTGAAAGCTCGCACCAAAACCGGAAGAACTATTTGAATGCCAACCATCACAGGTATATGGACCATAGGACTGACCTAGAAGCCTTAGAAGCCTTTTTGGTTAAAATTGGAATAATACAAACAGGGTTTCTAAGTCCACTCTCTGCCTTGTGGAAAGCTCTTGCGATCTACCAAATATCTCCATACTTTTTGTGTCCTTGCAATCTAAAATGTTCATTATAGTTAAATCTTACTGATTGCATAGAATACTCATGAGCTCTCCACCATGTCCATGTTTTTCACAAAATCTGAAGTTTCTAACACTTGGTGGAAAATGGATTTTCTGAGCAGCTCAGAACTTCCGAGAACATATCTCGGAACGTCCGACGATATGCCTTTCATTCATCAGTTGTCCGGATTTCTGTGCAGCTTGGAACTTCCGAGAACATAGGCTCGGAACGTCCGAGGATATACCTTCAGATGATCCACGATTAGTCAATCGGATGTTCCGAACCGAGGCAGAACTTCGGATGTTCCGAACAGAAACCTTCAGATGTTCCGAGGATCAGTCAAACTATCCATTGCAGGGTCAAAATAGTTGTTATAATATAACCGTTGAGAATTCGACCGTTGCAACCTCGGAAGGTCTGAGACCCATCTTCGGAACGTCTGAAGATAGATCCATTGGAACTTTTCTAGCCTATAAATGTAAGGCTTTTTGGAGAGGAAATGATTGATGACTTGAGCCCAATTTTTCATACACTCTTCCAAGCTTTCCAACAACTTCCAAAGCTTACAAACTCTATAGTTATAATACTCTAAGCTTTGAATCTTAATCTCAAACACATTAAAAGCTCTCATAGGCATATCTTGAGCATCTTATGCTCTAAGTTGAATGTGTTAAGTAGAGATTCTCTCTAGGTTCTTAATCCTCATAGGAAAACTTTTATTTACCCTAGCCCTCCTTGCTACCATCTTGGTTGGACTTCATTGGAGCATTTACATCAAGCCAAGAAGAGGAGGACATTCAAGAACATGCCCAAACTACTTCAAGTAACTCAAGGCTAAGTTCTTGGTATATTTCAAAGCACAACTTCTTTCTATTACTTGTGAAATATTGTAAAGGGTCGGTGTAACCCTATTGGCTTTCAAGAGAGGTGTTCTCTTGGTGATTAGGTCGATCTACACCCGTGAAGTAGATTAAGCTTTGTAATTGGTTTCTTCTCCACCCGTGAAGGAGAAGGTTAGTGAAATCCTCAAGTGGTGTACTTGAGGCATGGATGTAGGCAAGGTTGCCGAACCACGTAAAAATCATTATGTCACAATTCTCCATCTCTTCTCATCTCCTTCACTTTATTTTGTACACTTGCTTTAGCTCATATCTTATTGCACACATAATTTGCTTAAACTTAATCTTGCTTGTAAATCACATTTAGAATATTAATTGAGCAAATTTGTATTGATTAATCATTAAAGTGCCCAATATTTAAATAGATTTTAAAAATTCCCCTATAGTCCTATTCACCCCCCTCTAGGACTATTATAGATATTCGGCTAGCTTGGCCAACACTTATTAATCATACATATACATATCAATTTAAAGATCAATTTTTCATTTTAGTCGCATCTACGCACCATAATCCTTAAACCGGTTAAGACCCTCAACGGGGTTCGGCCATACGACATGGCTGAAATGTGTTCATGTTCAACAAGACTCATCAATGGGGTTCGGCCATACAATATGGCCGAACCTCACTCCTTGGTTTTTTACCATCTTTTAATTCTTGTTTTATTTCAAAACAATGCGGGTCAACCATCATTCCTTTCTTTTTATTTCTTAACTTGATAATCCATAGTTAATCAATTAACTTCTAAATATTCATGGACTCATAAAATCATTCATGACTCATAAACATCATTCATGGGGTTCCTGTAACACCCCGCCCTTTTCACTCTAATTTTCAGAGTTTTTTTTTTTTTTAAATATAATAATCAAGTGATCGGGGCGGGGTGTTACAATTGGTATCAGAGCGAAACGGGAAGTTGAATCTTCCGAAATAAGATTAAAACGGTTTCATGTCTCACTGACGGATAAGAATCCCAACTGACCGACTCTTCGGAGTTCGCTGACTGGGGGCTGGATTAATTTACTTCGTAGACTCAGACTGAACAAATCAATTTGAGAACAACAATGAAAGATAGCAAAAGTACAGTATTATAATTGATCTATCAAACGTAGCAAAATAGGATATACATCCCCCAATATTCCCCAAATTGAGAAAGAAAACAAACAATAGGTATTTAGAAATTTTTCCCCAAAAAACAAAAGAAAACCAAGATTGCTTATTTGGAAATCTCCCCAAAATAGTGAAAACACAAACTGTATGAAGAAACTAAGGTAATTATGTTTTCATGACTTAGGGAAAATGGCACCAAAAAGAAAGATCCTACAAAGCAAGAAAGGGAAAGAAAAAGAGATACCACTCGTTCAGTATGAGGAAGGAAGGGAAAGATCTCCACCAGAGGAAGAGCATTCTCAGCCTAAAGAAGGGGCTGGAAAAACACATAATGAGGAAGAGTCACATCATTCTGAAAGGTCACATCACTCTGAAAAGTCACACCATTCTAAAGAGTCTCATCATTCTCGGCGAGAAAGGAAGGAGCGGGAATACTCATCTCGGAAGGAGGGAGAAGGGAACAGTGGTTTACATATACCACATGTTCCGCCTGAACTTCAGGGCTTAGTTCAAGCAGTGGTAACCTCTGTACTCCAGCAACATGTGTGAATGGGAGTGAAAGTTCCAAAGATGCCAGTGACCGGAGTATGGCACGAGAATTCCAACAACAGTGTCCTCCCTACTTCAAAGGGAAGGAAGGGGCTGTCGGAGCTGAGCATTGGCTGAAGAAGATCACTCAGATCTTAAATTTACTTAAGATCTCGAGTCATGCTGACAGGATTCTACTGGCTACTTCACAACTGATAGAAGATGTCGGTAAATGGTGGGAGGTGGTTGAGAAGCAGAGGGCACTCATACCAGTTAGGGAGAGGACGATCATGACACGGAATGAGTTTTCAGCAACCTTTCTGGAACACTACTTTCCGGAGGAGGAGAAGGAGCGACAGAAACAACTTTTTCTGTCCTTGGTACAGGGCTCTATGACGGTGGCAGAGTATCACCGGGAATTCCTCAGTCTATCCATCTATGCGTTTTATATGGTGGACACAGAGCATCGCAGGGCAAGGAAGTTTGAGAGGGGTCTACGACCAAACATCAGGGCCAAAGTGACCATATTCAAGTGCACCACATTGGCTGAGGTGGTCAGCAAGGCCACAATAGCAGAACAGGAGTTGAATGCAATGGTGTGGTTTGACAACCGCCGAGCTCCAAGTGGGAGGGTGGGTTTCAGCCCAACAAGAGGTTCCGACCGAACTTCAGCAGACCCACACCATCTGCAGGGTCCACGAGGGCCTTTCGTCCCAACTAGCCCTCCCCATCTGCATCAGTCACCCAGTCATTTAGAGGGGTGAACAACTGTTTCCACTGTGATCAGCCGGGTCACTTCAAGAGAGACTATCCAAAGCTCAATAAGCTCTCATATTCCAGAGGATCTTTCCGTCCACCAGCTAGGCCAGCTAACTCCCGAGGAGGCAGGACTTATTATCAGGCGGGTCGGGTGCCTAATCCTACTGGATCTGGACGACTATTTGCTCTAGAACCTCCTGAGGATGTGGATCATTCTGTGATTCAAGGTATGGCCATTGTCAATAGTTCTTATGCTTATGCATTGTTTGATTCTAGAGCTTCGTACTCTTTTATATCTGCATCCTTTATAATTGCTACTGGTACACTAGTTCAAAAGCTGTCCACCACACTCACAGTAGTATCCCCTGTCGGAGATCAAGATCCAAGGGACTCATATGGGTCAATGGTTCAATCAAGATCCAATGGTTAGTAGTTTCGATTAAAAAACAAATAAATGGATAAGATGAACTTAAACGGGTCAAGAATCATAATTAGGCCAAATTTCGTTAAATGGGTCAAAATGGCTAAATGGGACCCAATGGGTCGTGAATGGCATGATTAATCATGGATTGAGTTCAAGCTTAGTTAATTTAAGTTTATTAATTGCTTGAGTTTGGTTTGAGCTGAAATGAATGATGGGTTTAGTTGAGTTGAATTTATTAGTTAAGTTAAATTAAATGAATGAGTTAGGTTGGGTGAGTTAAATAAATGAGTTGGATGAATAAATATTTTAAGTGAGTGTATGAGAGTGGTGTGTGCTGATTACAAGTTTTTAAACAATGAAAAACGTTGGAATTGCATGGGAGAGGTACTTCATGCATGTAACTCCAAGATAAGAAATTAATGGAGGTGGCGTTTTTGGGAGTTACAAAGGTGAGAGGATTATTTCAAATGCAAATTGTATGCACGTTGGAAATGGTTTGGAGTACATGGTTTGGGTCTCCAAAAGACAGCCAATACATGGATTGAAAATCCATGCATGTAACTCCAAAGTTGGAGAATAAATGGGTTGCTGATTGGAGAAGTTACACACAATAGTTTATGGCTTTTTAAATTCAAATTTTAGTCTAACACGTTGGAGAAGGGGAAGAGTTTCATCTTAAGATGAAACCCCCATATGAGTTGCTAAAGAGAGAAGGAAGTTATACCAATGCATACAGCAAGAAGCCGTTGGGTACCCTTAGAGGTTCATCTCAAAGATGAAACCCCCAAGGGAGGTATTAAGAGATGAAGGTTACACAAAGGTTTCATATTCAAAATTGTTACACACGTTGGAACCATGAGGATTAACCACCTTAGATGGAAGGTCAAGGGTTAAAACGTTGGAGGGTTTCATCTCAAGGATGAAACCCCCAAATGAAATAAGAGTTGAAGATAAATGCAATAAGAGTTACAATTTATGGTACCAAAGAGATCACATGGGCTGAATGGAATTTAGCCAAAGAAGTTTCATTTATTCTATCACTATCTCTCTCTCTTGGACGTCCTCTATCTTTCTAGACCAAGAGCAGCAGCTGGTTGCTTAATCAGTCCTTGGATTGATCCCTTTTCATTAAGACAAGTTCAGCAAAAGGGAAGGAACAAGCCGGAGTGAAGATCAATTGGAGGAGTCGCGGAAACGGTAGGTTTTCGATAAACTATTTTTAATAAAGAATCATGATCCGGCCATTGGATGGCCGAATCTAACAAGGGTTAGATATTGGTTGGAAGTACATGAATAAGATAAAAAAAATGGATTATAGGGTTCGACCACTTGGGATGGCCGAACCCCATGAAAAGAATGGGTTAATTTGGATGGTCTTTTTGAACAAAATCATGGACTGTTTTTGGATGCTAAGTTAGATTGATTGCATGCTTTGAAAAGTTCTAAAATTATGGTTTTAAGTGTCATGTGTTGGGCTATGGATTGGCCGAACACAACAAGGAATTTAATCTTGAATAAGATTGTTTAAAAAGGAAAGAAAATACATCATTGGGTTCGGTCATTTTGGTTGGCCGAACCCCATGATAAGAGTGGATAGGTTTGATGTTTTAAAGGTCAAAAATCATGTCAAAACATGGTAAATTTTATATATGTTAAATGGGTCATCTTGTGGCCAAAATAAGTAAGTATGATGAGAAGATTTACATCAAGGAAACCTTGGGGTTCGGCCATGTGTATGGCCTAACCCTATGGACTGTTTTTTATGGTTATTTGGGTTAAGTGTAGGATGGATATTATGTGATCATTATGTGCTTTGATTTAAGAATAAGATAGGTTTATCTATGGACTTAGTGCTAAGTTTATAATTGGATAAATGGATCTAAACCATAGGCCATGAGGTTCAGCCAATTGGGTTGGCTGAACCCCATGAGATGGTATGACATTTCCATGAAAGTGTTTGATGGTTTTGTGAGATAAAAACCATATAAAATTATGGTGTTCTTATGTCAATTATGGACTTAGTATTAAGGTGATTAAACATGAAGGATGATGGAACATAGGATTAAAATCTCTAGGGTGAGGTTCAGCCATGTTGTATGGCCCAACCCCATCAATTGTTGTTTGATGGACTTAGTGAATCATTCATAATGAATTTGGGCAAATGAGATATATGTTTAAAGGGTTTAAATGACCAAAGAAAATGGTGAGGTTCAGCCATGTTGTATGGCAGAACCCCACTAAGGTGGTTTGGTTATGGACTTTGGTTTTTAAAAAAAAAATAAACAAAGGGTTAGTATAGTGGCGTTATCGTAAATATGGATAAAAAGAGGAAATGATCAAAAGAATGGACTTATGAGCCAAAACCCAAGGTGGTAAGGTTCGGCCATGTAGTATGGCCGAACCGTACCAAGGTTTATTTGGAGGATTTGGTTATTTGAATGTGTATGGAGTAAAATAAAAGAGACCAAAGTTTTAAATAGGTGAGGTTCGGCCATGGGGTATGGCCGAACCCCACAAAGTGGATTTTTGGGATTTAGATCAAACTAGAATCATATGGTCAAATGATTAACTTGCTGCTATGTACATAGGGTATTTGGATTTCTAGAACGGTGTATAAGCCGTGATCGAACGACGGTTCAAAAGAAGGGTCAAACAAAGTAATCTAGTGTAGGTTTCCTACCTTATTGTAACCACATATCTTATTCGCTATTTTATGTTTATTTGAATAAGTTATTTGAATGAAATGTTATATTTACAAATGACATGTTTGCATAGACATCTCATGCATGGCATGGGATGATGGTGTTGTAACCGGAGGCCACACTCTGTCGGGGCATCCGAAAGACCACTGTGGGGTACCCTGATGATGAGAATCCCATCAGGAGGAATCCGGAGGCCACACTCCGTCGGAGCGTCCGAAAGACCACTGTGGGTTACCTTGACGATGAGAATCCCGTCAAGTGATGGCTATGTTGAATGGTGATGTCTGGGACTCATTACATGTTCATTTCATACATAGCATGTTTTTATGGAATTTTGTCACACATGTATTATTATTATACTATTTGCATGATTTTCACTAACCATGTGGTAGCCCTATTCAGAAACACTACTGGGCGCGTTGATCTAATGCCCTATCTATACCTTTAGTGGATGACGCAGGAAAAAGGAAGAACGTGGATCGAGAAGAAAACCAAGCATAGGAGCTTGGGCACTTGAATGGACTATTTATGGATTTGTTATTTGAATTATTTGGACAATGTAATTTGGTAACTAGATTTGTTGGCATGTAATAAGTAGTTAAGTAGATGCTATGGATTGGTTTATTTTGGATGGTTGGATTGAATGGTAGATTAATATTATTTAGTAATTTTGGAGAATAAGATCTTGTACTTTGCTATCTAAGAATGGAAAATTGGAATAGTCATAGGTTCTATTATAACCTGTAACGCTCGCCCCTTTTCACCGAAATAGCAGAGTCTATTTTTTTTTTAAAAAAAGAAAAGTGACAAAGGGCGCGGACGTCACGACGCGAATTAAGTCCGAGCTTCTAAAGCCCGGCCCTTAACTGGCCAACCCTACGCGTGCGTGGAGCCAAGTCCACGAGTACGGTTCATACTTAGACGTAAGCTAAAGGAATATTACTTCTCAGTGCTGAATTAACAACAAAGACTATCCTACAGATTTGAGATAACAGGGAAGATAACATTCATTTAAATTTCTATAATACCTCAAAACCATAATGTCCATAATAAAATCCCAAAACATATCCAGTAATCTAATTTATTACATTCCGACAAGCTAAGCTACTCAAATTAAATTTTTCCAACATACACTTAAACAACATAATTAATCTGCCTTCCCAAGCTCCTAAGCTTGACTCCCGTCCCGTCCTTCCGTTTCGCCACCTCCTACATCATCAACTAGGGTAGAAGTAAGGCGTTAGACCACGCGCTCAGTAGGACTCCGAGTAGGGCTAGCACATGGATTAGTAATAACAGCATGCAGATAATATTATAGCAATGGGTGTTCTATGTCATGAACCCCACCCATCCATCTCATCCTCATCGTATAATGTCCCTTTTTCAACCATACGCAGTGTTCCAAATAAAATCCATACCATCATCGTGCCATGATCCTCTTGATGGAAAAGCCTCATCAAGATGCGATCCGCACTAGGCATCCCCCTTGATGGAAGAACCATCATCAAGGTATAACAATAAATACAACATCCCCCTTGATGGGAAAACCATCAAGGTATAATAATACATAATGAACATCCCCATGCGTTTATCGGTCGCCCCGACGGAGCATGGACTCCGGTTTCATTTCATCCTTCCCCTTTCATATCCCTCACATGCCATGCATGAGATGTAGATGCTATGTGCCATGTAATATATGTAGTTCAATAGTAACACAAGAACCCATCTTAAAACAATTACTTGATTATCAAATAAATCAAAGGGAAAAACATCCCATAATATTTAATCCAAAACCCATTTTAAGACATTCACATGATTTCCAAAATAATTTAAAGGAAAACATCACAAGATACATAATCCAAAACTCATCTTAAAGGCAACCACATGCTTTCCAAAATAAATTAAAGAAAACATCACCCAATCCATGGCTTACAAAAATGTAGGAATCCTATCGAATACTGACTCGCATCCTTTTACGTTTTCCATTCGATAAACCCGGTCGGTCGTCGATCGCGCACCGCCTGCGATGTCCAGTACCTTATTACACATTTATCATTAGTCCATGTTTTAACCATTTCTAAGCCCATATGAAAAACCGGTCACTATTTAGGTTTTGTGGATCTGGTCCCATGTCATCTATTAAACCTTTTACTCCCATAAGTCTTAAAATTTGGCCACCCTGGGCTTGATCAACCACTTATAAGGTTATTACATTAGAGCCCCTCATTCCATGATCAATCTCCATGGAATTCTTGAATTTGGCATTTAATTACGGTTTTGCCACTACCTCATTTTCCATGGTTAATCACCCATTTATCCATGCATGATTAAGTCCAAAAATTGATCCACAACCTAGGTCCATTAATGATCCCTAACCACGTTACAAGATCATTAAAAAATCAGCCCTTAACTTAGCCTCATTTCCATTGATTTAAACACGTGATAATTCCAAATTTTAGCCCTTTAAGCATTCTAATTTATGAAACTAAAATGCATCAACCCCAAGCTTAATTTAATCATTCATAAGGTCATCTTAATGCACCCAAGTTCATGTCCAACATACATGGGGTTCGGCTATGGTTCTTCATTGTGGCCCATAATTACGGTTATGCCACTAAACTTCCATGGTTTAATATCTCCTCTATTCATGTATATTTTAAGTCTAAAATTCATCCATAACTTAGATTCATTAAGGATTCACTAACCATGACTCAACATGAAACACAATCAGCCATCTCATTTAATAAGATTCTCCGTCATCTAAACACAAACATGGACCCAACCTTAGCTCATACAATGACCTACAAAATGGGTCATGGGTTCGGCCACACACCATGGCCGAACCCATGATGTCTTGTTCCCCATTTTCCTTGAATCTTTTGGCACATTTTAGATCTATCACAAGTCTTCCCATGAGAGGTTTACATCATGCATTTAAATCACCATTCATCATCCAATTTAACCCACCAAATGGATCCCAATTGGGCCATGGGTTCGGCCATACACCATGGCCGAACCCATGGTGTCCTTTCCCCATTTTTTTCTTGGTTCCATTGTTACATTTTAGATCCACCAATAATCCCTCCTTGAGGGGTTTACATCATGCAACTAAACCATATTCTTAGCCCCATTTGGATCATTACTTTTGTTCATTGAAACCCAAAATTCATCAACACATTATCCTTTAAACCCACCATTTAATCATCATTTCATCACCATAGGGTTCGGCCATGGTATATGGTTGAACCCATGGTTCATGATTCATCATTCATTGCTCCATAATGCCTATATTCACCCAAAATATTAATCCACCCATCTTCCCATTTTCCATGGCTTTTTAAACCCTAAAACCCTAGCAACCTAGGGTTCGGCCATGCACCATGGCCGAACCCATGGTTCACAATTCCTTCTCTTTTATGCCTTCTTAATGCCATAAAATCCCATTGCATTTTTCATCATAAAACCATTTTAATCCTCATCCACATTCATTCATTTACAACCCAAAAATCCATTAGCCACCTTCATTATCTTCCATTCATTAACCCTAACCATTTTACATCAAATGGCTAATCACCCACCATGGGGTTCGGCCATGTATGGTTACATCAAATGGCTAATCACCCACCATGGGGTTCGGCCATGCTACATGGCCGAACCCTATGGCCAATAATTTTTCTTCCAATCATCCCATTCTATGCTTAATCTCATAATTTACATAATGCACATAACCCATTTATTCATTTTCTTTCCCTAACCCTAATTTACCCATTTAGGGTTTCCTCCATCTTCCACCCTCTCATTTGATGGGTTTAACATCCATGACACACATTTATGTAACCACCATTAAATTCTACAAAAATAAATTCCAATTCTTAGACCCTAAACATCCAAAATTTCTTGTTTAAGAAATACTCACAATCCGACGTCTCCTCTGATTTCCGCCGCTCCCGTCGGTCTCCTTAGCCTCCTCTCTCCTTCCTCTTGATCTTTGATAGGTCAAGACTCTTGATTAATGGTGGTAATACCCAACCCTAGAATCGGCCATGGTAGGGTTTGTGTGAGAGAGAGAGGGAAAAATCATGAGAGGAGAGATGTTAAACCCTAACCTTAGAGTGATTTCCCTCCAATTTCCATTTTTTTCTTCTCTCCTTCTCTTCTCTTTTCCTTAACTCTCTTCCTCTCCTTCCTTAGAGCATGGGACTGCAATGGGAAATGGGAGGGATGGAGTTTGTGAAGAAAAAATGAGAATGAGATAACCAATAAGACTTATCTCCATTTTTTCACTTTAATTTAATGATCCCTCCAACCTTAAGATATTTTTTTTTAGATATTTTATTTGCTTTATGGTGGTGGTTATCCAAACCACCACCCAAGCCCAACGTTTTTTCTCATTTGAAGTGGGGTAGCTTGGTCTCCCATTTGACCACTTTATTTTTATAATTTTAATCATTTAATATTTAGATATTTTAGTTACTTTAATTCCCATTTATTTATTTAATCACCTAGGTTAACTCATTATACTTAACCTAATTCCATATTCCACCCATGGTTGACCAAATCAACCATGGTGGTCCCCACCAAACATTGACCCACATGCCACCTCACTTGATGAGGTGGAGGTGGGTTCCACTTGGCCACACCATCTTGGTTTAATTTTTTTAAACCACTTAGGTGATTTAATTTCATTGAATTCACTCTAAATGGATCCCCATTGGGCCCATGGCCCAATTACACTTCCATCTAGCCCATTTACCTTAGAGCACAACCATCTTGACCCATTGGGTCCCAAATGGGTATTTGACCCAATTTGACCATTCTTGACCCATTTAACCCTCATTAACCATTTAAATAAATTTAAATCCAAACATTAGTCTATTGGGCCATATTGGGCCTTTGTCCAAATTTTGGCCCAGTACCTTTTATCCCACCAATTTCCCAATTTTCATCCTTAAATTAACTTATATCCACATTTTTATTAATTTAAAAATTCCGGGCCCTTACATAACCTCGGTTAGATTAAGATTAAGTTAATTCCGCAAGTGTATTTGTACCATGTGTGGATCATTCTTATGGACTTAATCCATACGCACATGGGCTTGGCCAGTTAAGGGTCGGACTTTAGAAGTCCGAACTTAACTCGCGTCGTGACACTCCGCCCTGATCACTTGATTATTATATTTAAAAAATAAGAAATAAACTCTGAAAATTAGAGTGAAAAGGGCGGGGTGTTACAGTTCCCGTCCGCCACCCATCCTGCGGATGATAAAAACCGGTCCGCGGATGGTAAAAACCCTTCCGCGGACGGCAAAAACCCATCCTACAGTCATACCACCCGTCCACAGACAATATACAATCCATGTCTGTTACCAGTCCGCGAACTATCCAAACCCGTCCTGCGGACGATAGAAACCAATCCGCGGATGGTGATACCCGTCCAGCAGACAACACCATATTTATGTTTGTTACCCGTCCCCAGGACGATAGAAACTCGTCCGCAGACGGTGATCCTTGTCCAGCAAACAACACCATATTTATGTTTGTTACCCGTCTGCAGAAGGTCAAAACCCATCCCGCGGATAATAGAAAATTGTCCGCTGACGGTGATACTCGTCCAGCAGACAACACCATATCTATGTTTGTTACCCATCCGTGGACGGTCGAAATTCATCCCGCGGACGATAGAAACCCGTCTGCGGACGGTGATACCCGTCCGCAGACAGTGCACACCCGTGGACAATCCTCTTTCGTTTGATGTTTGGCTTGACCCTTCCTCTTGGAATTTATTTCCTTATTCTCTTAAAATATTTATTAGATCATTCTTACATCAAAGTCATGGACATACTCTACTCACTAATCAAAGTTAGGGTCTTGTCCATTAACCTTTCAATCTCTAGCATCATATTTCGGATTTGAACAACACCTTATTTTTATGTCAATCTCGTTGCCATTCCTTGAATGGATTTCAAGTCCATGGTACCATAACCTTTTGACCATTCTTTTTAAATCAAATTTGAACCCCATGGTTTCGGCCATTCCATAACCAAAACCATAGTTCCCTTAGTTTCTTTCATCAATCATATCTTGTTTAAACATTACATACTTTTTTTTCCGCATATCCTTCGTTTGTTTAGGTCTGATCTTTACTCCTCAGTCCTTCTCCTTCCTTGTTCATTCACCGATTTCTCCAAGTGTAAGCCGAAAATGGGAGAGAGAGAGAGAGAGAGAGAGAGAGAGAGATGAGAAGATGCCAATCTCTTTGAATGCAAGAGATGGATTTCGGCCACAAGTGTGGAGTGTCCCTTGAGCTGATATCTTTTATGTGAAAGACCAAACCTTTTCTTAGTGCTCTAGGTGTAGCAATGGAGAGGTAGAGTGGATAGAGAGAATGAGTTGAATTTTTTTATGGAGGGGTCGGCCAAAGGGGTGTAGGTTGAGAGAGGGAGAGAGAGATGGAAAATATCTTTGTTTCCAAAGAGAGGGAATCGGCCAAAGGGGTTGGTGTGTGCCCTTTTGAAATCAGCCTAAGCTCTCTCACCTACCCTCATTACTATTTGGTCTTTCCCATGTGTCCCTTGGTTTAACCAAGGAGACACATGGCTTGAGCTAGGGGTCTTCCCCTTCCTAACGTGCATGCCTTGGGGTTTCATCGAATGAGATGAAACCCTCCATCTCCCCCTTGACTCACTTGAGATGGAGGTCTCCCCAACTTCCATCTTGATTCATTCCCCAACTCATCTTAATTGAACTCATTCTCCAACTCAAGCACTTGAACTCAACATTAATAAATTCTTAACTCAATTCATGTGAATTCACTTTCCAACTCAAGCCACTCAACACCTTTGAACTCACCCATGGTTAACCGACCATGTATGTTGCATTAAATCACTTGCCACCTCACTTGATGAGGTAGATTTGGGTCCCACTTGTAACGCACCACCCTTTTTCACTCTCTTCTTCCCGTAAATTCAGAGTATAATTTTTTTTTATAACAGAGTAGAGTGATAGAGCGCGGGACGTCACGACGCGAGCTAAGTCCGAACTTCCAATGTCCGACCCTTAACTGGCCAACCCTATGTGTGCATGGACTAAGTCTACGGAAATGGTTCACACATAGCAATATTAATGTGCGAAATAAAATCATAACCTGCGGAATCATAACATCAAAATGCGGAATCATAATAGAACCAAGTTCTATTCCAATCAGATAGCAAAGTACGTCAAGTCCTTATCCATAATTAAAACATCATAATTATCCAGTAAATCTTCCAACCATCTAAGTTATTACATTCCGTAATCTAGATACTCAAATACAAGTTCATGAGTAATTTTATTCAAAACATATAAAATAAGTCTTCCAATCTCCTATGCCTGCCCCATCTTGCGTTCGTCATTCTCCTGATTTCCTGTATCATCAACTAGGGTAGAAGTAGGGCGTTAGAACAACGCGCCCAGTAGGTATTCCAGTTACGGCTAACACATGGTTAGTACAAAACATATATAATAATATAGTGATGTCAAAACCATATAAAATCTATGTCATGCAATGATGACAAATATGCAATGAGTCCCACCCATCACATGTACATAAATGTACCCACCACATAGGTCTTTCGGACACCCCAATGGAGTGTGGACCCTCCGGATTCTTCATAATGGAAAATCACATCAAGGTAACGCACATAGGTTTTTCGGACGCCCCGACGGAGTGTGACCCCTCCGGTTATAAATCCTCCACCCCATACCATGCATGAGATGCCAATGAAACACATGCTATTTTATAACATAAAAAATTGCATTTAAAAATCACATTTAAATCACATGATCTTTCCTCATATAGACATAGCATTTAAAATCTACCTTTGAAATATATCCAACACATGTTATTTATATAAATAAACATAGCATATGAAAATTCAACATAAAGCATATCCTTTGAAACATAATCTCATAAAAAATAAGATAAAATACAAAGTAAATAAACCCATGGTTTCAAAGAGGTGAAATCCTACCAAAGACCGCTAACGTGTGCTTGCGTCTTTCGTCCAAGAACCAATCACCGATCGCACACCGCTTGCGAGATCCCGTTACCTTATCATATAAGAATAAATCAATACCAAGTCCCACTTGATTTACAAGGTTCTAAGTCCATAAACAAAACCCCATGGGGTTCGGCCATACACCATGGCCGAACCCATGGTCCATTAATTCAATTAATTGTATGGCCGAACCCATGGTCCATTAATTCAATTAATTACCATAATGCCATTGTACATAGCCATAGTCACTTTCCTTGCTTAGGTTCCAAATAATCCATTCATACTTCTTTTATTCCAACACATAGTCCGATGAAATAAATCATGGGGTTCGGCCATACACCATTGCCGAACCCTATGTCAAATATTTCCATACATTTACAAATTGCCATTGTTTCCCTCCTTCATTTAAATCTAACATAACTAGACCCTATAAAATTTCCTTAACCAAATCAAGTCCATCAAATACACCTCATGGGGTTCGGCCGTACATCATGGCCAAACCCATGATTCTCCACTTTAGCATGTAATTACAACTTTGCCATTGGCCTAATTATTTCCAACCTTTTGTTCATTAATACATCAATCTAAACTCATAAAATATGTTCATAATTCGATTCATAATTCAACCATTAACCATGACTTAAATGCCATAAGATCCCTTAATTTGGTCCATGGGGTTCGGCCATACACCTTGGTTGAACCCTATGGTGTATAACTTCCCAATTATAGAAACTTCCATAATTAACAAGTCCACAATTTAAAAGGTCCATATTTAGAAAGTTTCTTAATTAATCAACCACCCTTCCATAATTAGAAGGTTTCCACATTTACCATCCAAACTTAGAAGCTTTCTAGTTTAGCCAACTCCTTCCAAAAATAGAAACTTCCCAAATTAGTAACCATTTTTCATACTTAGATAGTTTCCTAGATTAGAAACCATCTTTCCAAAATTAGATAGTTTCCTAATTTAGAAACCATCTTTCCATAATTGGATGTTTTCCAAATTTAGCAATCCAAATCCAAAATTAGATAGTTTCCTAAATTAGAAACCATCTTTCCTTAATTAAATACTTTCCAAATATAGCAACCAAAATCTATCTCCATTCCAAAAACAACCCCATGGGGTTCGACCATACACCATGGCCGAACCCTATGGTTCATGATCTTGACCATTTATTTAAATCCAGTACTTTTTTATCAATATCCTTCCCATGGGGTTCGGTCATACCCATAGCCGAACCCTATGGTTCATGTTATGCCAAACCAAGAATCCATCATTTAAACTTCCAATAAAATCATTAACCTTAGGTCCATATAATTCAATGCCTAAGAAAACCCCAAATTCATAAATTAATTTGGTGGGGATCAGCTATACACCATGGTCGAACCTCACCCCTCCAAACATCATTTTACCTTATCAATGATCTTCCATTAAAAATCACCAACAACATCTATCAAATCTTTCCATTCAAATCATCAAACCCATTTCCAATCTTCTTCCATGGGGTTCGGCCATACACCATGGCCGAACCCTATGGTTCTTTATTTCAAACATAAATTTATCAAACAAAGTACTAACCTTTTTCCGATTTCTTGTTCTTCTAATCCTTCTCCTTTCTTCTTAATTCTTTCAACCAAAAACTCCTCTTGCTTGTTGCCTTCTTCTTCTCCTTGCTCTTTACCGTGAGAGAGAATGAGAGATTGAGAGAGATAGAGAGAGAGAATTCAAATAGAGTGCAACCTTGTGCCCTTGTCCCTCTCTCCATTTTATATTTTTCCCTTGGTCCATATTTAGGAAGTGCTTAAGATAGCTACTTCCCCCTCTTAGGCCGTACGCCCCTTCTCTTTCCCTTTTAATAAAACCCCACACGGCTAAGACTTATTTAGACCACGCCATGTGCACCTTTCCTTGTACCTTAATTGGAAGTTGCCGACCTCCCCTCTTTAGTAATGTCCCATTGCCGTGTGCCCTTATGTTTAATTTAGACACTTCTTTTATTTATTTTAAGAAGATATGCACACCTTTTTTTAAAGATCCCATGCGCCTATGATAGATTTTATTGTCTAAAATTCGACCAAACTTATGCCATACACGGCCATAAAATCTTTTAATTAATTTTTGGACACAATGCATTACTAAAATAATTCAACCCATTTAATTTTGATAAAACCAATTCCACAATTAATTGGGTCCTAATTGGGTCATGGCCCAATTCTTTATCCAAATAAGATCCACATCTCATACTCATCAATTAAATGGATAATAATAAATTGAAAATCCGAGGTGTTACACCACTTGGCCATGTCACTCACATGCCACCTCACTTGATGAGGTGTATCCCATGCCTTGGATCTTAATTGGGTGCATGACCCAATTAAATTAATCATTTACCCATTTACTTTCCAAAATCCATTCACTTTGACCCATTGGGTCCCAATTGGGTAATTGAATCAATTAATTACATTTACCCAATTACTTGCAGTCAAACCCTATCCATGATCCATTGGATAATAATTGGGCCATTGACCCAATTCTTACCCATCTAAAATCCCTTCCATCCATAAATCTTATATTAAACAAATTTAATAATTTAAATAGACACAATCTAATATATTAATGCATAGAAAAATCCTGGGTGTGACAATGACATGGTCGACCATGACACATGGCACTTGGTGTCCCACTCAGCCATGTCACTTTCATGCCACCTCATATACATGCCACCTCACTTGATGAGGTGGATGTATACATTGGGTCTTAATTTGGGTAGCTGACCCAATTACATTATCCTTACCCATTTCCTTACAATTAGCTCATTTATGACCCATTGAGTCCCAATTGGGTAATTGACCCATTTAATCACATTTACCCAATTACTTTCAAATCAAATTCTAACCATGATCCATTGGATCTTAATTGGGTTATTGACCTAACTCCTTTACCCATCTAAGGCCCATTTCATCCATAGACCTTAAATTTAACCAATTTAAAAATTTAAATAGATAAAATCCAATATATTTATGCATTGAAAAATTCGGGTGTTACACGAATCCGACCCATCCTTTTGATATCTTGCTCGGATACCATGTTAAAACACATGAGTTAAAAATTGGCTTATAAGGAGAGGATGTCCATGCATTTATAAATCCCAAGTTCTCAAAACCCATAGGCAATATGAGGCATGCTAACATGTACAATGTATTCATGCTTTTCCATTTGATGATGTAGAGTAGTATTGAGTAGTGTTGTAAACATGCTTGCTGATTAATCAAATTTTAAATAGAATCCATGTCAAAACCACATCCGTATGCTGGTATATATAATAATAGAATTAGGAAATTGTGTGGAAGTAAATTGATCAAATTCACGAATTTTATCTATTGAATCATATTTGATGAATTAAATCACAAATTATTGAAATAAATAAGTATGCAAATTAAAATCGATTAAAACAAATCAGGTAACAGTGATAATGAAAGAAAGTAGTAAAAACTTAAGAGGGATGGGATTGAAGATTTCCTGCATTACTTATCATCCGATAACAAGATAAACAAACTAGAATTTCAATTAAAATCTGACTTTCAAAAATAATCTCATAAAGATTGAATTTCATGCCTACACATGTACAAAGGATAAACTACAAAGTGAGTCTAACACAAAATTTAGCTGCAAAATCTAATAAAGAAACGAAATTGCCAATAAAATCCACTTCGTAGTGAAACCTAATCTCATAATGATTGAAAATTTATGCCTACCCAAATTATGAAAAAGTGATAAAGAAATTCAAATACAAAATCATATCAAATTTAAAACCTATAAATAAAAAATAAAATGAAAAATATTTGTCACACATTAGATATGCACTTAAGCGCATTCTAATAATGACGTTGCATCCCACACTGTAATTATTTAAAGTAATCATAAATACCATCAATGGTGAAAAACTAATTACTAATTTTCCGCACTTCATCCAATCATAAAAATCATTTTTTATTTTTTATTCGTAAAACTAAAAGAAAATCACATTCATTCGATAAAAGAATAATCAAAATTCATAAAAATCATTTTTTTTATTTTTTGTTCTCAAAAATAAAAGAAAATCACATTCATTCGATAAATGAATAATCAAAATTCATTTGTAGACATCTAAAACTATCTGTCTGTATAAAACATTAGTAAAGGGTAATAATATGATAGGGGTTGATGACATCCTTCTAGATCATACAATTTAATCTTAAAATTATTTTTTTTCTTTTTTATTCAATAAATTCTCTATTTTAATAATATTATATGATAAGAATAAGTGAAATCTTCAAAATTCACAAAACCAAATAGTAGAATGCATTTTCTATTTTTAATAAATATTTAGATATTTTCTAGCATCAAAATGAATCACAAACATTCACTATATTAACGGTTTAAATTAGTTTGACAATCACTCAAAATTATATCTTTTATATTAGATAATAATAAAAGTTAAAATAAAGAGATTATTTTTTTCCATATTATATAAATTATAAGGGAGATGTTATACTTACCTTCTAAATTATACCGTAATATACGTGGAAAATTAAAATTAATTCATTTTTTTAAAATTAATTAAAATACTAACAAAATAATTTGTTAGATGATTATCAGAACGTAGAAAAATATGTTATTATAAAGCGACCTTACTCGTTTCAGATACTATAGATATCAACTTACAGTAAAACCCCTATAAAATAATATTCTTGGGATCAAGAGAAATTATATCTTAGTGGGGTTATTGATTTATCAATAAATGCATAATTTATTAATTTATCGATAAATGAATATTTATTAATTTAGAGAGAATATTATGTTTCTACTAGTTATACATGTATGGCTTATAAATTCAAAAACAATGGTTGTGGTCAATAGTTTTTACGTAGAAGCCCAAAAGACTCTAAAAGAGAAGAGAAAAAAATTGTAGTTTACCAACAGTTTCTCCAAATGAGGCCTTTCAAACAGTAGTAACCTTAAATAATTATTTGTTAAAACATGAAAAAATATAGCAGAGGTGGTGTATGCATTGCAAAAAATTAAGAATGAGGTTGTGTTCAGTTTAGGTATAAAGAAAAGGCGGACAACCGTAGATGTATATTTTGAGAAAGAGTTGAATTGAGTAAATATAAGTTGTCAAGTAAAAAGTTACTCAATACTGTATTATGAATTTTTGTTTGCTATTTTTTTATATGCTTCATCAATTATTAATTTATATTTCGTTGTGCCATTAAATATTTCTAAAAAATATAATTATCTTATGCATTTAGTGAGGTTATTAATTTAGCACACTGACCCGAGTTGAGACCAAAAATTTTTATTATTTAAATAAAATTATTAATTTATCAAATATTTATTTATAGAGATTTTACTGTAAAACACATTATCAAACTTTGTGCAGGCGTGAGAAAGAAACTTCAAAACCTCGTAAAGCTCCTTTCTTACACACATTTTCCTTTCTTTCCCGTCTCGAAATCTTAAAACATGTTTTATGGTTTAGACTTTTGACAGTAACTCGTTATATAAGTTTCTAACCAGACAATCGGCGCTCCCCATACTTAATGAACTTTTGAGTCGAGTTGAGGCAATCGGAGACATGGACAAGACTTTTAAAAGTCATTATTCTTGGGTGGATAAAAGATTGAAAGGTTGCGAAAAGAAGAGCTTCGCGTTGTTTGAAGGTAAGGGAAGCAGGGCCCCTCTGAGGTGACCTAGTTTCAAATTTTCCAAAGGATGCATGAAGACTTTTCATGTAATCTTTAGGCCTTTTATCCAGAAAGAAGATAGAATGCAATTTCAAGAAACAGACAAAAGGATAGGTCCATTTCTCTATTATTGAGTTGAAGGAAGGAATTTATTGGAGTGATAGAGAAAGGTGGGAGTTTGCAAAGGTGATAAGGAGGAGAGGACCATTGTCTGTAAGAGATTTAGAGGGATGTGACTAGGCAGAATATATGACAACTGGACCATTTGAGTTTTGAAGTGCACCACTGATCAAAAGTTTATTGATTCCAGCAGGCCTCCTAAATGAAGGAAAAGATCCAGGAATATGATGTCAGTCTCGATCTGATTCCATGGAAGGTTTGGACCCGACACACTTGATGCACTTGCCCACTATCTACAATTCATCATCCATGATTCTCAACCTTTTGAGTTGGACTTTCCCAACTCATCAAAGCAATATCCTCTGGCTGTTTTGAAAAGATTATCTTTTAATTCCTTCTTCAAGTGTTTTCGTTGTGGCAAGTGATGCAAGTGGGCTGGTCCAAATTTGACGTAATTAAGACAATACTATTTTGAGTATATCGGCCAAAATATTGGTTTTTCTGTGCTCATATCATAGATAACTCTAGTAGATATATGCAATATTCCTGAAATATTGATCTGATCTCACCCCATTAACAAGTTGTTTGTGCTGTTTATGGTCAATTTGTCAGTCCGGATAATTGCTTGATGGTTGATACAGCCAGACCTTTCTCCAAATATGCCAGTTGGAGATGGAAGTCGCCACTAAAGTCAATCAGTCATGCATTTTTTAATCCTTCAATTCTCAGCTAAATTCATTTATAAATAAATAGATGTGCAGTTGAGAATATTCAACTTATTTACTAAATAGACGAAAAAACTTCAACCTGCGATTGTTTTCTGAGTTAAATTTTTATTCGATAGATGGTAACACACATTTTTATAGTTTCCAAATTGGTTTGAGGAGTCTACCCTTATCCATCCCAAAGCAATCTAGGTTCGTGGAAAACCAGCTGCACTGACCCATTTACAACTCTAAATACAGGAAAGTGAAGAACAGATGTTCAACACCAAGACATGGCCCAAAGTATCTATACATATAGCAATGGGGATAATTCTGATTTAGTTTGATAGCAATGAGGAATAGTCTCCAACGGGAGGAAATATGGAACTACACCAATCAAATTGTTTAAAATAGAAAAAAATTACATCTCACAATCCAACTCACAAAGGATATTTTCACCCATTAGTGAGTTGTTCAAAGGCCAGGTTCAGACTGGCTTTCCTCATCAAAGCCCAAGCCCATTTGTAATTACATCGAGCTTTGCAGGCTGAGGCCTGAACCCACCACCATTTGGATAAATAAGAAACCCAAGCCCTGGCATTGGTGCCCGTTTGTACTTTATTTAAACAAAGTAAGTTTAAAGGCCACTTTAAAACCTAATTTCAAATATAAATTAAGTAAAACGTAAAATCACAAGGCCCAATTTCAATTAATAATGAGATGCTTGACATTTGTAACAATAAACAACATCATTGTTGATACCAATGTCATATCACATAAGGGAAAACACAAACCAGCTATTCAAAATAAAAAATTGACAAAACTAACCATTTAATAAATGTTAGTGTCCCGGTTTGACCGAGTCACTTTGTTGTCAATTCCGTAACCTAGAAGAGTATTGTCTTGGACGATTGAAGACAATGTATCAAAACTCAAGTGGTGAGAAGATTGAATCAAGACCTTAAGATGGAAGATCAAGTGCCTAATTCAAGCATCATCAAGTGTATGGCAATCAGATTGGTAAATTGGCCACAGATGACATTAGGGTGAATCCAACACCCCTAGGAAGACCTGGACTAGGCTTAGAGAACATATTGGTAACCACAATCAAGCCTAGTGGACCATGACAGCCAATAGAACCAAGTAGGTTTAAACTTGTAAAATCTGATTTTCTGTCAGACAATACATCGAGCATGTTGACCCATCGACTGGGACAAGACAGACCCATCGTGGTCCTCGATATATCGATTGAAGTGACAAAGGTTGTTAGTGCCCTGGCTTGCCAAGTCCCTAAGTTTGTCAATTCTATGACTAGGGAAGAAGCACTTGCTAGAAGCTTGAAGACTCAAGTGATCGAAGAATAAAGATCAACTCCACCAGGTTCAAAGCTCATCGTTATGGCAATCACAAAACATGTATTATGGCCATAGATGACTTTAGGTGGTATCCACAGCATAGGAGGACCATTCCTAGGCTTAGTTGAACAAATGGTAAAATCATAAAAAGCCTAGAGAGGAAGCTTGACAGTGAATTGGAAGTGAACTCGGAAATATGAATTAAGTTCACTCTTAGCTCCACCAGTCGTTCTTACAGACCCCTCGATGGAGACAGGATCCACCCATCGTGGTCAAAGATTGGTTGACCAGATTGACAAAGGTTCTGGAACAATAAACTGTCATTCTGGGTATGCCTCTGACCGAGAGTCTCGTATGCACCGACTCCTCGGTGATGAACTTAAAGACCCTCGTGGTCAACGGCTCGTCGATGATAACTTATGAGTTCTGGAACCTAGAACTCATGTGGATTCTCGAGAAAACAGGCATCTCGGTAATTCAAGACCGATTGAGAGTACTAGGACCGACCCCTCGCTAAAAAGCGACAGGTGGTTCTGGGCGGGACAAGTTTCGCGACATGAAACTCTATGTCTGCATGGTGTTGCCCCAGATAGAGACCCTCATATGGACCGACCTCTCGGTGCCATGATTGTCAACCCATTGGCGACACAGACATGTCGGTCGAGTATAGATTATGTAACGCCCGCCCCTTTTCACCAAAATTAGAGTCGATTTTTTTTTTTTTTTTTTAAAATAAAGGGTGACAAAGGGCGCGGACATAACGACGCGAGCTAAGTCCGAGCTTCTAAAGCCCAGCCCTTAACTGGCCAACCCTACGTGATCGTGGAACGAAGTCCACGAGAAAGGTTCACACGTAGGCGTAAGCTCACAGAATATAACTTAATGCGGAACATTATAATAGAGACTATCCTACCAGTTTTAGATAGCAAGGAAGTACTGAGCTTAAATTACTAAAATACCCCTAAATTCATCATTATATCTCAAAATGATAACGTTCAAAATAAAGTCCAAACCATAGTAAGAAATCTACATTATTACAGTCCGACGAGCTAAGCTATTCAAAATACATTTCCAAAATAAATCTTAAATAGACTAAGTAGCTTGCTTTGCTCCTACGCTTGGTTCCCGTCATGTCCTCCATTTCCGCCATCCCCTGCATCATCAGCTAAGGTGGAAGTAGGGCGTTAGACAACGCGCCCAATAGGACTCCGAACCCATGAATTAGTGATAACAAACACACAGATAATAATATAATGAAAACCATAAAATGAATGCCATGCCATGGGTGTCTATGTCATGAGTCCCACCCATCATCCTTACCATTGTACAATGTTCTCTTTCCAATCATATATAAAATCCCCCTCGATGGCAAAGCCTCATCAGAGTATCCCCATGTTTGCTTCTCGGTTGCCCCGACGGAGCATGAACTCCGGTTATAGCATATTAGGCTATCCCCATTTTGCTTCTCGGTCGCCCCGACGGAGCATGGACTCCGGTTATAGCACATCAGGCTATCCCCATGATTGCTTCTCGTTCGCCCCGACGGAGCATGGACTCCGGTTATAGCACATCAGGCTATCCCCATGTTTGTTTCTCGGTCGCCCCGACGGAGCATGGACTCCGGTTTCATTATTTTCCTGCCCATGCCATGCATGAGATATAGGTGCATTATGCTATGTAATATATATAATTTGTAGCCTTCATATATAATTCATAGCCTTCATATAAATCATAGCCTGGCAATATGTCATATAATATATATAAATCATAATCTTAAAACCCATCATAAAATAAATCATATAAATTACCAAAATAAATCACAGGAACCATCATATAACACGTAAATCCATGGTTTACAAAAAGGTAGGAATCCTACCGAATACCGACTAGCGTCCTTTTTCGTTTCCGTCCTATAATCCGGTCACCGATCACGCACCGCTTGCGATGTCCGGCACCTTATTACATATGAATAATCAGCCCACGTTTTTAACCATTTAAGTCCATTAATAATACCTTAGTGGGGTTCGGCCATACACCATGGCCGAACCTCACTAACTAGGTTTGCGGGTCCCATTTAATCCATTAATTACTTTAATTACATGAGTCTAAAAACTAGTCACCCTAGGCTTTATTTAGCCATACATAAGGTTATTACTTAGAGTCCCTAAGTCCATGATCATCTCCCATGAGGTTCGGCCATACACCATGGCCGAACCCATGGTTCTTGAATTTGGCCATTATTTACAATTTTGCCACTACTCCTTCCATGGATAAATCATTCACTTTTCCATGTACATTATGGTCCATAATTGATCCTTAACTTAGACCCATTAATGATCCATAACTTAGGTCCGTTAATGACCCCTCAACCATGTCATAAGACCTTTAAAAATCAATCATTTAATTAGCCTAATCCTTATTAATTTAAACACATAACCCATCAAATGGCTTGCAAAATAGGTCATGGGTTCGGCCATACACCATGGCCGAACCCATGATGTATTTTGCCCATTTTTCCTAGGCCTATTTACCACATTTAGATTCAAAATAAATCCCTCCATGAGGGGGTTTAAATCACAATTTTAAACCATTATCCTTAACTACATTAGAGTCCATTACAACTATCAACATTAGGTTCATTTTGGTCCATCAACACCACCAACATTCCCCATTTATTTTTCCATTATTTTGCATCCATCATCATTCCACATTCATCACCATAGGGTTCAAAAACATTCCATCCATAAAATCTTTCTATGGTTTTATTTTTAAAACCTCATTTGCAATGCTTAAAGTCCATTTAAAAATTGTTAATCTTCTCCATCATTTTCCATAATTTCATACCCATTAAATCCACCATTTCATCACCATAGGGTTCGGCCATACACCATGGCCGAACCCATGGTTCATGGTTCACCTTCATCCACCATTTTTGAGGCCATTGAAATCATCAATATTTCCCATGATTTTTCTCATAAAAACCCTTTAAAATTACCCACATTTAATCATTAAAAACTTAAAACCCTAAATCATCCTCCATGGCTTCCATTCTTTATAAACGCTATTAAATCACTTAATCACTCACCATGGAGTTCGGCCATACTACATGGCCGAACCCTGTGGCCCATGATTCCTTCCAACAAATTGCATACATCCATGCTTAATCAATTTAACTACATAATGTCTTTAATCCATTTATTTATTTTTCTTAACCCTAATTTACCCATTAGGGTTTTGTCCACTTTTCATCCTTCCATTGGATGGATTTGAGATCCAAGACCTATGATAATTTTGCCACCATCAAATCTAAGAAGAATGGACCCCAAATCTTAAACCCTAAAAGAAAATCCAATCTCTTGTTTAGAAATACTTACAATCTGTCGGCTCCTCCGACTTTCTTTGCTCCCTTCGGACTCCTTGGCCTGCTTTCTTCTTCTTCTCCTTTGTTGGTCGGCTAGGATGCTTGATCAAGATGAAAAACCTCCAAGCTTGGGTTCGGCCATCATGGGGTGTGCTTGAGAGAGGGAGAGGGGAGGAGAGGATGGTGAGGAAGAAGATACTATGGCTTGATCTTGGAGTGATGGCCAAGCTTGTCTTCTTTCTTCTCTTCTTCTCTTTTTCTTCCAACCTTTTCTTCTTCTTTCTCTTGGTGTGGGATGGCAATGTGGAAGAGCAAGAGAGGGAGAGAGTGAAATGGGAGAGAATGAAAATAAAAAACCCATCTTATCCCAAGGTTGCTTTAGTTATACTCAACCATTACTTTTCCTACGAACCACATGGGATATTTTTCATGCTTTATGGTGGTGGTTGGGACAAACCACCACCAAGCCAATGTTTTTGGGTGTCAAAGATAAGATGGCTTTTGGTCTTCCATTTGACCATTTGACCACCTCATTTGATTAGCTTAATTAATTAATTAATTAGATCATTAGGTTAATTAATTCCCATCTAACTTAATTCCCATCTAACTTAATTCCATTTGCTTAAATTCCCTTCATGCATACACCCATGGTTGACCAATTCAACCATGGTGGCCGGCCCCACCAATCCTTGGTCCACACGCCACCTCATTGGTGAGGTGGAGGTGGGTCCCATTTGGCTATGTCACCTAGGTTTTAAATAAATTCCAACTTAGGTGATTTAATTGAATCCATTTCAACTACTTGGATCACCATTGGGCCCATGGCCCAATCACACTCACCTCCGACCCATTTACCTTAGAGCTTACATCATCTTGATCCATTGGGTCCCAAATGGGTATTGGGCCCAATTTGACCATCCTTGGCCCAATTGACCATCATTGACCATTTAAATGATTTTAAATCCAATCCATGGTCCATTGGGACATACTTGGGCCTTTGTCCATATTTTGATCCATTCACCATTTATTCCATCAAATTTCCAATTTCCACCATTAAAATAAATAATAGCCACTATATATTGATTTACAAATTTCGGGCCATTACAGATTATGCCATTGGGAGTGCATTTAATGCGCAACGGTTGGGTAGTTGAACGATAATATTCTTAGTCATCGACTCCTTGGCGTGTCCGACCTGTCGGTACATGATAGTTTCTGAAACAGGTTGCCTTCTCTATAAATACCAATCCTTGTGCAATCGTTTCATATTCATTTTGCAAATCCGTTGGACCCTCATCATTATCAGTGAGCTTAAACAAGGGCCAACAAAAGGATCACTCTCCCTCTTGTGCTTACACTTGGAAAATCTAATACAACCAATCATAGTGATTGAAGTTGTGAAAAGATAGAGAGGGGAAATGCTATACAACTAGGATAAATATTGGTAGAACCAATTTTCTAATCACCCTGAAATTGTGATTGCTCAACGACGGCTATGAGGCGGAACGTCGGGATTAACTTGAGCACACATTGTGTGGATCTTTGAGAAGCACCCATCATCGAAAAAGAGCTACAAAGGCAAGTGCTTCTTGGTTTTAATTTTGTTGTTAAAACCTTTTTCCAGTGAAAGTGGATTAAGAGGGTTGGCTCCGGAACCACTATAAAAAATCTAGAGCGTAGTCTCTGGCACACATGGTGTGTGGAATTCCCAGCCAATTCAAATAAGTGGAATTCTTATTTTACATGTGGTAAGTGAAATTCCGAGCCAATTGATTTTGGTGGAATTCCTACTCTAATTGTGAGGGTGTAAGTCCCAACTTAATGGATTTGGGTAATGCTCAAGGTTGAGCTAATACTAACAGTGGATGTAGGTTAGCTAACCGAACCACTATATATCTTGTGTCCTTATGCTTGTGCTGTTAGCGCCAATTTTTTATGTTGATTGATAATCATTATTGCTAACACACAAATAATTGATTGCAATATCTGCTGCATAAAATCTAATCAATCAAGTAATTTTAAAAGGACCCCCCCCCCCCCCCCCCCCCCCCCCCCCCCCCCCCCCCCCCCCCCACCCCTCTCTCTCCCTCCCCTCCTCCTCTAGAGTCAATCGCGTTCTAACACCAAGCGAGAACTTTCAAAGGTTCTGGTTGGAAGACACTGTTATAATGGGTCAATTTCAGATCGACAGTGTCGTGTTCACCAAAAAATCGAAAAGGACAGGATCGACCCATCGGTGAGCACGACATATCGATCTCGGTTTACAGAGTTCTGGTTGGGAAGACTCCATATTCGGGTGTTGCTCTCTGATTGATAAGATCGTGGTCACAGTCCCATCGAGAGTAACAAGACTGATCCATCGGTGATATCAATATGTCGATCAAGGTCAGACAGGTTTTAGATGTGAAACTTTGTATGTTTAAGTTATCCTTAGGACGATAGGATTGTCAGTGTCGACACATTGACAATGGGCTCAACAACCCATTGAGGAACTCAACTCATCGGTAGTATCCGTTTTATATCCGTTAGAAGTGCATCAAATGTTAACGGTCACATTACAACAACATTATTTAAGTACTGACCCATCGATGACCCCAAGTTGTCTTTTTCTGGATGCCTATTTAAACTCCGAATTTTGGAGAAACTGTTTGGACACCTTGGACCCTTTACATAAGAAAATTTTAAAGGTATTCCTAAATATCTCAACATCTCCCAACCTCTCTTTATGCACTATACTTGGTGAATCATTTGAGAATTCAATCAAACTCTTAATTGAGATTAACAGAGAGAAAAATAGCCTAGGATTCAACTTGTAAATCTATAATCCTAGAACATATTCCCAAACTTTTGGTTGCTCATAGATTGGCACATCTTCGTCATCAAGGACATCAAGTTGGAAGAGATCCTCAAGAAGCACAACATCTACATCAAGATAGTTGTCAAAAAAGTAAGTGATTCTTAGTGTTGATTTACATTTTAATCATCATCTTGTGAAGTAGATTAAAGCAAGGTCCTTAAACCACTATAAAAAATAGAGGGATAAGGAAGTAGACCGGGGTAGGTCGAACCTTTCAAGACTAGGATTCGAGTTAGGTGGAAGCCTCACTCTATTCGTGAAAGCATAATTCCCCACATAGTGTATTTGGGATAACCCAAGGATGGGTGAGTCCAACAGTGGATGTAGGAGGGATTTACTCTAAACCACTATACATCAGGTGTTGTTGGTGTTTGGTCTTTACATGTGTAATTATTCAATTATCTTGTACACTCTTTTTTCACACACTTGATTAATTTTGTTTATTCCACTGCAAATTATTGTGATTAATCAAGAATTTTTTGAAGGCCAATAAAATTGGGATTTTCCTATTCACCACCCCTTTAGGAGCAATCGTGTTCTAGTACAGCGAGAACGTTCAATTGGTATTAGAGCATCGTGTTCTTTATAAAGGATCTAACCTTCCTGGTTGATCCATTCTAGAACATCAAATATGGATGCCGGGAAAATTATCTATAGATTTGTATTGTTTGTTTACTCTATCTTGGTGTATTTTAAAATAAAAATAGAGAATATATTGGCATCCTATAATGAAGATGTTTGGACCTCGATCAAAGATGATTTTATTGAAAATATTTGCAAATCTATGGATAGTTCAATGGAAAGGTCCACTTCTCATAACCAAATGGAGAATCATGTGAGAGGTGAAAATTTAAAATTTTTCATTACCTCCATTGTTGATGACCAAGTAGAATCCTAAAGTGAAGAAGAAGATGTTGATCAGGATGATTGTGACGCCCCTCCCTCTCCCACTAGGATTAGAGTAATATAATATGCATATTTTAATTGAGAGAGAGGCGAGCTTCACGACGCGAGCCGAGTCCGAGTCTGAAGACCTGACCCTCAAATGGCCCAACCAAGTGTATGCATGGATTTAGTACAGAATAATACCTACACACACCATAGTAATCAACGAAAATTTAAACGTTGTAAAAAAATATTGCATGAATAGCAAACCACATCTCAAAGTAAAAATAAGGAAATTCCCAACAATAATCTAAGTCAAATACAAAACTGAAAGTACTAAGAGTTAAAGTCATTACATTTCCCAAATGATCATTCTCACAATTACTACAATCTTCTCATAACTCCAAAATATCAAAAAGTAACTATGTTTCTTAAGTTTCCCTCTTGCATCCATCACATTCATATTCGGCCGTTGCTTGGTCCGATCTCGTCTACATTTCCTAGATCTGCATGCACATCTAAAGGGAGAAAATATGGGCTTAGTCAACGTGCCCAGTAGGAATTCAAATCATAGGGGAAAGGCACAAGGGAGCGTTATAAATAAAACAATTTCTCAAAATCACTTTCGTATCATTATAAAATTTCCAAACTTTTTCAATTGATAACATACTAGAATATCACATATACATTTCATTCTTGAAATCCTCATACTCAAAGTATAATCACTAATGTCCATGACATGACATGCCATAAGTACTATGCACAATGCGTACATCCGTGTATCATGATATGCATCCAACAATTTAATTGGACCCTCCGGTGGAGTGTTGCCTCCAATACCCAGTATTTGGGGTGGCAACCGCCCGAGGATTGTTTCCCATCCACAATTTTTACGATTGAGATTATCGGTAGAGTGTGGTCACCTCCTCCTATGCAGGGTTTCGGGACTGGTTACCCAGGGGCTCTTTTTCCCAATCAATGTCATTTCTGTTTTCAGGACTTCTCTAACCCAAGAGCTCTATGGCCCAATTGTCATTCCGGGATTGTTATCATCCATGGATCTATGGCCCAATTATCATTCCGGGGTTTCTATCACCCTTGGTTCTATGGCCCAATTATCTTAATTTATCCCCGATACCAAAGCATGTATGAACAGTTCGGCTTTGGTTCATCAATTGCAATCCCCATCTCATGTAACATGCATGAGGTATATGAATTCATCACAATGCTACCGTGTCATATGATTTCATACTAGTTCGACTCTCACATAAATGAAATTAAATCATAATTATCAAAATAATAATAATCAAGTACATAAGGTCACACCCCAGTGCTTCAACAATGTTGGAAAACCTACCTAATCTAAGGTGATCTACGGTGAGAAATAATCCATGAACTAGCTCGAACGACGTCGGAGTTTCTCTCGGTCCTTTGTTCAATTTCATGCTTACAAAATGTAATAATCATTAAAGCTCATTCAAATGGTTGTCCGTAGTTCCTAAACCATTATTTTTGTAAATTTAACATGCCTAGGAACTAAGTTTGAAACCATTGTCTTCAATTCTAATCCATCTAAACTTAATTTGGAAAATTGGTGCTGGACAGAGTTGACACATCGATCGTGGTAGGCTCTACACATGGACAACCTCGATGTGTCGAATCTCAGGGCCAAGGTTCTATCTGTCTGACTCTATACTTTTCTTTTACTCTCAGGTCGATAGTATCGTGTTCATCGATACGTCGAGGGTGCACAGCGTCGACATGTCAATATTTTTGACATGTCGACCTTAGTTTGGTCTAACAGTGCTCTATGTTTTTCCTTCGTTTCTCAGGTCGATAGGCTTATCTGATCGATACATCGATCAAGGGGCTCTCGACACGTCAATGGACTCGACATGTAGAATGAAATCCAGTCTATTTATCATTATTCATTTATTAATATTTTTTTTCATATTTTTTTTCACTTTCGTTATTCCCAGGCCAACATATCGACACGGTCGACATGTCGCCCTGGGTCTAGTTAGCTTTAAATCATTTCAACACATCATCATTATCAACATGATGTTCTTGGTCCCTTGACACATCAATTTAGTTGATGTGTCTTCCTGGGTCTAGTTCTTAAGGTTCGATACTTTGACCTTTAGTTCACTCCTAGGCCGATACATCAATACTGTCGACGTCTCATCTTGGGTAGTTCGAAACCCATTGTTTTTCCCTTTGCATGTCTCTCATTCTCGTATTTATACTACTTCTAAGCATCTTAATTATTAGTGCCTCGGCTCGTTCGAGTCACCCATATTGTCAATTACGTGACTCACTTGGATATTGCCTAGGAAGAATATGAAGATGACGAAAGTTTTACTGTGCATTGAAGACTCTACACCGAATTTGTTATGTTCACACAGGTAAGTAAACCTTAGTAGACCTTAGGCTAAGCCAAATAACTTAGAAGTCAATGGTTAAGAAACTGGAAAATTAGAAAATGGTTGACTTCTAGCCTCGAGGCTTCCAGCAATTTATCTAGGCCTTGAAGTCTGTCTTTAGATGAGTGAAAATTGTGACAGTTGTAATTCAGCGTGAGACCACAATGCCAAGTGTCATTTGACCGAGTGTCTTACAGATTTGGTTAGATAAATCTGAAAGGTTTTTCTCTGATTTCGAAAAATCCTAAATTGAGATTTTTATGGGAATAAAGAATATCTACAAGGGTCCTTTTTTAAAATGAAAATCTAGTTGCCACCTCACACAGTTGAACAAATCTTTTGGAGCCTAGCATCGAGGATGGCTATCCTTTACCTATTTGGAAAGGTTCCTCAATTTGTCTAAAGATACACTTATGTGTGATTGACAATCACGTGCAAAATCTAAGAAAACCGTTGACTTGAAAGATTTGGAATAATATTTTGAGGCTTTTGGTGATCTCAAAAGATTATTTAAAATCATGGTGTGATCTCATGATTGGTTGGTGAAATAATCTGATTGTCAATCACGAATAGGTGGCGTGTAGATAAGCTGGTCATTAACTTAATATCTTAGAAGAGAAGTTTGAATTAACAAAAAGTTTGTGTTGTAGTACTTTATACAGCATCGAGGCCTCGAAGGAAATCTTGAGGCCTCGAGACGTGACTACTTATAACAAGTCTATCTTATTTAAACCTCAGTGGCTGAATGAAAGATATGTTGAATACTTGAAACAGAATAACTAAGACCAGAGAAATTTCGAGCCTCTTGTTACACCTTGTTCATCATCTTCAAACAAAGATATGTTTTGGTAATCAATACCTTATGTTTGATGAAGTTAATGGTCTTCACTTAGGAGCAGAAAACCAGTCATATAGTTGTCCTAATACCCTCATACCGCTATGCAAATAATCAACTCTGATGGATCGGATCTGAAGGAAGAAGCACAGAGACATTGAGAAAGAAGAACACACTTTCTGAAGATTGGATAAGGCCCAAGGCAAGTGTTTTTCCCTTCTCTTTCATTTTATATCACTATAAAATGGATTTAAACATTGTGTTCGAACCACCAAAAAAATAGGTGTCGAGGATTAGACTGTTTGGGTCGAACCTCTATAAAAACTAGGTTGTGCTATTTGGGTGTGAGGCCCATTCATAGTATAGTTGGGACGACCCTAGAGTTGGGAATTATAACAGTGGACGTAGGTTAATTGAAACCGAACCACTATAAAATATATGTGCATATATGTGGGTGATGTTTTTCACTTGAATGGTTTGATTGAATATTATGTCACTTGCACACACAGATAGTTTCAGCCATTTTTAATTAATAGTGGTTAATTCAAGAGGAAAAGGAACTCATTGCATATCTCATACAGTTAAGTAATAATTTGGTTAAGGATTTTTTAAAAGGGAATTGAATTTAGAAATCCGACCTATTCACCCCATCTAGGTCGTGCATTACTCTTGTAATGGAATTTCATTAATGTGTTCCCTTTACTCTAAATCACCATGCACATCACATACCTCGAGATATTTGGTGGTTTCCTCAGATTTCGATTCGGGTTTTCTTAGACCTCGCTTTCTTTGTTTTCCCCCTTCTTGAGCCTAACGGAGGTGGAGAAGAGGTGAGGCGTTGTTTTCTGCTTTCCTTTGTGAGGTAGGTGAAGATAAGGATGAAAGGGGGGGTGGGGGGTATACCGTCGAAAGTGGAGAGGGAAAGGATAAGCCTCTCTCCTTTCTTTCTCTCTTTCTCTATTCTTCTCTTTCTCACTTTTCTCTTTTCTTCTTTTCTTTTCCTCTAATTTCCCTAGAAAAAAAACAAATAGGTGGGTGAGGGTGCGTGTAAACTCGCCTCATGTATTTAATGCATGAGGTGACATGAGATGGAGGTGGTTGTGTGAGTCAGACTTTAAGACACTGAACACAGTCGACACATTGTTGTGGTCGACACATCGAGTAATGATGCTATCGACAGATCGACTTTATCAATGCGTCGACCTAGCAACTTTTGTACTTACTTCATTCCAACTTTATATTTTACTGACACATCAATTCCGTCGATGCATCAATTTGGGGATCTCTTCATTTGGTTGCCCTAATTCAAAGAGTAGGTGGGGGTGGCGTGTGGGTTGCCTCATGCATTCAATGCGGGAGGTGACACATGCTGATGAACACTGGAAATTAACTATTTTACCCCTGAATATTGGATAAGTTAGCCCTTGTTTCAGTGTTTTTAATATCATTAATGGCATTTTTGGAATTTTACAGGTATGTTTGGAAAATACACGATATAAGGATTAAATGGAAGAAAAATGGAGAAATTGAGAAGAAATCTATTTTCGAAGATGCTATTTTTTGAAAGAGATATTCTTGAAATAATGGATTTTTAATAATTATTTCACCACAATTTAAAGTTTCATTGTAAACTAATTAATTCAAATTCAATTACGAGAGTTTGAATTAATTCAGTAATTTTTTAGATTTTTTTTTATTTTCAAGTGGTGAGATAAATTATTAAATTTCATAAATTGAAGATATGAATAAATGAAGCATTCAAATTCAAGCAAGTGAAATTCAAGGATCTAAACCATGCAAACTTCGCACAAGGCCATGTGGAGGAGAGAGAAAAAGAATAATTAATAAATTTGGAAGAACTTAGAAGGAATATTTTGACACAATGTCAGTATTTTGGCCATAACTTTCCACTACAATATCCAATTGATTTGATTCTTATGGGTTAGAAATAAGACTTCATTGGCTACAACTTTGTAGTTTATGACATTTCGTAATTCGGAAATTAACTAGGTCAAAACTGATATTTAAAGTGGTACAAGGGATTTTGCACCTACTTCCCTTTGTGTTCACACCTTGCAGAATTTTAGTGGTTTTTTCCACCTCCTTACCTCCTTTAAGCCATTCCATACTTAGCACAAACCATGTCAGCACTCCAAGTGTCCCTCACTTTATTTAAATCTTTAAATTTAAGTCATTCACTCCACCTACTTTCTTCTAAAAACACTATCCATCTCCCATTGAGAAAGTGGAACTTGGACATTGAATTTTTGGAGCAAGAGAGGGAAGAGAAGGAAGGAAAAAAAGAGAAAAGGACTTAGGGAATTTTGAATTCAAGGGTTTAAGGTTGGTTTTCTTAATTTCTTTCAAGTCTTTTCTTGTATTTTCTACTCTTTAATTCCATGATTATGTAATTTTGATTCCATGTTTTATTTATAAGAGAGATGTGGATTTATTTAGAATTATGGTTGTCCAATTATTCTATTTAATGTGTAATGAAATTTTGATCTTATTTTCATTATTTTTGTGATTTTATGTTGGAAATTACTCTAAGATATTCAAGTAGAGTGAATGAAATATTTAGGACAAATAGAACTTGATTTTTCTAATCCAAGGCTCTTTTTAAGAGTTGATGAAATATTTGGGTTTAGATTTACAAGTATAAATTCTATTTAGACTAAGGTTTGAATTGAATTTTATTAGTTTAATGAAATTCATAAATATCATAATCAAAATTTTTATGACTGAAAAAATTGGAATGCATGATTGATAATTTAAGTAAACTCCATATTCTAGGCCTTGATGTTATTTTTAATATTTGGAAAATAAATCCTCCATAATTCTTTGATCTTATTCCACTGTAAATATGGACAGAAGTAATTTAGGTGTTTTTAAATTTAATTTTTGTTTTTAAAATTCAAACTCTTGAAAAATTGGAGAATTAGGTTGGTAATTTAATTTATTGCATCTTAATTCTCTGTTCTAAACTAAGTTGATATTATTTATATTTTTTAGATTAAATCCACCATCTTAGTTTGATTCACGTAAAAATTGATTTTCCATTTTATTTTCTATCTTTAGAATATTTCTAAATTAAAATTAAATTTCTTGGATTAGAAAAATAATTCCATGTTCATGATTTATGTCCATGTTTTCCTAATTTCTTAATTTACATAATTCAATGGTGTATTTTTTACAGATATATTTTCCTAAGTTTTGATGGGTTCGACCTCGAACTCAATCGCTATACTATCTAATGGATCGTGCGCTTGCAAGTTATAAATTTAAAATTTGCATAACATTTTTTTGGCACCGTTGCCGGGGAACTTAGAAAATTACCATTGAATTATTTATTTTTAGAAATAATGTTAATTTTAGAAAATTTCTATTTTTGGCAACTCTTTAAAATTTGAAGTTTCAATTTTTTTAGAAACTCCAATTTTAGAAGGTTACGTAGATTAAAAGTTTCTGGAAATAAAATAAAATCTGGAGATGATCTAAATTTGGAAACACTGCTAAAATTAGAAACTTGCCATCTTTGGAAACTCCTATTTTTGGAAATTCCTAAAATTAGCTTGTTTCTCTTTTTAGAATTCTCTAATCTTAGAATTTTAATTTAATTTAGTCAAATTCTATTTTTACAATATAGATCTAAATTTGACAAGTTTTAATTTTGGAAATCATGTCTATGGAAAGTTCTAAAATTGTCTTATTTTAGAAATTGTTATTTTTAGACGGTGTCTAATTTTGGACAGTTGCTAACCTTAGAACATTTCTAATTTAAGACCCTCATCTAAATTTGGAAAGTTTCCAATATGGTGTCTAAATTGAAAAAAAAAAAATCATGGAACAACTTTGGACTTTATTGGATTATTTTTAGACATGAAAATCTAATTTTGATTAATTTGGTGGATGTTAATTTAAAAAATTTTATGGTCATAATTTAATTTAGAGTTTTAATTAGGTTCCAATTAGCTAATTTCCTCCACTAGTTATAATATTAGAAAATTGCATTTAGTTTAGTATCATTCATTTTTTTATGAGATTCGAAATCTTCACCAAAGTTTTGGTGTTTTATTTTGTAGGAATTTTCATTGCGCGCTTTAAAATTTCTAAAAGTAAGCACTAAAAGCCAAGGTAAGTGCCTGAGCCATATTCTTTGAATTTTATTTTTTCATGTATTCATATAGATTTCATAGGGTGTTTGCATTTTATTTTGAATAAAAAAATAATAAAAATTGCATATTTAATTTCCTCATGCATATTAGTGTGTTAGTCTCATGCATTAGTTTAATTGTTTGATTATTGTCTGCATATTTGCTTCGAGTATTGCATTGTTAGATTAGGTAAAATAAAAAAAAAAATTGTGTGAGTATTTGATAAATAGATTAGGATTTGATTGTTCGTGTTGGTGAGTTTGTTTGTTAGTCTGTTTAGGTTAGGTTTTTGAATTTTGTGTGAATCTCTTTGTGTGTGTGTGTCAATGTTTGTCAGTGTCTCAATTAGGTTTTTTATTTTTGTTGAGTTAGTTTTTATGTTTTTGTGTCAGTCTAGAGTCCTTGTTGTGTGTTTATGTTTTTGTTGTCTATTTGTTTTTGCAGGTTTTGAATAAAGAGAGCCCTCTTAGGTATTCTCTGAATGTTACTTGTTCGTTTCTGATATTTTCTTCTAATTTGCAATTCGCCATTGTAGATGAGGGAACATTGAGGACAATGTTCAATTTATGTTTAGGGGTATTGAGGGGTTACACTGTGTCACTTTTGTGCGTTTTGTTTCTTTTTAGTCCAAAAAAATATTTGAAAAATTTGAAAAAAAAAATGATTTTAGAATTAATATGTGGATGAAAATGTTTATATCATGTTTTTCCAATTGAATTTTATGAAATTTATGCTTGGAAAATCTTTACACTCGCCATATTAATGTAGCCTGAAAATGAAAAATATTCATGAGTTAAATAATCACTAGAAGAATACCAGTGGAGACTTATACCCAGTGAGCTTTTGAGCCATTCTATTTTTTCTGCGGGTTATCAGTAAATTCTTTAATTTCTTTGAAATGCGCAATATTTTTATTGAAGATCTCATTATTCTTTGTTTTGGTCAAATACTGAGAATGAAATAAAATTTTGTGTTATTACACCAAAAGTTTTTCTGAATTTATTTAAAGCAAGAAAATATTCATATGAAGCTTAGAAAATGATATAGGCCATTATTTTGGAACGTTTGAACCATTGGTCATATATTATCCTGTTAGTTCCCATGTTTAAGTCTGTTTTTATTGATTAGCCATGTTATCTGTTGATCATTTTAAATTTGTAAAAACTCGCAAGCTCACAAACCATTCATAGTATAGTAATGTGAGAGCGAGGTTGAACCCAATGAAAAATCTCAACGTATATGAATTTAAATTTATGTCCTCTAAAAAAGAATTGTTTTTAAGAAATTAAATCATTATATGAGTCATGTATCTAACTTAGAAAATCAGCAAATAAAATGTGTGATTTCCTATTCTTACATGGTGAATTAAATTTTAACCTTAATCATGATTAGGATTTCAAGTTACAAAATTATTTAACTCATCTTCCTAACTTTAATTGAATGAATTTTTGCGAGAGAGTGATTAAAGAGAAATTAAAGAATTAAAGACTGAAACCTAAATTAAAGAATTAAAAGGTAAGATTATACAAGATTTGGGTTAAAACAAATATTATACAACAAACCTGAGATTTAACATAATTAAAAGGAAGAGAGTTAAATTGCATGAAAATAAATGACTTAAATTAAATGTGCAGTAATGTAAAGATTGGTTGTTTGGAATAGATTGTTAGATCTGTAAACTGTAACACCCCGAATTTTCAAGTTTTTATTATATGTGAAAATTACCCATTGAATTTGTGAATTGTTAAATATGAACCTTGGATGGGTAATGTGTTGGGTCATTGCCCAATTTAGACCCAACGGTTTCGGTAAATGGTTTCAAATAAATGGGGTTGAATTTAATTAGTAATGCAATATATATAAATAAGGGATTTTGGATTAATTGCATGCGCATGAAAGATTTTTGGATGGTCCTAAAATGGGCCACACGTTGGGACAAATTGGATTAGGCAATGGCATTCGATTGTCTAAATCCAAATGAGGAAATTATCTAATCTAGATAAAGATAGATTACTATGGTCGAGTATGAAGATTTGAATATCTATGATTATGCGCATAAAGGAAATTTGGAAGATATGGATGACTAGATTTTAGGAGTTTTAATTTAACAAGGATTGCCAAATAATAAGATGTTTAAAATTAAATAATTATACATGGCCGTGTATGGATATTAATTGGCCGAATATAGAAGATTTGCACATCTATGTAGTGAGCATAAGATTATTTAAAAAAGGGGTATTTCCCTTGATTAAGAATGGCATTTAGGCAATGGCTAATTAGAGAGTCATGGCACCATCTAAATCAAGAGAGACAAGGGGCGCATGGCACCTTCTAATCTAAGATAGGATTAAAGGGAAGGTTCAATAAAAGAAAGGCATCAAGGAGCGGACACCATCTTCTAAGTTATGAACCAATGGAAGATTAATTAGCAATGGCTAATTTAAAGGATAGTGCACAAGGCAATGGGGATTGCAGCAAACATGGGGCGCATGACACTTTCTATTCTTGATTAAGTGAAGGTTTTAAAAAGAGGCAACACAAAAAGGCACACGGCAATTGCCACTTCAAGAAGTTGAGACCGTGTGGAGTTTTTATAAAACAAAGGAGAAGGGCTCACGGCAATTATATTTTATCATTGGCCGATTGGAATTTTATTCAAAGGAAGAGAAGGGCAGCAAGGAGACGGCAGCACACACACAGCAACAAGAAGGTGTTCACGGCTTGGGAAAGATCAAGAAGAAGTGGAAAGAGGCTAAGGAAAGAAGAAGGATAGGAGGAGCAAGATCCGGTAAGTGGTTTAGATGATTTTGTTTAAGAAAAGAACCATAGGGTTCGGCCATGGTGTATGGCCGAACCCCATGGAAGAAAATTGATAGATGATCATGGTGACCATGGGAAATTATATATGTTTTTAAAGGAGTTTAAATGGAAGGTTGTTGATTATATTTTTATGGATGGAAAACCATGGAAGAAAACTATGGGAGATGAATAAAATAAATTTAAGGGAAGGTGATGAACCATAGGGTTCGGCCATACGAAAGAGATTGGTAAATTTTAATGGGAGTTTTATGTTATTGGTGGATGATTTTGAAGGGTGCAAATCATAAGTTTATAATTATGATTTTAAAAGGTTTACATGGAGATGATCATGGATGAACCATGGGTTCGGCCATGGTGTATGGCCGAACCCCATGGAAGGTGATTGGCTAATTTTTAAATGGGAGTTTGATGTTAATGGTATATGATTTTTGAAAGAATTAAATGGATAAGAATCATGGATAAATTGAATGGATCTTATTGGATTTTTAATGGATTAAATGTAAGATCAATGTTTAATGATTTGCAGAAGGAGGATTATGAATCATAGGGTTCGGCCATGGTGTATGGCCGAACCCATGGAGTTGTTTATTAATTTGGAAACCTTCTAAATAAAGAAGGTGGAGATAAATTTGGAAACCTTCTAAAAAAATAGAAGGAGGAGATTAAAATGGGAAAGTTTCTATTTATGGAAAGATGCATGCTAAATTGGGAAATTATCTAATTATGGAAAGATGCATGCTAAATTGGGAAATTATCTAATTATGGAAGGATGCATGTCAAAATTGGAAATTATCTAAATATGGACTTGTTGATCAAAAAGGAAGGCAACTTGAATTGTGGATTCAAATATGGAAGTTGCTATGATTGGGAAGTTATACACCCAAGGGTTCGGCCAAGGTGTATGGCTGAACCCTATGAACCAAATTTATGGGTCATGTATGGACTTAGTATCTTAAATGAAAGGTGGACCAATTGGAGAATGCAAATATATGCTTATGGATTATATTATTGGATTACGGGTTTTGTTTAGGTTGTTGGACCTAGAAATAAGGAGATGAAAGATCATGGGTTCGGCCATGATGTATGGCCGAACCCCATGATGAAAGTTTGTGGATTAAAACGTAGACTTATGCATGAGTAAATAAATGAAGGGACTTATGTTTTGGAAACATAAAATGAGGTTCATTATGGACCTAAGTGGTTAAGGAATTATGGGTCAATTATGGACCTAAGATGGTGAACTTGTATAATGGGTCTTTGCATAATTTTAATGAATGGTTCACCAAACCAAGGGATGAAGGGTGAGAACAATGAAATTATAGCCTTGGATGGCAATATGGTAATTATGTAGAAATTAATGAAACTATGTTTTGAAACTCAAACATAAGTTGATGGAATCAGTTATGAATTATTTGGGAGTGTTATAAATGTTTAAAATAAATAAATGGACCTATGTGTTGGAACCTAAGCCTAAGTTGTTGGAGGCAATGGCAAAGTGGTAAATAAGAGTGAAAGTGCTAGACCATGGGTTCGGCCATGGTGTATGGCCGAACCCCATGGGAATTATTTCGTAAACTTAGATGTTTATGAATCTATGTTTCTAACCTAAACAAGAGGTATGTTTTGGTTATGATTAGACCAATGGCAAGGTTGTAAATACTTGCTAAAATGGAAGATTAGCAATGAATGGCAATATTGTAATTAAAATGAAATATTAACTAAAGGTTAGACCAATGGTAATTTGGTAAATAAATGTGAAAATGGTAGGTCATGGGTTATGTTAGCCATGGATGGCATTGTTGTAATTATGGTAAAAAAATAAAGAACTATGGGTTTGGCCATGGTGTGTGGCCGAACCCCATGGGGATTGGTTTAAGGACTTAAAATATTGTAAATCAAGTGGGACTTGGTTTTGATTGATTAATATGTTATAAGGTAACGGAACTTCACAAGGTGCTTACGATCGTGAGCGGTTAGCAGACGAAAGACGCAAGGACACGTAGTGGTCTTTGGTAGGATTCCACCTCTTTGAAACTATGGGTTTATGTACATTGTTTTTTATCTTAATCTTGATGAATTTATGTTGCAAAGGATATGTTTCAAATGGTGGTTTTAAATGCTATGTTTATATGATTAAAATAGCATGTGTTGAATACGTTTCAAAATGTGATTTTTAATGCTATGTTTATATAATAAAATAGCATGTGTTTTCATTGGCATTTGCATCTCATGCATGGCATGGGAGGGATGATATGTAGTCGGGGACCCACACTCCGTCGGGGCGTCCGTAAAGCACTCGTGGGGGGATACCTTGATGAGGAGAATTCCATCAAGAGGATACTATGTGTGAAATGTAGCCGGAGATCCACCACTCCGTCGGGGCGTCTGTAAAACAATCGTGGGGGATACCTTGATGTGATTTCCATCAAGAAGATTCCGGAGATCCAACACTTCGTCGGGGTGTCTGTAAAATAATCGTGGGGGATACCTTGATGAGGAGCTTTCCATCAAGAGGATATTTTGTGATGGGTGTGACTCATTATATATGATAACATCGCATGTCATTGAATCGACATGATTATGATCTTTATTATCATGCAAGGTTTCTGGTTTTATCGGTATGATTGGATCTCTATTATCATACACTTTTTTGGATACAATGCTTTGAAAGTATGGAATGATTTATAACTGGTTTTGATATATATTATATTTGGATTTTTGGTACTAACCCATGTGTTAACCCTAATTGGAATACCTACTGGGCGCGTTGTTCTAACGCCCTACCTCTACCCTAGTTGATGATACAGGAAACGAGGGAAACGATGAACGTCAAACGGGCCAGGCATAGGAGCTTGGAGGATTATAGTTTATATTTTATTTAAGATACTCATGGGATTTTGAGTATCTAGAATTCGGATGTAATAACTTAGATGAATTTGCTATGGTTGGATGTTTTACTGAATAATTATGATATGATAATGATGATTAAAGGCTTGAAGTACTTTGCTATCTGAATGGAATAGAATTGTGTTCTATCATGATTCCGCATGTTATGATTTTTATTCCGCATGTTTATATTGCTATGTGTGAACCGTTTTCATGGACTGAGTCCATGCACACATAGGGTTGGCCAGTTAAGGGTCGGACTTTAGAAGTTCGGACTTAGTTCGGGTCGTGACGTCCCGCTCTCTATCACTCTACTCTGTTATTAAAAAAAAAAAATAGACTTTGATTTACAGGAAGAAACAAGTGAAAAAGCGCGAGGCATTACATAAACAAAGTAAAGGCATATATCTGAAATTCACGTAAAGATCTAAAATGAAATTCATATTTACTAATAAAACAAGATCCACAACTTTTTAATTTAATTAATCAAACCTTAGTAATCATGATTCAAGTCTTACAATCAAGATCCTTACTATTGTATACGCTTATGTTCAATCAAATAAACAAAGGTTGTAATCTTGAAATTAAAAGTAAAATAATCATAAAACAATTTTAGAAATTGGATGTTCTAGGGTTCTAAATGAATGCTACACTTTATTAAATAGAATAATTAAAGTACAAGGCTTTAAAAGAAATTACATAGAAGAAATAAAATTACAATGGAAAAATTAATTGCTCACTTGGAAATGGTGTGGTGTTCTGTCTTCTAGTATTTTCTCCAGCCTCTAGTTCTTTTGAATTCCAGGTCATATTCGAATTTTACCCTTAGGGTAATGGGGTATTTATAGGTTTTGAAAAGAGATGAATGGCTTGGATTAAATCATCTTTTAAGTTGGGAAATCAAGGGACTGGATTGGATCTAATTGGGAATGGATGATGGAGATTTAAGCTTGGTTTTTAGGGTTGCTAGAGGGAGGTCACACGAATTTGGTATGTGTGTAGGTGGCTTGGCTTGGAGGTTAAGGTGGAGGGAAGATAGGAGATTATGAGAGAAAATAGGATTGGGATTGGCAATGTGAAATTCGAATTTCCTATAAAGTTTTAGGGTTTGTGCAATGAGATGATGAATGGATGGATGAGATTAAGAGATGAGATGAATGAATGGATGGATGATAGGAAGATGACATGGAGGGTTGACTAGGTGTGAATTTCGAATGGATTGATTGAGAAAAATTGTGTGAGGTGTGGTGATTGGGATGATGAGGTGTGTTAAGATCCTAAGAGTGTATCTAGATGGGTTTTATATCCAAGTACATGGAGAGGTTTTAGGTTGCACAATTCATGGGGATGATGTGTAAAATGCGCATGGATGCTATCTTGTGGTTCAAGTTGTTCATTGCTTAGGGTTTATGAATAGATGGCTTAGATTAAATGGGGTTTAATCTAATGGCTCTAAGGTATTTTGGGTAAAATAAATATAGGAATGGTGATGGTTGATGGAGGGTTTAGATACACAAGTGGATCAAAATGGATGATGAAATGCATGATCTAAATCTAAGGTTATGTGTTAATGTAATGGATGCATGTGGAGGCTCTAGGGTTTCTAAGAGAAATGAGTGAATGAGATTAGATGACATAATATCTAATGGTTAAGATGCTCAATGCATGAAATGAATGCATAAATTAATAGGTGATGCATGGATGAATACTAATCTAAGGTTAATATGATCATGATGGTGATGGATGACCTAGATCTAATGATAGATGAATGGCTGGGTTAGATTTGATGGTGGATCCAAGGTTTGACCTAATTTGGTATGTGAGATGGAGGGTTAACATCTAAGATGGAAGTTGGATGGTGTGGGTGTGAAATTGGGTTATGGGTTTTGGAGTTGGGTTGGACTTAGGGAAATTCAATCATGGACCATGGAGTTCATTAGACTTGGGCTTTGGATTTGATCTAGACCTCAACTCAGGCCCATTCGAATTGGATTTGAGAGCTTGGGCCTTAGTTGGACTGAGCTTGCACACTTGCCTAGCCCAAAGTGTGAAATACGCATGGGCTTGCATGTGGCTTGGCCCATTGAAGCTTTGTGGAGCATAGCTTGGCCCACTTGAATTGAGTCTTGGCCCAATGACTTGAAATTCAGGCTTTGGCACTTGGATTGCAGCTTTTAACCTCTAGAATTAAGTAATTATTCAGCCAGTTTAAATCTAAAAATTATTAATCAATCATAGACTCTCATAACTAGATCTAGATTAATTCATTTACATAAAAATCCTAGAAAGTGACATAAAATAATTATAATAATTCTAGATCTTCTTTTTAAAGCTTTAAACTTGTAATCTTCTGTCGTTTTAACTTGATTTTCCTAAACTTTCCATTTTTTACTACAAAACTGACACACTACATTAAATGCATCATTATGTACAAACTTGAGGATTAACTGACCCCAATAATCAAGGGTAAAAGTAATATTTCAATGCTCAACATTATCCATACCCAACTCCGGTTGTGGAGTTTTAGCCTATATTGAAGTATCTGTGACCTATCTTAGGGCCCGGAAAAGGTTAAATATAACTGATATTAGAATGGTACTTTGAAAAAAATATGGCTCTTGAAAAAAAATTAGTAGAATATGCTGAAAAAAAATGAAAAAAAAAGGAAAAAGAATGGGAACATCTAGACACCAAAAAAGGAGACCAGAAAAAAAAATGTTGAAAGTGAAGAAAACGAAAAATAGAGGAAGAATATCCCATTTTGAAGACCTCTAATTTTTTTCTGATCATAGTACTATTTTAAAATATTTTATCCTTCTTTGATATGACTCGGTCCTAAGCCGCGGTTTCTCCTATTAGGAAGTCCTATTGATCCTCAGTTATTATGGTAATTGAAGTGGAAAAAGAGGAGGAAAAACAATGGTGTTTAATTTAATGTTTTTAGGAAAATGACATCCATTCATGAGATCTATGATTTCTTTGTTACAATCCGTTCTTTGTAGATAAATATGTGAGATATTTGTATTTGAGAAATTATTCTGTTCACATATACTTTTGAGAGAAATTTAACCCAATCTCTGAGCGAAAGTCTTTCTGAGAGATATAACGTTGTGAGATTTGGAGTCAAAGCACATTTCAGCCGGTGGTTACAAAACTTGTGTATATTTTGAAAAAGAAAGCTATGTTAATATTTGGCTATCACACACTACACTTCGAGTATAAATTTTGTAAAATAATTTTGGTGTTATATGATGTTTAAATTTTTGTTTACATATTTTTGTTGAAATTTGATGTTTATGGTTATCATCATTGAAAGCCTCCACGAGACTATAACTCGTCCACTAGTGGTGAGCTAGGGGTTTAAAGACTTGTTGCATGTGATAATGTAATCGAGAGTGCCAACGAAAATGGTGTAGTTTAGGATTTTTATTAATTTTGTTTTAATTTTTAGTTTTGTTTTGCTCGAGGATTAGCAAAATTAAAGTATGGGGGTATTTGCCGAACACTGGAAATTGAATATTATACCCCTGAATATTGGATAAGTTAGCCCTTGCTTTCACTGTTTTTAATATCATTAATGGGATTTTTGGAATTTTACAGGTATGTTTGGAAAATACACGATATAAGGATTAAATGGAAGAAAAATGGAGAAATTGAGAAGAAATCTATTTTTGGAAGCTGCTATTTTTTGAAAGAGATATTCTTGGAATGAAAGGATTTTTAATATTTATTTCACAACAATTTAGGGTTTTATTGTAAACTAATTAATTCAAATCTAATTATGAGTTTGAATTAATTCAGTAATTTTTTAGATTTTTTATTTTTATTTTTAAGTGGTGAGATAAATTATTAAATTTCATAAATTGAAGATATGAACAAATGAAGCCTTCAAATTCATACAAGTGAAATTCAAGGAGTTCAACCATGCAAAATTCGCACAAGCGCATGTGGAGGAGAGAAAGAGAATAATTAATAAATTTAGAAGAACTTAGAAGGAATATTTTAACACAGCTTCAGTATTTTGGCCATAACGTTCCACTCCATTATCCAATTGCTTTGATTCTTTTTGTTAGAAATGAGACTTCAAGGGTTACAACTTTATAGTTTATGACATTTCGTAATTTGGAGATTAACTAGGTCAAATTTGATATTCAAGGTGTTACATGTGTAAAAAAGGGGATTTTGTCCCTATTTCCCTTTGTGTTCCCAACTTGCACGAATTTTAGTGGTTTTTCCACCTCCTTACCTCCTTTAAGTCATTCCATGCTTAGCACAAATCATATAAGCCCTCCAAGTATCATGCCCCAACCCTCCGGGCCCAATGACGTGAGATTTTTTTTTTATAACACTTATACTGACTTTTTGCAAAAATCATACTTATACATGGACTTAACATTTCTTATGAACAAGTTTGGATCTGACGTTTGGCAGCCTCGAATCCAACCATACCCAACCGGTAAGAATCCCAGGCAGATGGGGTCACCATGGGTCCGCTTAAAACCCAAAGCCTCCGCAGATTCCACCTCGACGCATAGTATTTGGATACACTGCTAACCAACATGTAATCTATAACTTGATCTCTTAAGAATGTCCAAGTAGAAAATATCACACATCATTCGCCGTAAACAATCCCATCAACATCAGAATTGCACATAAGAAAATGAAGTAGACTTTATTACATTCTACAATGTTTCAAACGAACACCATTAAGGGTTTATTACATAACATGTTCATACATACAGTACGTACAACATCTTGTAAGATAAACATGAAATCCCAACATTGGGTAGATAGCTAGAGGGTTTCCACCTTTTACTGCAGCTGAAGATCCTCATGCCCTTCATCCCCCGAGTTTCCTATTTCGTAAGGGGTGTGAACTTTACAAGCTTAGTGAAGAAAAAACAAAATAAAGTCCTACATAATAAACATATTATCAACATAAATAAACAAGTAATCAAACAACAGTTTATACACTCAGAAATTATGTAGAACAAATGTCAACACAATTATCTATTATGAAATGCCCTTTTCTTTCTCAAAATGATACCCCCGTCAAACAACGTCTACGGCTCTCTCCAAGCCGCAAGTAAGACATTTCCTACACCGCCAGCAAATTCATGTTCAGTTATTCACACAACCCGTATTTTAAATACATCTCGTGTCAGTGCCCTCCACGAGCTAGGTACTTCATACATTGGTGTCATGTAATTTGAAATGCACAGTATACCAATTAATATGCACATCAATGCATGGATTTAAACAAAATAGTTAACCCACAGAAACATCTCTCACATATATGATCATAATAACTTCACTCAGCTAACATGAATTCCTAAGTCCTCCCGGATGAAATCATAATACAAATATCATAAATCAGTATTTAACTATACTATGCTGGAATTTTAAACATTACCCACAAAACACGACATATAATAAACGTTACTGTTTTTCCTTCAGTCGGGAACATCTACCCTAGTCTTATCATTTACCACTTGGGGTAATTATCCTGCTACTACACAGGTATACTACAAAATGCGTATTCCTATCGGAATCATGATTGGATACTTGATCTATCATTAGATCACCAACATAACAATACCAAGTAGTCTCTAGGAATAAGTGAGTTTCGTATTCTATTTTTAGAATGGCTAGATCTCGACATCCCGAAACACTCTCATGTTCACGTTTCATATGTAAAAATCCATAACCATCTTTTTACGTGTGAACAGTGTCGGTATCGCATTCTAATCCGGTCACATCCTTTCCATTAATAAAAATGACCACGAACATCCACATATTCCGTAGGGCTAATGAGATGTATTTTAATATATTTATTGTGGTTGAATCTCCTCACCTTCGATTGGCTGGTGTTTTTAAGTAATCTGTTTAAAATGTAAAATAATATAAATAAAAGGTATAATAACAATACATAGCTATAAATATATTCCTAAGTATTTAGAATATCATGACAACACATTTATGGAGTGTTTTTACAATTTTGTGAAAATTGCGGTTTTGCCACTGAGCTCAATACGGACTAAAAATAAACCCACAAATGGTCTAAAATAAGTATTTTTAAGCCAAAAAACCACATCAAATTCATTTTTGAAACTTTTTCAAAAATTACGTTTTTGTCCAAGAATATACAAAATTACAAAAATGCCCCTAGGCACTATTCACAAAATTTTACGAAAATGCCACGGAACTGTTGGCGAAAGTTACGAAAAAGCCATTGATACTGTTCGAGAAAATTACGTAAATGCCATTGATATTGTTGCCAAAATTATGAAAATGCCTTGATACTGTTCACAAAAATTATGAAAATGCCATCGATATTGTTCACGAAAAATTATGAAAATGCCATTGATACTGTTCAAGAAATTACGAAAAATGACACTGGTTCAAAATTATGAAAATTTCATTGGTATTGTTCACCTTGGTCAACCCGTCGAACAGAAAAATACTTTTCACTCACCGCAAAAAAGAAGAATTTTGACTTGTCGACAGATTTTTCCATTTTCTGGGTATTTTCTTGCATGATTTTTCTAGAGCAAACCGTAAGGTATTTTCATACGAAATTTAATATGAATCTTCATCTTGATGAGGTCTACAATCTAAAAGTATTAAATCATAAGGAATACTTATACAAATTTGACAAAAGAATTCAGAAATCCAAGCTAAAATGGTAGTTGAAGAATTAAGTAGGAAGGAGAAGAAAACAGTAAAAATCTAAGTGAATTTGTGTTTTTAAACATAAACCGAGTGCACCTATATATATTGTTTTGAAAAAAACTATTGAAAACTACTGTAATCACCCTGATCATTTGATATGTCGGCAGCTCAATTAAAGGTCGGTGCTGTCGGTGGTAAAAAAAAAAGAGTCGGATAATCAACAGAGAAGATAAACATTTGGTTAAAAATATTTTCTTAACAGTAACTTTTCACCTTTTTATGTTCGTCTATATTAGACCCTAATTTGTGAAAATTCGACACCACAGATGTGTTGAGAACACGAGGTATACCTACGGTGGAACGTTCATTTTTCATTTTGAAATCGAAAATCGGGTATTTCACAAAGCCAATGACGGCTAATATTTATCGTGTTATTGACAACTCAAAACAGGTGTTTTAAAATACCCATTTTGACATTCAAAAAATGCGAAAGTGTTTAATAAAATATAGATCGACTGTGATCTGAGTTTGTCAATTTTCAGAATATGGGGTATCTTGAAAATCGGGGTTTTTAGATAAAAGCATGTGTAAAAGACACGTTTCGAGGAATACTCGTGAAATTCTGAAAATACCATTTAGTAGCATACTCAAAAAGCATAATATGTGTATGAATTTCAAGGTCTGAATATATGAGAAGAGTAGTCTTTCACACTCAAGAAGTTCAACACTATTCATGATTTTTATATAAAACAAAAGACACTTTGTAAAATGTCCAAAATACCCTCTGATCTTTGTCAGGCTAAATCAATGAGGAAACGAGCTCCGATTGGGTCATATAATACCTTTTCAGGAAGCTCTCTTCGTAGCCTATCATGTTAATCGGTCACAAAGCTGAGTTAACGGTCCTAAAACTTTTTCATTTTTCTAATTAAGGGTTTGGTTATTACACCAAGTGTCCTTTGCTTCATTTAAATATTTAAATCCAAGTCATTCACTCCACCTCCTTTCATCTACAAATACTATCCCTCTCCCGTTGAGAAAATGGAACTTGGGCATTGAATGTTTGGAGCAAGAGAGGGAAGAGAAGGAAGGAAAATAAGAGAAAAAGCCTTAGGGAATTTTGAATTCAAGGGTTTAAGGTTGGTTTTCTTAATTTCTTTTAAGTCTTTTCTTGTATTTTCTACTATTTAATTCCATGATTATGTAATTTTAATTCCATGTCTTATTAATAAGAGAGAGGTGGATATTTAGAATTATGCTCATCCAATTATTCTATTTAATGTGTAATGAATGTTTGATTTTATTTTCATTCCTTTTATGATTTTATGTTAGAAATTACTCTAATATTCAAGTATAGTGCATGAAATATTAGCATAAATAGAACTTGATTTTTGTAATCCAAGGCTTTTAAGAGTTGATGAAATATTTGGGTTTAGATTTACAAGTATAAATTCTATTTAGACTAAGGCTTGAATTGAATTTTATTAGTTCAATGGAATTCATAAATATCATAATCAAAATTTTTATGAATGAAAATTTGGAATGCATGATTGATAATTTAAGTGACCTCCATATTCTAGACCTTGATTTTATTTTTTAAATTTGGAAATTAAAGCCTCCGTAATTCTTTGATCTTGTTCCACTGTAAATATGTACAAAGGTAATTTAGGTGTTTTTAAATTTAATTTTTGTTTTTAAAATTCAAACTCTTGAACAATTGGAGAACTATGTTGGTAAATTAATTTATTGCATCTTAATTATCTGTTCTAAATCAAGTTGTTATTATTATATTTTTTAGATTAAATCCACCATCTTAATTTGATTTAGGTAAAAATTGATTTTCCATTTTATTTTCTATCTTTAGAATATTTCTAAATTAAAATTAAATTTTTTGGATTAGAGAAATAATTCCATGTTCATGATTTATCTCCATGTTTTCTATATTTATTAATTTACATAATTCAATGGTGTAATTTTCACGGATATATTTTCCCAAGTTCCGATGGGTTCGACCTAGCACTCAATCGCTATACTATCTAATGGTTCGTGAGGTTGCGAGTAATAAATTTAAAACTTGCACATCACATGCAGGTGGTCATTGAGTGTTTCAGGCTTAATACGCTGGACACGCTCGACACATCACCGTGATCGACATATCTAGTGATGGGTTTGTCGTCATATCGACTACGTCGACATGTCGACCTAGGCGACTCTGTACTTCTTACTTCATTCTGGCCTTGGGAATTCACCAACACATCGACGCTATCGATGTATCGGTTTCGAAATTCCAATCTCAGGTTGGGAATCTATTGTCATATCGATCTTCTCTCAGATCGATACTATCGACCTTGTCGACATATTGAGCTTGGGCTCATCGACACATCAACACAGTAAATGTGTCGACTTGAGAATTTCAAATTTTTTTTTCACTTTGAGACTCCTTACTTTTATCATTCCATTTCCAACTTTAAGTTCAAAACTCCACATTTATTCAGAATTACTCAGGGATAATTGTACTGAGTTACTGAGTCACAATTCCGGTTCCTTACAATACTAACACCTTCTTAGAATTTTCATCCCAGAAATTAGACGAAGGTTGGGTTCTAAGTTGTCTCCATATAAGTAATTTCGAATGGAATATTCTCATCTCTGATTCTTGTTCTTAAGTAGGTGCTTCACTGTCATGTCGTTTCCCAACCAACTTTTCCGTTGTTTACATGAGTTTTGTAACGATCCATCCCGCTAACACAATATTGTCTGCTTTGGGCCCACACACACAAGCCCGCACGGTTTTGCTCTGGTGAACCAACCCACTGTTGCTCGCAAAAGGCCTTATGCTAGAAGAAGGAAGGCTACCACTTATATAACAGGGATTTTCCAATGCAACTAGCAATGCATTTATATAATGACACGCTCTACATTATGGACCACCTCTGGGGCGGGGTATTACAGGTTTTTTCTCTATGGGCCTCTTCCAGGGATTTTTGTGACAATGTAAGGGTCATCAATATTAAGACTGTCATCTTGGTGCTGACCACCAAAGTCTTGAGTACTAGGTGATGGCATGCCATCTTGATTTGTTACAACATTCATATGGCGTGGCACATCAGATCCTATACTCTTTTTATTGTCATAGGCTTTTGCGTCCAAATGGGGAAATACAACCATTATTTGAAAGACGTTCGTCGTATTCTTCCTTTGTTGTATGGTCAATTTCTATATCAATGGTGCCTTGTGTTGTGGAAAGAAAATGGAGCTGATTTTGTTTTTCAATCCTTCCTTAAATCATAATATACTATAATCTCATTTTCCATTTGTACTTATCTTCTCATTAAAATTCACACTCGAATCGTTATCAATGTCTATTATGATGTGTTATTCAATGACGTTACGCTAGAACATCCTAATCATCCAACCTTGGGTCTTCTCAATCGAGTAGATCTCATCCATCACGGGTCTAGCCCATCATAGGATCATTATCCGAACATAACTACTGTATCTTCTTCGGGGACAATACGCTAAATATGAATCCACTCATCCATGGGTTCAATGTTTCTGTAAAATCATTATGTCCATCGCGATCTCCTATAAACTGATATATTGCATTTCACTTAGTCTCATGATATTTTCAATACAGTCCTATACCACGCTCTCAGTCATCTACTCTTAATGTGAGATTAGTGACAACCTCACCCCTCATCAATAGTCTGCCAGTGAGGTAGCCTGCCAGTGTGAGTCTATGCTCATCCAACACCCGCCCATGCGTCACTCGTCTATATGGTTTGTTGGGTTTATTGGTCTCACACCTCCCCACTAAAAAGGTAGATAAGTGTCACGCTCTCAATCAATCTCCCGCGTGGAGTCTTATTTCATAAGACATAGATCACAATTTGCTAATATGATTACACATTGCTATTCATATCATCCTTTACACACGGATACACAGTGCGGCCATCACATTCGTACATAAGGCCCAAGCACTCTAATTCAACACGTGGATTTTACTCAATTTGTACATTGACCTATACCTTGGTCAAACTACAGACCTTTATAATTGTTGGATACATCACATTACCACAATATTTTTAATTCTACTTTTGGTAATCCTTATATAGTTACCTTTATCACTAGTCACAATCACCGATAATCCGATAGGTGATATAGTCAGTGAACACTCGTCATATTTTAGATGACTCGATGTGACCCATCACATCTCATATACCTGGCCCACGCATCGCAGTCTAATACGTGGAGTGTGTGATAACCTTATACATACCAAATGGAATTCTTCATTACTACTGTACTCAACTCATTCAAGGGTAAGTTTATTAAATCTAATCATATCAAATCTTTCAAGCTCTCATGGAACTCCACCGGCCTTCTACATATAGTAAGCCGACCGGACTAACTCGGTAGACACCCATAGATTCCCGTTTGAGCTTATCTCCATAAATTAAACCACTAACTAAATATCTCTTCGCTTGCAGACAAATCGTAACACGACTAACACATTTTCATTTATAACCTATGCTGATGTTTTAAATTTGTAAATCTAACTTGAAAAATCAGCAAATAAGTTGTGTGAATTAATTGTCCTTAAATTAAAATGGTGAATTAAATGACAATCTTAATCATGATAAAAATCACAAGTTATAAGATTTAAAATACCACATCTCCAATCTTTAATTAAATGAATTTTGAGAGAGAGAGAGAGTATAGTTTCAAAGAATTAAAAGAATAAAAGAATAACATGAATTAAAGAAATAAAAAGAATAAAACATACAAGACTTAGGTTAGAATAAAGAAATATACAACAAACATAGAATCTAACATGATTAAAAGGCAAAAAAAAATTGCAAGAAAATAAATGACTGAAAATAAAAATACAGTAACGTAAAGGTTGGTTGTGGAATAGACCATTCATCGCCCAAAATGTATAAACAAATTGAAACCCTAGATCTGAAATTCACGTAAAGATCTAAAATGCAATTCATATTTACTAATAAAAACAAGAATCAAAACTTTCTAATTTAATTAATTAAACATTAGTAATCAAGATTTAACATTTGAAATCAAGATCCTAACTATTGCATGTGCTCATGTTCAATTAAATAAACAAAAGTTGTAATTTGAAATTAAAAGCAAAATAATCACAAAAGAATTATTAGAACTTGGATGTTTCAGGCTTCTAAATGAATGATTCACTTTATTAAATGAAATAATTAAAGTACAAAGCTTGGATGAAAACACATAGAAGATATAAAATAAAATTGCAAAAATAATTTCTCACTTGCAAAAATCGTGTTAAGGTTTGTCTTCTTAGTCTTTCTCCAGCCTTTAGTCCTTTCAAACTCCAGGTCACTTTTGAATTTTACCCTCGTGGTAATGGGGTATTTATAGGTTTTGAAAAGTTGAACGGTTGAGATTAAATCAAGGTTTAAGTTAGAGATTGAATGGCTAAGATTGGATCAAGATAGATACGGGTGATGGAGATTTAAAGTTGCAAAGGGTTAGGGTTGCAATAGGGTGTACACGAATTTGGCTATGTGGTGGCTTGCAGTGGAGTGCAAATAAGGAGAGAGAGATCTTTGAGATTGAATTTGGCATGGTGATTTTTGAAATTAGCTATGTAGGATTATGGTTTGTTTTGTGCATTAGTGAATGAGTGGATGAGATTGAGAGAGGGAATGGATGAGATGCAATGAAGTGATGTGGAGGTCAACCTAATACAATATGCGCATGATTGGGTTTAGGATTGAGCAAAATCGTGTGAGATACAAAGGGATAGGATGGTGACAAGGCATGAATGAATCTAGATGGAAAATGGGTTAAAAACATGGAGAAAAATAAGTGCTAAAATCGTGTGGGATAAGGCAATGGATGATGTGGTTTATGCACGTGGAGACTAGCTTCAAGTTGTGCAAACTTAGGATTAAATGAATGAATGGATGTGATTACTTGGGGTTAAGATCTATGGCTCTAGGGTATTTTGGGTAAAAATAATTATAGGATGAGGTAGATGATTGATGGAGGGTTTGGATTTAAAGGTTGATCCTAGATGATTAATGGAATGCATGCCCTAAATCTAAAGTAATGTTGTATGTGATGGATGCATGTGGAGGCTCTAGGGTTTCTAAGAGATGGATGAAGATATTAGATTAGATGACGTAATATCTAATGGCTAAGATGAACAATGCATGAAATGAATGCATGAATTAGTAGGTGATGCATGGATGAATACTAATCTAAGGTTAAAATGATCATGATGATGATGGATGACCTAGATCTAATGATAAATGAATGAATGTGTTAGACTTGATGGTGAATCTAAGGTTTGACCTAATTTAGTATGTGAGAGATGGAGGGTTTAGATCTAAGATAGAAGTTGGATGGTGTGAATGTGAGGTTGGGTTATGGGTTTTGGCCATGGATAAAGGGTTGGGCTTTAGGTGAAATTCAAACATGGACCATGGAGTTGACTTGGGCTTTGGACTTGGATCTAGACATCAACTTAGGTTCACTGGAATTGGATTTGAAAGGTTGGGCCTTAGTTGGACTGAGCTTGCACATTGGCCTTGTCCAATGACATAATGCGCATGGACTTGTATGAGGACTAGCACATCTGAAGTGAGTCTTGGCCCAATGGCTTGAAATTCAGGCTTTGGCACTTGGATTGCAACTTCAACATCTAGAATTAAATAATTATTTAGCCATTTAAAATCTAAAAATTATTAAGTAATCTTAGACTCTCATAAATGGATCCAGATTAATTAATTCACATGAAGAGACCCTAAAATGTGGCATGAAATAATTATAAAACTCTAGGTCTTTACTTTAAAACTCTAAACTTGCAATTCTCATCGAATTAGCTTGATTTTCTTGAACTTTCCATGTTTTACTACAAAACTGACAAACTACATTAAATGCATCATTATACAAAAATTTTGGATTAACTGGTCCAATAATCAAAGGTAAAAATGTAATATTTCAATGCTCAACAAACACTCCCAAACTTAAATTTTGCTAGTATTCGAGCAAAACTAAAGCTAAAAATCCTATAAGTACTAAGAAATCTTAAATTAATCATATTATAGACCAAATGGATAAAAACAAAACGAAAATCCTAAACTAAACCACTTTCACTGGTACTCTCGATTTCATTTAGCGTATGCAACAAGCCTTTAAACCCCTAGCTCTTCACTAGTGGACGAGTTATAGTCTTGTGAGAGCTTTCAATGATAATACCAACAAATATCAACATATTTAACAGGAACAGAAGGATGAGAGGTTTAAACATCATACAACTCTAAAATTCATTTTACAATGCTTATACCCAGAGTGTGTGTGTGCTTAGCCAATATTAGGATAGACCTAAATAGACCCAAATTTTGTTCACATTGTTAGAAAATGCGCTTCGACTGTAAACCTCACTAGATATATCTCTCGGAAAAATTAACACTCAGAGGTTTGCGTTCATTTTTTCTCAAGGTATATGTGAGCTGAATTTATGTATTCAAAATTAAAGTATCTCATATATGTATAAGACAAAGACGACTCATATCAAAGAAAATGAGTGATCTCATGAATAGATACCACTTTCCTGAGAACGTTGAGTCAAATACCATTATTTTTCTTCATTTATTCTCCACTTGAAACACCCTATTTAGACCTAAGATCAATATGACTTCCTAATAGGACAAAACGTGGCTTGGGATCGGGTCATATTGTTGAGTCTATAAATCTTACATTTTTACCCTTTAACTATGATTAAGTTAGCCTTGAATTTGTATATAAAAGATATGTTTAATGGTTTTTTCTAGTTTTGTAGATAAAAAGATCAAAAAACAAGATTCATGCATAAAACAGTGGATAATTGCCGGAAGATAACTTAAAATAGAAATTTTAGAATTTTATAATTTAATCATGCCACTTTAGGGTTTTTAATGTAAATTGGATAATCTGGATCCATTTATGAGAGTCTAGATTTATTCAATATTTAGAATTTTAGTGGTATTGATTAATTATTTAATTTTAAAATCCAAGTCTGCAATTAAAAGCCAAGGATTGAAATCAAGATCCATTAGCCAGAGATCCACTGCAATTGCGCCAAGCTTTGCTCCAAATGCTAGACACTAGACCAGGCCAAGCACTTCAGGTGCATTTCCCAATGTGGGCCAGGCCAGAGTAAGTTCAAGCCCAGCAAGCTTAATCGAAGTCTTCAATTCAAGTCCAAGTCCAATTTAAAGATCCAATGCTCGAGGTTCAAATCCGAGTTTACCAACACTGAAGCCCAAATCCAAGTTTACCAAACAAAAGCCCATGTCCATGACCCATCTTACCTATCCAATCTTAACCATCCAATTTCCAATGTCCCATCCACACCATCCATTGACCCAATCAACCAATCCAAACCATACACTTCATGCCTCTCATTTATCACATGCATTTCATATCATCAAACCCTAGATCCACTTAGTCAATCCAACCCGTTCATGCATCATGATTAGATTTAGGACATCTAAACCATTCATCATATAGATTAACCTTAGGATTAGGATCATCCATGCACCATCTGTCCATCCATCCTCTTAGATCATCCATCATGCATCATAGCCATTAGATCTTAGGACATTTCATCACAGCCATCCACATCATTAGGAAAACCCTAGAGCCTCCACATTCATCCATCACATACATAATTTGCACTAGATCTAGGCCATTCATCATACCATTTCTTCATCTCCACCTTTGAATTCAAACCCTCCATTAGATACCTACCATATATATATATATATATATATATATATATATATATATATATATTTAGCCAATTAACCCTAGAACCATTAAATTTAACCCAAACCAATCTTAGCCATCCATTCACCAAACCCTAAGTTAGAACAACTTGAAGCTCAAAGTAGCCTCCATGCGCTCATGCCTTGTCACCACTCTATCCATCCAACACAGTCCACACGATTTTAGCACCTAAACTCTCCCCATACACTTAGACAAAAATCCATCTAGATACATTCATAAGATCCATACACACCTCATCATTCCAATCCTCCATGATCCACACGATTTTTGCCTATTTCCTTCATTTCCCATTCAAATTTCATAGTCAACCCTCCACCACGTCTATAACGCCCCGCCCTTTTTCAAAGTCAGGGTCTATTTTTTTCTTTGAATAAAAGAGTGAGAGAGAGCGGGACGCTACGCGAGCTAAGTCTGAGCTTCTAAAGCCTGACCCTTAACTGGCCAACCATACGTGTGCGTGGACCAAGTCCACTAAAAATGGTGCACACGTACTCAAGTTTTAACTTGCGGAATAAATCATACATGCGGAATTATATATAATCCTAATTCTATTCCATTTTAGATAGCAAAGTAGTCCGTCATTTAACAATGATTATCTTAAGTTCATATATCCAAAATAAAACATTCAAACCATAGCAAATATTTAAGTTATTACATGCCCAAATGCTAGCTACTCAAATTACAGTCCATGAGTAACTTAAACAAATTAAATTAAAAACATCCAAGCTCCTAAGCTTGGCTCCGTTCATGTTCGTCGTTCCGATCAATTCCTGTGTCATCAACTAGGGTAGAAGTAGGGCGTTAGACAACGCGCCCAGTAGATACTCCAAATAAGGTTAACACATGGTTAGTATAAATCATATCGATAACATATTAATAAAACCATGTAAAACAATGCCATGCCATGGTGTCATATGCAATGAGTCTCACCCATCACAAACACATGTATCCTCTTGATGGAATTTTCCTCATCAAGGTATCCCCACAGTTGCCTTACGGATGCCCCGACGGAGTATGTTCTCTGGTTACTTCTTGATGGATAATGCACATCAAGGTCTTCCCACGGACACCCCGACGGAGTATGGCCTCCAGTTACAAATCATCCCTCCTATGCCATGCATGAGATGTAAATGTCCACATGCTATGTAATAGTATAAATCATAGCATAAAACTTCCATATTTGAAACATAACATTTGATATAAAATAACTCATCAAAAATAGAACTAAAATCATATTACTTGTCCCATGGTTTCAAAGAGGTAGAATCCTACCAATGACCACTATAGTGTCATCGCGTTTTCGTCCGGAAACCGCTCACGATTGTACACCCCTTGTGAGGTCCCGTTACCTTATAACATGTCAATCAATCAATCCCATGTTCCATTTGATTTACAATCATGTCTAAGTCCATAAACACAACTTTGTGGGGTTCGGCCATACACCATGGCCGAACCTCACTCACTTGGTTTTAGTCCTTCTTTTGATTTATTAATCAATCACCACTAAGGTAATCATTTAAACCCTAAGTCCACAAAATACACCTTAGTGGGGTTCGGCCATACAACATTGCCGAACCTCACTCACTTGATTTTGGTCCCTCTTTGTAATCCTTTGCTCTTTTAAATTAAATCCAAGATCATGCCGTCTTTGATTCATAAATCCAATCACTTATACAATAATTATCTAACATTGATAACAACCTAAGTTCACAAAAGCATTCCTCATGGGGTTCGGCCATACACCATGGCCGAACCCATGATCTTTCATTTTACCCATTTTTCTTTGCCATTGTTTCCATCACCTTATGTTTAGGTCCAAAAACATAGGTCCATGACTAACATTTCATGCACAAAACATTCTTCATGGGGTTCGGCCATGGTCCTTTATTTCCATGATTCAATCATGCATTTAGGTTCATCCGTTTGGATCATCATTAGCCATACTTAAAATCAATTACAATTACCATCATCCCCCCATTACTTCCATGATCTAAATTCATGTTCATAATTCAATAATTCTTCATGACGTTCGGCCATACACCATGGCCGAACCTAAGGTCCATGGTTCTCCATCCTTTACATCATTTAGACCTATTTAAAATCCTTAATTCCTTTCCATGGGTTCGGCCATACAACATGACCGAACCCTATGGTCCATTAATTTCCTTAAAATATATCAAACATCCATGATTGATCCTTTGATGGTTCTCATCATACATCCATTTAAACCCTTTAAAACCTTTTAAAATCATAAACATACATCTATGATTTTCATCTTTCAAATCCATTCAAAAATAACTAATGTCTTTCCATGGGGTTCGGCCATACAACATGGCTGAACCTATGGTTCATCATTTCCTCTTGAAAATCATGTAACCATGTTTATATTCCTTGATGGGGTTCGGCCATACACCATGGCCAAACTTCATCCAACCCTTCATTTGTCCTTAATGGTTTTTATACATGAAACCTTAGGGTTTGGCCATGCAAAGGCCAAACCATGATCCTTGATCATCTTTTCTTATTTAATAAAAATCTATCAAGTACTTACTGATTCCGCGACTCCTCCAGTTTCTTTCACTCCTTCTTGCTCCTTTCCTTCCTTAGCCTCTTATTTCTTCCTTCTTGATCCTTGACCGAGATTGATCTTGATAAAATCACTAGGAGTGGTTCGGCCAAGAGGTATAGGTTTGAGTGAGGGAGAAAGAGAGAAGATTTGAGATAAAACTCTAAGTGTTCTCCCTTTGCCAATGAGAGGGGATCGGCCTTGAGTGAAAGGGAGAGAGTGAGAGTTTAAGATGCAACCCCTTAGTCTTTTCTTGTTTAATGAAATTCAGCCAATGGTGATGTCCTTTGGTGATACCCCTTTGTAACTCCTATACCTCCTCACCTCCCTCCTTAATGTTTCATTTGGAGGTTTCATCCATGAGAGATGAAACACTCCCACCGTTTGACCCTTAGGTTTCCATCTTGAGATGGAAGCCCTCCATCTCCAACGTGTATGCCTTGTGTAGGTCTGTGTGACCACAACCTTTCACCTCCCTCATCAATGATATTTGGAGTTTCATCCCATGAGATGAAACTCCCATCTCCAATGTGTATGCCTTGTGTAAGCTTGTGTAACATCACAAAACCGTCCACCTTCCCATTAATGATACATTTGGAGTTTCATCCCATGAGATGAAACTCCCCCCTCCAACGTGTGGTCTTGACTTGGGTCTCATGAGATGCATCTCTCCACCTACTCCACTCACTTAAGATCAAGGTCCCATTAACTTCCCATCCAACTCACCATAACTCAATTATTTTTCATTCTTTTAAACTCAACTCACCTAGCTCACTTAAAGTCAACTCAATTACATAATTTTATTTCCAACTTAATTCAGCCCCAATTAAGTAAGCTTGAAGTCACTTGGTGGTCAACCAAGTCAACCACGACCCATTGGGTCCCAATTGGGCATTTTGACCCAATTGACAATTTTGACCCAATTAAATAAATCTCACCCATTTAATTCAATTGAACCATAACCACCATCTGTTGGGTCTTAATTGGGCAATTGACCCAACACCTTACTCATCTAAGGTCCATATCCATTAATTCACAAATTAAATAGGCAATTTCCATAAATATTTATTACTTGAAAATCCGGGGTGTTACAACATCATCTCATCATCTCAGCTATTCATTCATCCATCCAGTTAATCCTAGCCGTCCATATCATTGCACAACCCAAAACCCTAAGCCAAATAGCAAAATTCGAAAATCACAAAGCAAATCCTAAATCCAAATTTCTTTTCCTCCATTGCTTAGCCAACAAGCTAGCTTGGATCTCAAGCCACAAAATTTGACCATATTATTAGGAAGCCCTAGTTATCTAGCTTTTAATCCCATCCACCCATGTTAAGTTAGATCTAATCCCAACCTTTCATCCACCAACTTAAACCTAGATTTAATCTTAGCCATCCTTCCAATCCCGGGTCCTATAAGTAGCCCAGTATCCCACATGTAGAACTCGAACTTGACACTGGAGCCAAAGAGGACCAAACGATTGAAGAGAAGACCAAGAGAAGACTCAAGGATACACATAGAATTCGAATTTTACAAGTGAGTTTCTTTTGTAATTTTAATTTCCACATATCTTGTATTCAATCAATCATGTATTAATTCTTCCAATAAATAATCAAAGGATAGCCCATTTAGAATCTTGAAACATTCAATTTTTTATTTCCTTTTATGATTGTTTTTTATTCAATTTTAAGATTGTATGCTTTAATTATTTAATCGGACATGAAATAGTTAGGACTTAGGTTAAGATTGCTAGATCTAAGTTACTAATGTTTGATTTTATAATTTAGAGTTTATGAAATTAACATTGTTGATAAACATGAACTAGAACTTAGATCTTTACGTGAATTTCAAATCTAGGTCGTTTGTTTATTTAAATGTCTTTGGCGATGAGCGATCTATTTCAAACAACCACCTTTTATGTTACTGCGTTTTTATTTCTGTCATTTATTTTCTTTGCCGAATTACTTTTCATGTTTATTATATTTCACTTGAATGTTGTATTTTATTTTTACTTTTTAATTCTTTAATTATTTTAAAGTGTATTTATTTCATGTAATTTAAAACCTCCCTAACAACTTGATTAAATAGTTAGGATTAAAATTAATTAGATCTAGACTTTGTGAATTAGGATGTGTGTTGAGATTGTTTATAAACTCTTAATTAAAATATTATTTTAATTACTTTTAATTAGTGCTCTAAAATTATAGATCTATTTATTTTAATAAAGACGTATTTAACTTGGAGATATACTTTTAAAGATTAAGATTGATTTTCTATCCTAGATTTAATAATGAATCTTGGTGTTCTAAAAAAATAAAAGTTGAGGCATGTCTATTTTAAATTTCATATATTTTGAATGTTTCCTTTGGGTTCGACCTCGCACTCTATCGCTGTACTATAAATGGTTCGTGCGCTTACGAGATTTACAAATTTGAAACATCAACAAGTTTTTGGTGTCGTTGCTGGGGAAACAATCAAAATACATGTTTTTGAATTTTTATTGTTTTTGGAAAACACTTTTATTTTTGGAACCTTTTAATTTAGGTAAACTCTTTAAAATTAGAAATTTCTATTTTTAGAAATTCTAATTTTGGAAAGTTTCCTAAAAATTAAATTTTTCTTTAAAAATATATGAGATCTAAAATTTTATCTAAGTTGTGAAAATGCTACTAAATCTTGATAATCTATTGAATTTTTGAAAGTTTCTATTTTTGTAGAAAGTTTCCATTTTTTGGAACAAGTTTCTATTTTTGTGGAAAAAAATTTATTCTTAGAAAACTGATGAAATCATTTAATATCTTCCTTTAGCCTCTCTTTAATCTTATATATAATCCATTTTAATAAAATCTTAATTTTGTAAATAAATCTATTTTTGGAAAGTTTTAAAAAATTTTGTCTATGAAATTTTTTAAGATTATCTATTTCTGGAAACAATATATTTTTGGAAATTACCCGATTTTGGAGACGTCTGATTTTGGAAAGTTCTATTTTTGAAAGTTTTTAAATTTGGATCTTTGATTAAATTTTAATCAAGTGATGGCTTTAATTTAGAAATGTATTTACAAACTCACATTATTCTAGGACACTTAATTAGATTTTAATTTTTAATTAAGTTGTAGTTTAGGAATTTGCATTTAGCTAGTTCATGCTTTTTTAGTTAGAATATTCACCTAGGTTCGTGTGTTTTATTTTCAGGAGTTTTGAAAACCGTGAGTCAAAGCTGCTGGAATTGGATTGCATTGGCTAAGGTGAATGCCTAATTAAGTTCTTTTAATATTTATTTTCTCATGCATTCGTATAACTTTTATTAGGGTGTTTATTACTTGCATAAGAAAAAAGATTGCATCTTTATTTTGCTCATGCATTTAGGTGGCTAGATTTATGCATTTAGTATAGTTTGATTGCTTATTGTTTTGCATATTTGCTTGGTGCTTGTATTGTTAAATTAGGTTGCATTCACATATAAAAAAAAATATTAGTAATAAATGGTTCATGCACATTAAATAAAATTAATTTTGGAAACATATGTTAGTATTTAAGGTTTGTCATGCTCAATAGAACAGTCTTTTATTCAAATAATTTTAAATAACGACTACTAGTTTTTCTTCAATCATGGTGTCTACGATTAGCTCTATCACCAAGGGGCATTGCGGTCGAGCATGACCTAAGGATAAGCTGGGAAGAGATGCCGTTTGCTCCCACACTTACCTAGGAACTTACCTGGCCATGATTGTGGTTAAACTTTTAATTGGAGATTTAGAATTCTTGGAAAAAATATTAGGAGCCAGTCTAGAGACACTAAGTTAGTTTAGGTTTTTATTTTTAGTTTTAGGTCATTTATTTTGTATGAATTTGTTTTGTCTTGTGTGGTCTTATTTGAATAACAATGAATATTTGGAGGTGTGATTCAACTAAGCGATTGGTTAGAGTTAAGTCCCCAATTGGTGAACCCCAAATTAGTCATCAATCTACTTTGGAAAAAAGTAGGGTCTTTGATGTCATGTCAGTCTCAACACTAGCATCTTCGTCAAATCCCGTGAGTTTCAACCAAGGTGAGGATTATCTGACTAGAGAAGGTGATAATTTGAGCATCAAAGTAAAAAAAGAGTCTCAAATAAAGGATGAACCTGTCAATGATAGTAAGATACAACCCGCACCAGACTGTATCCCTTTTGATTTAAATGATCCATGGGCTTTCGTCATACCAGTGGGAGATAATAAGTGGGAAAAGAAATACTTGGCCCATGATATTGTGTACTCATTGGAGCACATTCACCATCACCATTTACCGAGCTCAACGGAACTCACTCAAGAAGGCCAAGATTGTTTTATATGCGAAAAAATAATTGAGTTTACGCCTTTTATAGGTTTCTTTTAGAGTCAGTCTAGAAAGTCAGTTTAGGTTGAGTAAGTTTTTAGGATGTTTCACTTAGATATGTCGAAACCCAAAATTTAACAATATCCTGACATTTTACATCTAACCGTTTAAACATTTAGGATAATGTCTAATTTAAGTTTGGGGTTTTCGAGGGTCACATTAGAAGAGTCCAATAAAAAAAAAATTAGTCTAAGTAAATTTTCAGCATTAAGAGGTGACTAAAATTTTTTTTATCACACTTTCAATAATTTTTTATAGAATTTATATTCGGAATAAATTTACACAGTCATATTAAGTTGAGTTAGAAGAGAAAAAATTTCATGAGTCAAGTAGTCAACAAAGGAATACTAGTGGAGACTTAACCTAGAGAGCTTTGGTGCCAGTCTATTTTTCTGAGGGATTTAAGTCAATCTATTTTTATTACTTTTGCGCTTCAAGTCGTCATGGATCTCATCATTCTTCAAATTTTGGTCATAATTACTGAGAACACCATTAAAATTGAGTTTGTACATTTGGAATTTATTTAAAACAAATCACTGTATAAAACTTAGGATATGATTTAGGCCAGTTTTTGATCGTTTAAGCCTTCATTCTTACCTATCTTTGGTCAAATTTATCCTAATAGTTCCCAATTGAGCCTTTAAGTTAGCATGTTTTCTTAATCAGCCATGTTTACCAAACCCAACTCTGGTTTTGGAGTTTGAGCCTCATTAAAGATATCTGTGATCTATTAATAGAAGAGGTTAGAGATGACAAATAATAGGGATGGTACTAAAAACAAGGGCACAAGAGAAGAAAAAGAAGAAAATAACACAAAAAGAAAGGGAACATCCTGACATCAAAACAAGGATGTGAAAAAAAAATGAATATTTTGAAAAGTGCTGAAAAGAAAAAAAAATAGAGAAAGAAATATCCCGTCATATATCTTAAAGACCTCCAACCTTTTGATCAAAATATTTATTCTTAAAGTCTTATTATCCTTCTTTGATTTGACCCGATCTCTAACCACGTTTCCTCCTATTAGAAGTCCTATTGACCTTAAGTTGAAGTATTTCATGTGGAGAATAAAGGAGGAAAAATGATAATGTAACAGCGTTCTCAGGAAAGTGGCGTCCATTCATGAGATCCAACAATTAGTTTCTTTGTCATGTGCCGTCTTTCTTAAACATATGTGAGAAATTTTGAATTTGAATACACAAACTCCACTCACGTATATTTTTGAGAGAAAATAACCCAACCTTTGAGTATTAATCTTTCTGAGAGATATCTAGCGAACTTTGAAGTCAAAGCGCATCTTCCGATGTTTGGTTACAAAACCTGTGTCTATTTGGAAAAGAAAACTATTTTTAATATTGGCTAAGCACACACTACACTCCGAATAAGTCTTATAAAATAAATTTTGGAATTGTATGATGTTTAGATTTTTATGAACTTGTTTTTGTCGAATCTGAAACTAAGACTATACAAACTTTGATGTTTGTGGGTATCATCACTGCAAACCTCACGAGACTATAACTCGTCCACTAGGGATAACATAGGGGTTTAAATGCTTGTTGTATACGCTAAATGCAATCGAGAGTGCCAGCAAAAGTGTTGTAGTTTTAGTTTTTAGGTCTTGTAAAAAAATAATTTTTTAAGTTAGTATTAGGCTTAGATTATGAATTTTTAGTTTAGATTTTTAGACTTAAGTTTTTATTTTTAACTTTTGCTCGAGGACTAACAAAATCTAAGTTTGGGGGTACTTGTTGAGTCTAAAAAACTTACATTTTTACCCATTAATTTTGATTAAGTTAGCCTAGGTTTTGTATATAAAAGATACGTTTAATGGTTTTTTCTAGTTTTGTAGATAAAAATATGGAAAAATAGGATTCATGCATAAAGCAGTGGATAATTACAGGAAGAGAACTTAAAATAGAATTTTTAGAAGTTTATAATTTAATCATGCCACTTTAGGGTTTTTAATGTAAATTGGATAATCTGGATCCATTTATGAGAGTCTGGATTCATTCAATATTTACAATTTTAGTGGTATTGATTAATTATTTAATTTTAAAATCCAAGTCTGCAATTAAAAGGCCAAGAGTTGAAATCAAGATCAATGGGCCAGAGATCCATTGCAATTGAGCCAAGCTTTGCTCCAAATGCCAAACACTGGGCCAGGTCAAGCACTTTAGGCACATTTCCCAATGTGGACCAGCCCAGAGTGAATTCAAGCCCAGGAAGCTTAAGTCCAAGTCTCTAATTCAAGTACAAGTCCAATTTCAAGATCCAATGCTCCAAGTTCAAATCCAAGTTTACCAACCCTGAAGCCCAAATCCAAGTTTACCAAACCCAAAAGCCCATGTACATGACCCATCTTACCTATCCAATCTTAACCATCCAATTTCCAATCTCAAATCCACACCATCCATTGACCCAATCAACCAATCCAAACCATTCACTTCATGCATCTCATTTATCCCATGCATTTCATATCATCAAACCCTAGATCCACTTAGTCAATCCAACCCGTTCATACATCATGATTAGATTTAGGACATCTAAACCATTCATCATATATTAACCTTAGGATTAGGATCATCCATGCATCTTCTGTCCATCCATCCACTTAGATCTTCCATCATGCATCATAGCCATTATATCTTAGGACATTTCATCACAGCCATCCACATCATTAGGAAAACCCTAGAGCCTCCACATTCATCCATCACATACATAATTTGCACTAGATCTAGGACATTCATCATACCATTTATTCTCCACCTTTGAATTCAAACCCTCCATCAGATACCTACCATATATATATATATATTTAGTCAATAAACCGTAGAACCATTAGATTTAACCCAACCAATCTTAGCCACCCATTCACCAAACCATAAGTTAGAACAACTTGAAGCTCAAGCTAGCCTCCATGTGCCCATGCCTTGTCACCACTCTATCCATCTAACACATAGTCCACACGATTTTGGCACCTAAAATCTCTCCATGTACTTAGACAAAAATCCATCTTGATACATGTTGCAAATTTTAAATTATAACTCGCAAGCGCACGAACCATTAGATAGTAACGATTGAGTGCAAGGTCGAACCCATCGGAACTTAGGAAATATATCCGTGAAAAACATACCACTGAATTATATAATTTTAGAAATTTAGAAAACATGGAGATAATCATAAATATGGAATTATTTGTCTAATCTATGAATTTTAGTTTAATTTAGAAACATTATAGATTTAAACATAGAATCTAACAATTTAACTAATTTTAATTAAGCTGGTTTTAATCTAAAAATATAAACAATCTCAATCTAATTTAAAATACAAAATTATGATACAATTAATTAATTTACCAACCTAGTTCCACAATTTTCAAGAATTTGAATTTATAAACAAATAAAATGAAAATAAAAATAACAACTAAATTACATATATACATATTTACAATGGAACTGGATCAAAGAATCAATGAGGCATTGTCATCCAAATTAATAATAAAATAACGGCCTAGAACATGGAGTTCACGTAAACTATTTAACACGCATTCAATATCAAATTTATTAAAATTCTAAATATGAAATCTATGAAATCCATTTAACTAAGAAAATTCAATTCCGGCCTTAGTCTTAGGTAAAATTTATACTTGTATTCCGAATCTAAAATAATCTCACTCTTAAAAAAAAGCCTTAGACTGGAAATCAAGTCCGACCAATCCTAAAAGAATCTCACTTTCCTTAAATTTCTTAGAAAAATAAACAACATAAAATCATTAAAAGAACATAAGTAAAATTGAAATTTTCATTACACATGAAAGAACAATTGGAAAACCATAATTCTAATTCTCACCTTCTTTTATTAATTAAACATGGAATTAAAAATTACAAATCAATGAAATTTTGGAATAAAGACATAAGAAAAATACAATGGAAATCAAAATCCACCAACGTTAGAACCCAAATGTGGATTGAAAATCCAACAGTCTTTCTCCTTCTCTTCTTCCTCTCCTCTCTTTTGCACAACCTTTTCTTTAATGTCCAAGTTCAATTTTCTTATTGGGAGAGGGTTAATATTTATAGATGAAAGAGGTGGAATGAATGGATTAGATTTAAAGATTTAAATAAATCAAGGGACACATGAAGGGTTGATATGATTTGTATTAAATATGGAATGACTTAAAGGAGACAAGGAGATAAAATTCGTAAAAGGAAGTGGGTGTAAAATCCCATTATGCGTGTACCATCTTATAACTCAGTTTTGACCTCTTTAACGTACAAATCAGGAAAAGTTGTAAACTACAAAGTTGTAGCCCTTGAAGATTTATTTCCAACAAAAAAAAATCAAAGCAATAGGACATCGGAGTGAAACTTTATGACCAAATACTGAACATATATCAAACCTTCCTTATTTTTCTCCCTTTCTTATTTTCTTTCTTTTTCCTTAATCTACTTGCCAAATTCGAAAATCCTCTTATATTAGCTTCTAAATTTCTAATTTCCTCATATGTATATTGAGACGATGAAAATAGTTTTCACACGTGGATTTCTTCATGCACTTTTCTTAATGGGTCAACAATTGGGCTTTTCAAAGTATGAAAAATCTAATAATTAATTACCACTTACAATCAATTCTAAAAATGTACTAAATTAATCCAAACTCTCATAAATGGATTTGAATTAATTAGTTTACAAATAAGACCCCTAAAATTGTGGTAAAATAATTATTAAAAATTCTAACTTTCTAAAATATCAACTTATGCCCATAACTTGCAAAATTCACCATTTGAATTCTCATATCTTGTATTTTCCTTTAAATCCTGCAAAACTCCCAAAATCAAATTAAACATATCATAAATCACACAAAACAAGGCTAACTAGTCCAAATACAAGGGTAAAATAGTCATTTTTCTGTGCTTATCAAACACTCCTAAGATACACACCTCCCAATCTTGCATGATCCACACGATTTTTGCCTATTTCCTTCCTATCCCATTCAAATTTCATAGTCAACCCCCACCACATCATCTCATCATCTCAACCATTCATTCATCCATCCAATTAATCCTACCCGTCCATATCATTGCACAACCCAAAACCCTAACCCACATAGCAAAATTCAAAAATCACAAAGAAAATCCTAGATCTCAATTTTTTTCCTCCATTGCTTAGCCACCAAGCTAGCTTGGATCCCAAGCCATAAATTCGACCATAGTATTAGGAAGCCCTAGTTATCTAGCTTTTAATCCCAACCACCTATGTTAAGTTAGATCTAATCCAAACCTTTCATGCACCAACTTAAACCTAGATTTAATCTTAGCCATCCATCCAATCCCAAGTCCTATAAATAGCCCAGTATCCCACATGTAGAACTCGAATTTGACACTGGAGCCAAAGAGGACCAAAGGATTGAAGAGAAGACCAAGAGAAGACCAAAGATACACATAGAATTCGAATTTCACAAGTGAGTTTCTTTCGTAATTTTAATTTCCACATATCTTGTATTCAATCAAACCTGGATTAATTCTTCCAACAAATAATCAAAAGACAACCCGTTTAGAATCTTGAAACATCCAATTTTTTATTCCTTTTATGATTGTCTTTGATTCAATTTTAAGACTGTATGCTTTAATTATTTAATCGGACATGAAATAGTTAGGACTTAGGTTAGGTAACGTCCCATCCCGCTACGGGCGCATTATCTCCAAAACATCTCAAAAAGTCGCAAAAGACGATATCGAGTCTTTTTTTTTTGAAAAAAAATGGGATAACTACCACCCTGCTCACAAACCACGTCCATAAAGTTAAGAAACATAACAAACGACCTTTGACTAACTGAACATAGTTATACAATCATCCAAAAAAGCATGTAATAATAAGTCCATGCAAACTAGGTTCTCTCAAATTTAAAACACGAACATGAACATAAATGTTTGACTACTACCACTCCTCCTCATGTGCTTACTCAAAGGCCCTGCCCGGCCCCTCTGCAATCGGGGTACCTGAAAGGTAAGGGGTGAGCTAACAAGCCCAGTGAAGGGATACACCATATCACATGTCAGGAGCATAACATACCACATGTATTAAACAGAGTAAACCTCATAATAGAAAGAGTGTCTATGGACATGAGTACTAAAAAATACTACTGACCAATGGTCCCACTAACCAGTTCGGGGCATCACCTCCGTAACTCCAACAACTCCGGTCTCCCTTACTAATAGAAACGGGAGACCATATAATATACAACTACCTCAACCGCCGGAATGCAACGGGAAACCAACATCCTATGGGGGTCTCAACCGCCAGAATATAACGAAAACCAATCTCAAGAGGCACCCCAACTGCCGAAACGCAACGGGGATACCACATCTCCATGGGGGTCTCAACTGCCGGAGCGTAACCGGGAAGTCCTCCCAACAACCAACATCATCATCACTTAACCATACACATATAAATGGTCCCTTTGTTACGACACCCAACGACACGACGTCCATTGCCAGTTACCTCCTACCTGCACGTGATATCATGATAGTACATAACATATACACACATTCCAATTTAGTTAACCAAAATCAGTATCATACTCTATCATGTAACAAGTTACTTAAAACACACATCTCCGTGTCCGATATGTGATTACATTTGCATCTTATACGTAAGCACACAATGTATCATCAACACCTTCCAAGTATCATATTCAATGTCCAACACGTATCTTACTCTCAACATAAATTTGCATGTTATAAATAAGCACACAACATGTTGTCATTAAGTTCCAAGCATTGCATTAGATGTCCAACACATATCTTATTATCTTCAAAAATTCATTCACACATTATACTTAAAACATACTATATTACCAAAGTTTCAACATCTTGTTTAGTATCCATTCATCCAATCAAATTTCTCATTAATCGCATATAGTACATGAGTACACCCCAAATGCGTCCCTTGACACAGTTTCATTCAACAGTTCCCTTATTGAGTGGCTTAATAAACAAAGGGCCCCATTCAATTCACTCCATGTCCATGATTAAGGGTTAAAATAGATGCGAATGCATGCTAAAACGGTGATAAGCCCCCCACAGTGTGTGCAGAGTCGGAAATCCAAAGCGAGCAAGCTGTTTGAAAGATAGTAGGGAGCTCTGTCTATTGAAACAAGGAATGAATAAGTAAATAAGGTAAAACTAAAACGAGACCGGATTAAAAAATGGGCCCTAAAACTGGGTTCCCAAAATGGGCCGAACTAGGCCGGGTATGGTAAAAGGGTTTGGCCTGAAAAGGAGGCCTGCCAGACTGGGCCGGACCAAAATTGGTTGGGCCAGACCAAGTCTGGGCTTGGAAATGGGTTAGGCCGAGTTCAAGACTAGCTGGGCCAGATCCAGGGCTGAGCCAAAGGCAGAGTGTGGGCTCGAAAGTTGGGCCTGAGTGTACTAGGTCGGGTTCAGGACTGGGGTAACCTAGGGCTCGAACTAAGTCCATTTGGGACTCAGCCGAACCGACTCATTTCCCCAACTGAGTAGGGAAAAGGGGAAAAGAGAAGGAAAACGAATTCAGGGAAAACGAAATCAAGGAAAATGAAATCAGGGAAAAAAAATCTAGGAAGAAATTACCGAGAAAAGAAAAATGAAACAAGAAAAACAAGGAAGGAGAAGAAATCAAAGAAATCGGGAAAGTCAGTGAAAATCGAAGGAAATGGAGGGAAATTGCAGAAAACCAGAGGAAAAAGGGGAAGAAAAACCAAGTGAAAGAGAGGAAAAATCGTGAAAATCAGAGGGAGAACAAAGGGGGTGAAGGAGAGTACTCGAAATTGATAGACATGGCAAGAAGGGAGGTGTGGACGATGGCAATCCAGAGAGGCGAACGTCTGAGGGCGACGGCTGCTCGAGCAGACAAGGGGAAATGGGGAAAGGGGGAAGAAGAAGAAACACCGAGAGAGAGAGAGAGAGAGAGAGAGAGAGAGAGAGAGAGGGGAGGGTGAAGAAGATGAGTTGCAGTGGCACTGTAGCAAATCGCTACAGTGCTGCGAAAGGGGGATTTAAGAGAGTTGGGGTGTCTAGGGTTTTAGGGAAGGGTTAGGGTTTAAGTGTTATGAATCCTTTTTTTTTTTTCCTTTTTATCAAGGTTCTGAAAGGATTTCTTTTCAAAAGAAATAAAAACACATTGGAATCGAAAACCTGAAAAAATTTCGAGTGTCGAACGTCGAGCGAGAAAATGTGTGATTTTTTTTTTGACAACACACATAATAGTTCAAAATTGCTGAATTACCAAAATGCCACTTCGAGTTTTCAAACTCGAAATCAGATAATTGGGGTCCACCACGGTGCCCACACTCTCCTTATTGCTATTACGGTCCCGAAAACAACTTAGGGGTCTGAAAATCTCTCCAAAAATCGGGAAAACTAGGAATGGGTCGTTACAACACTACCCCCTTTAAGGAAATTCGTCATCGAATTTCAAACTAAACTCATACCTCTAATCTCAAACAAGGCTGGAAACTACTTCCACAACGTTGCCTCATTCTCCTAAATAGAAGTCTCTCTGCCATTGCACTGTCAAACCACTAAAACCAAACGAATAGTCTAGCCACGAAGCATCTACTCTCTAGAATCCTCAATCCACACTGGTCCTCTTTCGTAGGTAATGTCCTCGTTGCAATCTATAAGCACTTCCCCGATTCTCTCTAGTACCTCAAACATGCCAATATATCAAGGCGACAACTTCCCTCGACGCCCAAACCTCTGAATCCCATGACGGCCTCCAACAGCAAACTCAAGTACCCTCCTTTGACGGTCAGCATAACACTTCTGTCGGCTCTGGGCAGCCAACAATCTCTATCTGATCAATCTCACCTGCTCAGTAGTCTCCCTGACATTACTGTATCACTGATCTTGGCCCACAAAAGGGTGATTTGCACGGTCTGACCTACAAGGCCCATACGGAGCCATCTTGATACTAGCCTGGTATCTGTTGTGGTAGACGAACACCAAGTGTAACCAACTCTCCAAACTACTGCCACGATAAAAAACACAAACTCGATCCTCTAAGATCTGAACGGTCCACTCCTACTAGTTGTCTGTTTATGGATGGAACACTGTCCAACTCTTTTTGCAAGCTTCGTCGGATCTGAGAAACAAGTTTCGGGTCTCGACCTGAAATAATCAACCTAAGTACACCATACAGTCTGATAATCTCTGCCAAATATAGCCGACTCAAAGTCTTAAGAAAAACTGTCATTTTTCCGAATAAACAAGGCCAACTTAGTCAATTGATCCACTGTGATCCATATTGCATAATGTTTTCGAGGTGACTTCGACAATCCAGTCACGAAATCCATAATAATATGACCCTACTTCCACTTGGGGATCGAAAAGACTGCAATCTATCACCGGTTCCCAAGTGCTCTATCTTGACCTGATGGCAAGTCAAAATAATAGGTCACAGACTCAGCCACTGACCTCTTCATGCCTTTCCACTAGAACTGCTGAAGTAATTCAAGACACATCCTTGTACATCCCGGACGTACAACAAATCTTGAGTGATGGAAGTGCCGTAATATCACCTCGCAGCATTGCCCTTCCATTGGTACAAAAAGCCTACCCTGAAAGGTCAAACCACTATCTTGTCTCACAATCCATCCAAAGGGTCAACTACCACTGACCACAACACTCCTCAATGCAATGGACCTCTCATCTATCTACTGAACTCTCGAAACTCTATGATAAAACTCTGGTTGGACAACCATGCTGCAAAAATCTGGATGCTCTAACCTTCGACCAGACTCGACAAAGCTCCTCTCGCCATGGATTCAAGGCATCTATAACTACATTCGTCTTACCGGAGTGGTAAGACAACACAAAGTCATAGTCACCAAGGTACTCCATCCACCGTCTCTGCCTCATGTTCAGCTCCTTCTTGAGTGCAATACCATAATCACTAACTCCAAGTCATAATTAGGATATTTCGGCTCTTAGGTCTTAAAATGTCTCGAACCATAAATTATCTCTCTCCATCATACATCAGAACACAACTCAAATTATTACCTGAAACATCGTAGGAAACAGCATCGTCGTGGCCTCTTCTTGGTATAATCCATAATGAAGCAAAAGTCAGACTCTCCTTCAGCCTCCAGAAGACTGTCTCCCAAGCTTCGTCCCAAACAAATATCACATTCTTGTTGGTCAAACTTGTCATGGGTATGAGGATCTTGGAGAAATCCTTGACAAACCGCCGGTAGTACCCCGCAACATCCAAAAAACTTGTGAATTTCAAGCAGACTATGTGGTTACTCCCAACTCAGAATAGCTTCAACCTTAGCTGGATCCACGACCACACCGCTAGCTGACATCACGTGCTCAAGAAATTGAACCTCTGGCAACCCAAATTCACACTTGTTGTACTTCGCACAAAGCTTGTGATCCCTCAAGACATGAAGTATGGTTCTCAGATGATGCTCATGATCCTCCTCTGATGCTGAACATATCAAGATATCGTCAATGAACACCACTACAACCGGTCCAGGCACGGTCTGAATATCCTTTTTTTTATAAGGTCCATGAATGTCCTTAGGGCATTAGTTACCCCAAACGACATTACCTCAAACTCAAAGAGTCCAAAACGAGTACGGAAGGCAGTCTTGTCAATATCACACCCCCGCACCCTCATTGATGGTAACCTGAACAAAGATCTATCTTGGAGAAGCACTTAGATCCTCTCAATTGGTCAAACAGATCATCAATCCTTGGCAATGGATACGTACTCTTCATTGAACTTTGCTCAACTTCTGATAGTCGATGCACAGTCTAATGGAGCCAGCTTTCTTCTTAGCAAACAACGGCAATGCACCTCAAGATGAAGTGCTAGGCCGAATGAATCTAGGATTTCTAACTCCCAGAGCTGTTTCTCTAACTCCAAAACCCCTACTGGTAATCAAAGTACAAACTCATAGAGCCATCCCCTTCTTGGTCAACAAGGCCGGTGCGCTCCAAGGAGGGCGTTGGGTCAATCGTAGCCAAGAGACTCCAACCCCCCAAACTAACTCTTCGGCTCCAATAGTCCTACTGGCACCACATGATAATGAGTACTCGAAACAGGCATCGCATCGAGAGAGTAGATCCATAACAAAACCCACCTCACGATGTGACGAGAATCCAAGGAGCTTCTCCAGAAGGACATCCGGGAACCTCGGACCACGCGGGCATCTCAACATCCGCTAACCCGAACTCTCTCCATCCCAAGCTAGTCACCAAACTGCACAACTCCTCCACTTCCGGACTATGAACTATAAACTGCTTGACGAAAGCATCCCCACGAGGAACTGACTTGTCACTCGCTTACAGTAACAATCCAAGTAACCTGATGGGAGAACAATAAAGCATCCCTACGAGGAACTGACTTGTCACTCGCTTACGGTAACAATCCAAGATAACGTGATGGGAGAACAACCAATCCGTCCCTAGATGACGTCGAACTCTGACATTTGCAAAACTCATAAACTGACCTCCAATGCTAACTCAAAGGTCAAAACACACGACATAGATCTAGTCCACAACTAGGGAAACTCAACGAAAAAAATAGAGGGGGAACACTGGAAACATTCAATACGCTGGTCAAGAGCTAAGAAGCACTCACTTGCCTTGTTCAAGGCGCCAAGCTCCCAACTCACTCATACATTGGAATTGGACCGTACGCTGGTCTCGCCAGAGTCTCAACGGTCAGCCCTACTAGTCTGACCTAAACAAGTCCTTAACAAAGCTACAAACACCTTTTACTATAACACTGGACTCGCGGGAGTCCTAGAACCAAACATACAACACTAGCTCAGCCCTCATGCACTCCCCGCAATCCAAAGCCCCAAATGGGCCTAACTAACAACTCAAACATACCACGCCCATCTACCCCTCATGGAATTCCATCGGCCATCTATAGAGTTAGCCGGCAGGACTCACTCGAAAAACGCCCATAAATTTCCAATGAGTCTATCAAAATACTATATAGTCACAAGCGAGGCCCACGTACAATGGCATCGCACTCTAGACATGAGCCTCCTATGAACCTAGGAGGTAGACCCACAATACAGTCTTCTCCCATCAACTCTGGACCCTCGAACGATCTCACTTCAATCACAGTCTGAAGCCCCTTGACTCTATCATGGTACTCACGCCATTTTGAAAAAAAAATAACAAAAAGAAAAATACCACCAACACGCCTCAAAGGTGAGGACTCCTGCTAATGTATATCCCATCAAGGAACACCTCTAATTACTCTAGGGAGTAAGACCAACATGACTCCAAACCTAGAGATCTGTATCCCACATCTCCCGTGACCACACCACGGTGCTCCACCCACTAAAATGAGTGATCTATCTCACCATTGACTCACACACGAATCAAATACTCGAGAGTCTTACAGTGCGAGAATCCGCTACAAGTCACGTCTCAAGTATGCAAATTGAAAGATAATACACCAAACACACCACACAAACCTAGGGTGCCTACGCAACACCCCATAACCCGGTTCAATCTACCCTATCACACAGGGGGTGAACCTAATCTCTAGTTATCATCACATCCATCTATGTCCCATGAATAGTTCGAGAGTTGAATCGTGCTATGATACCAACTGTAACTCCCCATCCCGCTACGGGCGCGTTATCTCCAAAACATCTCAAAACGTCGCAAAAGACGAATATCGAGTTTTTTTTTTTTTTAAAAAAAGAGGGATAACTACCTCTCGCTCACAAACCACGTCCATAAAGTCAAGAAACATAACAAACGACCTTTGACTAACTGAACATAGTTATACAGTCATCCAAACAAGCATTTAATAATAAGTCCATGTAAACTAGGGTCTCTCAAAATTAAAACGTGAACATGAACATAAATGTTTGACTACTGCCGCTCCTCCTCATGTGCTTACTCAAAGGCCCCGCCTGGCCTTCCGTGATAGGGGTGCCTGAAACGTAAGGGGTGAGCTAACCAGCCCAGTGAAGGGATAAACCATAACACATGTCAGGAGCATAATATTGTATAACTATATTGAACGGTTGGTGGTTATTTGTTATATTAATTATTATATTGGTTTTGTTCTTTATCAAATTGTTGAGCGGGAGATGGTTACCCCATTTTAAAAAAAAAAAATGTCCGACTTCCGTTCCTTGGTTATGTTTTGAACTTTTCGGAGATAACGCGTCCGTAACGGGGCGGGGCGTTACAGTTGGTATCAAAGTGCGGTTCAACTCAAGGACTGTGCATGGGACAGAGATGAATATGACGGTAACTAGAGATTAGGTTCATCCCTTGTGTGATAAGGTAGATTGAACCCGGTTCTGGGGGAACGCATAAACACCCTAGGTCTGTTGGTGTGCTTGATGTGTTACCTTTCGGTTAGCATATTTGTGACGTGTCTTGTTCCTAATTCTTGCTCGGTTTGAGACTCCCCAGTGTTTGATTCATGGGTGAGTCAGTGGTGAGATAGATCCCTCGTTTGAGGGGGTGAGGCACCGTTACGTGGTCACATGGGCTGTCGGAGACGAATCTCTAGGTATTGAGTCATGTTGGTCTTACCCCCTAGAGTAATTAGAGGTGTTCCTCGGTGGGACACACGTTAGGAGGAGTCCTCACCTGGAGGAGCGTCAGTGATGTTTTCAAAGTGACTTGAGCTTGGTGGAGTCACGAGGTCCTTAGACTGTGTTTGCGTGTTGTCGTTGTTACCTTTTATTTGACAGGCGGGCGGGAGTTTTACTACACGGGGGCGTAGTGATGCCTTACGGCTCACGTGACTGTTTTTGTGACGTATAATTGAGGTGAGATTGTTCGAGGGTCCAGTGTTAGGAGACTGTATTGTGGGTCTTCCCCCTGGGTTCATAGGAGGCTCATGTTTAGAGTGCAAGACCACCTTATGTGGGCCTCGCTTGTGACTATATAGTATGAAGTTAGACTCATTGGAAATTTATGGGCATCTACCGAGTGAATCCAGCCGGCAACTCTGTAGATGGCCGATGAATTTCCATGAGAGGTTGATGAGCTTAGCTTGTTTGGGTTGTTGGTTAGTTCCGTTTTGGACTTAGGACTGCGGGGAGTGTTTGGAGGCCGAGCTAGTGGTTTCTGTCCGGCTCTTGGACTCCCGCGGGTCTAGGGGTGTGATTAGGGACAGTTGTGGATTTGTTCGAAGCTTGTATAGGTCGAACTGGTAGGGTTGACCATTGAGACTCTAGTGGGCCCAGTGTGTAAGCCAATTTCGATGTAAGAGTGAGTTGGGAACTTGGTGCTTTGAGCAGGGCACGTTGGTGCTTCTTGGTCTTTGACCCGTGTAGTGTCTGATTGCAGTGCGTCTCACCTTTTTTCTTTTCTATGCCTTGAGTTTTACTAGTGGTGGACCAAATCTATGAGTTGTGTATTTTGACCTTTGGGGTTCAGCGTTGGAGGTTGATTTACAAGTTTTGGAGATGCCAGAGTTTGTCGTCAGCTTGGGGATGGATTGGTTGTCCTCCCATCAGGTCACCGTGGACTATTAACTTAGGCAGGCGATGGGTCAGTTCCTCGCTGAGGTGCTGTAACGTCCCGCCCTTTTTCACTCCCTTCTTCCCGTAAATTCAGAGTCAATTTTTTTTTATAACAGAGTAGAGTGACAGAGCGCGGGACGTCACGACGCGAGATAAGTCCGAACTTCCAAAGTCCGACTCTTAACTGGCCAACCCTATGTGTGCATGAACTAAGTCCACGAAAATGGTTCACACATAGCAATATAAAATGCGGAATAATTAACATCAAAATTGTGGAATCATAATAGAATCAAGTTTTATTCCATTCAGATAGCAAAGTACATCAAGTCCTTAATCATCATTCAAATACCATAATTATCAAAATTATCATCCAACCATCTAAGTTATTACATTTTCGGAATTAGTTACTCAAATACATATCCATAAGTAACTTTATTCAAATCATATAAAATAAAACATCCAAGGTCCTATGCCTGGCCTGTCTTGCGTTCATCGTTCCCCTGATTTCCTGTATCATCAACTACGGTAGAAGTAGGGCGTTAGAACAACGCGCCCAGTAGGTATTCCATTTACGACTAACACATGGTTAGTACAAAACATATATTATAACATAATATCCAAAATCATGTAAAACCATGCCATGCAATGATGACAAATGCAATGAGTCCCACCCATCACATGTACAAAAAAGTACCCACCACATAGGTCTTTTGGATGCCCCGACGGAGTGTGGACCCTCCGGAATCTTCTTGATGGAAATCACATCAAGGTATCGCACATAGGTTTTTCGGACGCCCCGACGGAGTGTGACCCCTCCGATTACAAATCCTCCACCCCATGCCATGCATGAGATGCCAATGAAATACATGCTATTTTATAACATAAACATAGCATTTAAAATCACCTTTGAAACATATCCAACACATGCTATTTATACAAATAAACATAGCTTTTAAAATCACCTTTGAAACATATCCAACACATGCTATTTATACAAATAAACATAGCATTTAAAATTCAATATAAAGCATATCCTTTAAAACATAATTTCATCACAATAAGATAAAACAAATGTACATAAACCCATGGTTTCAAAGAGGTGGAATCCTACCAAAGACCGCTAACGTGTGCTTGCGTCTTTCGTCCGAGAATCGATCACCGATCGCGCATCGCTTGCGAGATCCCATTACCTTATAATATAATATTAAATCAAAACCATGTCCTACTTGATTTACAACATTTAAAGTTCATTAACCAAACTTGTGGGGTTCGGCCATACACCATGGCCGAGCCTCACCCTTTTTGTTCATTTATTCCATTAATTACCAAAATGCCATTGGTCTAAACTTTAGTTAATATTCTATTTATTTTAATCCAAAATACATAACCCTAGGTCCGCCAAACAATTCCCATATTTAGGTCCAAATACATAGATCATAAACATCTAAGTTATCCAAATAATTCCTCATGGGCTTCGGCCATACACCATGACCGAACCCACGATCCAACACTTTCACTTATATTTATAACAATGCCATCCATGGTTAACATAGCCCGTAGTCCAATAATATAATTGATAAACATAAATTGGTATACTCCGATTAATATTTAATCAATCACTTATGTTAAGTCCATGACCAATCCATGTTAGAGCTCCATTAATGATCCATTAACCTAAGCATATCAAGTCCATAAAATCCATAATCAGTCCCATTGGGTTCGGCCATACACCACGGCCGAACCCATGGCCTACCATTTTCACCCTTATTTACAATTTTCCCATGGTCTCCATTACCTCATGTTTATGCTCAAAACATAGGTCTATAATTTGATTCATAAATCAACTACATAAATAAAAACCCATAATATTGATTCATAAAAACAAACCATTAACCATGACCTAAAACCCCATATGATCCCTTAATTTGGTCCATGGGATTCGGCCATACACCTTGGCCGAACCCTATGGTGTATATTTTCCAATTATGGCAACTTCCATATTTGAATCCATAATTCAAGTTGCCTAATATAATACTTACCCTTAGATCCTTTCTAAATTAATTTAACTTCCATAAATAAATGCTTCCTAATTTAGCAACCTTCTTTCCATACTTAGATAGTTTCCAAATTTAGATTCCATAATTAGAAAGTTCTTAATTTAAAACTTTCTAATTTAGTTTCCACCTTCCAAAAATAGAAACTTTCCCATTTTAATCACTTCCTTCTATTTTTAGAAACTTTCTTAATAAACAACCTTCCATAATTAAAATCATGTTCCATAATTAAAAGGTTTCCAAAATTAAACCCTAGTGCATGGCCGAACCTCACTCAGAGGAATAATCCATTATTAAAAATAATAACCGTCCTTCCCTTTTAATCAATTAAAATCCTCAAATTCATAAATTTATTTGGTGGGGTTCGGCCATACACCATGGCCGAACCTCACCCCTCCAAACAACATATTACATTATCAAAAAACTCCCATAAAAATTCATGAAAATATTTGGTGGGGTTCGGCCATACACCATGGCCGAACCTCACCCCTTTTCTTCCATTCTTTTCATCTTATATCTTAGCCATAATCAAATCATGGTTCGGCCATGCAATGGCCAACCCATATCCTTAACCATATCTCCATTTAAAATCCTCTTAAAACATAAGTATAAATCCATTATCTTCATGCTTGAAACCCCATAAATTTATTAAGAACTTCCATGGTTTTTATCATTCAAACTTCATTAAATAAACCATGTGCTTCCATTATTCAATCATGCGGTTCTTTTCTTTCCATTTAAAAATCATCAAATCATCACCCCATCTTCTTCCATGGGGTTCGGCCACACACCGTGGCCGAACCCTATGGTTCTTTATTTCAAAAAATAATTATCAAATAAGAATACCAACCTTTTCCGTTTGATTTCTTGCTCTTCCAATCTTTCTCTTCCTTAGCCTCTTTCCACTTCTTCTTCTTGATCTTTGGCGAGAATGAGAGATCAAGAGAGATAGAGAGAGATAGAGAGAGAGTTCGGGTATGAAGGTGTAAAACCGTGAGCCCCTCTATGTCTCCCCTTTTATCACTTCCTCTTGATCCAAAGTTAAAAGGTGCTAAGATAGCCAACCCCCTTAAAGTCGTGCGCCCCTTCCTATTTAATTGGAACTTGCCGACCTTGGCTTCCCATATTTAGAATGTGCTTAAGATAAACCATGCCCCGTTGCGGTGTACCCTTGTGTTTAATTTAGGCACTTCTTTTATTTAATTTAAGACTATATGCATACCCTTTTTAAAAGGTCCCATGCTCCTATCATAGATATGAAATATCTTTATACACGGCCTAAGTATCTTGCTTGGATATGAACATCTAAAATTCGGCCATGCAATATTTATTTAATATTGTATTATTAATTAAATTCAACCTCATTTAATTTTTATTGAAACCAATTCCAGAAACTGTTGGGTCCTAAAGGACCAATGACCCAACTCTTTATCCAATTAGAATCCATAACTAATATTCACAAATTAAATGGATAATTTTCATACAAAATAATAAATTGAAAATCCGAGGTGTTACAATACAATCCTCTTTTTAAAATTTTCGTCCCGAAAATCGAGTAAAGTAGGGCTTCAAACATTTATATAAATAGCTTAGGATGAGCTTTTCTCATTTCCGACTCGAGTTCCCATGTGGCTTCCTCAATGCCATGTCGATCCCATACTACTTTGACAAACTGGATCAATCGGTTCTGTAACACCCTTTGTTCTGTATCCATAACTCGGACAGGCTTCTCGACGTATGTCATGTCGCTCTGAACCTCTATGTCTTGTACGTTCAGTACGTGAGAAGGATCAGGATTATACTTTCTCAATATCGATATATGGAACACAACATGTAAAGATGCCAACTGTGGTGGGAGTGCCAATTGGTAAGCCACGTCCCCCATCCTTCTTATGATTGAAAACGGTCCCACATATCTTCTGCGATAATGTCCCTTTCTTTCCAAATCTTATGTGTCCCTTCCTTGGCGAGACTTTTAAGAACACCATGTCTCCCACTTCAAATTCAAGGAACCTCATCTTGTCAGCATATCTCTTCTGGCGACTCTGTACAGTCAATAAATGCTGCCGTATCAACTGTATCTGCGCTGTAGTCTCTGCAACCAATTCAGGTCCAATCAATTCTGGCTCACCTGCCTCTGTCCAGCACACTGGAGGCTTGCCTGGTAACTGTTGTTGTACGAGAATTCTACCAACGGCAAGTGATCCTCCCATCCACCCTTGAAATCTAGCATACATGCTCTCAGCATATCCTACAGTGTCTGTATTGTCCTCTCAGACTGTCCATCAGTCTGTGGATGGAATGTTGTACTAGTCAATAAATCTGTTCCCATGGCCGACTGCATACTTTGCCATACTCTGCTTGTGAATCGACCATCTCTGTCAGACACAATAGTCCGAGGAATGCCATTCAATCTGATGATATCCTTGATATATCGCCGACCCAAAGTCTCAGATGAATCTGTCATCTTGATGGGAATAAAATGTGCAGACTTGGTCAGTCGGTCAACCACGACCCATATCGCATCGTTGCCCTTTGATGACCTTGGCAACCCTGTTACAAAATCCATGGAGATGTGCTCCCATTTCCATTCCGGTACTGGTAAGGTTTGAGTAACCCTGGTGGCTTCTGATGTTCCGTCTTAACCTGCTGACAAGTTAAGCAATGAGCCACAAATTCTGCCACATCTTTTGAGTCCGTACCACCAGTAAAGTCTCTTCAGGTCGTGATACATCTTAGTGCTGCCCGGATGAATAGAGAGTTTGGCCTAATGTGCCTCAACGAATAACTCTTTTCTGCAGCTCTTAAGTACATAAATCCTTCCTCGGAATATAAGACCCTATCCCGGTCATAATTCCCATTCTGGTATGATTTCACCAATAGACATCTTGGCCCAAATTTCCTCCATCTCCGGGTCTGTCCGCTGTTCCTGTTCAATCTTGGTAACCATGTTGGACTGTATGATCATATTGTAAATAGTCCCATGGTTATTGAGGTAAAGTTTAAACTCTCGAATGGTATTCAGCATCTCCTATTCTGTCCTGATAAAACATGCCACTGATGCATGTGACAAACGGCTGAGGGCATCTGCCACCTTGTTCACCTTGCCAGGGTGATAACGAAGTGCGAACTCATAATCCGCCAGATATTCCATCCATCTGCGATGCCTCAAATTGAGCTCCTTCTGATCAAACAAGTACTTCAAGCTCTTATGATCCGAAAACACTTCAAATTTCTCGCCATAAAGATAATGTCTCCAACTTTTGAGAGCGAAGACCACTGCGGCTAGTTCCAGATCGTGTGTAGGATAGAGACGTTCATGTATTTCAACTGTCTTGGTCTGTATGCCACCACACGATTACTTTGACTGAGTGTACACCCTAGTCCCTCCTGAAGCATCACATTGTACCTCATAACACTTGCCTCTTTCCGCAACATTAAGATAGGTGCAGTGGTAAGTCTATTCTTCAGCTCTTTAAACCTCCGGTTGCACAGGTCTGACCACTCATATTTGACTCCTTTCTGAGTGAGTCGAGTAAGTGGAGATGCAATTTTAGAGAATTCCATGATAAATTTCCTGTAATAACCAGCCAATCCCAAGAAACTACGGATCTCGGTTACATTCTTTGGCGCTTTCCAATCTCTTACTGTCGCTACCTTAGTGGTCCACGCTATACCTTCTTCTGATATAACATGTCCCAAAAAGTTGACCTCAGATAGCCAAAATTCACATTTACTGGCTTTAGCATATAGTTTGTTCTTCCTCAAAGTGTCCAGAACTATTCTCAGGTGCTCAGCATGTTCGTCCTGAGTTTTTTAATAAATCAAAATGTCGTCAATAAACACAATAACAAATTGATCTAAGTAAGGACGGAAGATCATGTCTATTAGATCCATGAACACAGCCGGTGCATTGGTAAGTCCAAACGGCATGACTACAAACTCATATAGTCCATACCGCGTTCTGAAGGCTGTATTTTCTATGTCCTCCTTCCTAACCCGGATTTGGTGATATCCGGACATCAAGTCAATCTTAGAAAAATGATTAGAACCTTTAAGTTGATCAAATAAATCATCGATCCTGGGTAGAGGGTACTTGTTTCTGACCGTCAGCTGGTTCAGTTTTCGGTAATCCACACACATACGGAGTGAACCATCCTTCTTCTTTACAAATAAAACCGGAGCTCCCAAGCCGATGTACTGTTCCGAATGCACCCCAGTCTGAGCAGTTCATCGATTTGCTTCTTTAACTAGGACATCTTTGCTGGTGCCATCCGGTAATGTGGTAATGACACTGGCGCAGTGCCAGGGTACAACTTAATTTCAAAATTGATCTCCCTCATGGGAGGCAAACCAGGGAGTTCTTTTGGAAAAACGTCTGCATAATCCCTTACTATTTCCGGAAGTTCAACTACTAATGCCTTGTTGATTCTAATAATGTTCAATACTAGATGATTCAATCCTTCATGCAGTCTGCTTTGTTTATCAGCACGCACCACATGTTTTTTCCCTCGGGTGACCAAAATGTCACCCTGCGATGATAACAATCAATGTTGGCCTTAAAGCTCGCCAACCAATCCATGCCGAAAATAATATCATATTCTGACATGTCGAGCACCAAATAATTGAACTCAAATTTGAGTCCAGCAAGTTCAGCACTCACTGTTGTGCATATAAGTCCCAATGATGTGTCTCCGACGGGGATACAATAGTGAATGTTCTGGACAGTTTTTGGACCAATGTTCCAGTAGCAGTTATAAATGCAGCAGATATGAAAGAGTGAGATGTTCCCGAATCAAATAATGCAAAGGCGTAGGAACTACTGACTACTGCCATATCTTGAATCACTGAATGATCCTCTGCTGCTGGAGGTGCTAAGGTGAATACCCGTCCAGATCCTGTAGGTGGTCGTCCCGCCTGATTAAATGTCCTGCCTCCACTTGAATTAACTGGCCTAACTGGTGGACGAGATGAACCCCTGGTAATAGGGTTTGTTGAGTTGTGGACAATCCCTCTTAAAATGGCCAGGTTGATCACAATGAAAGCAATTGCTCCTACCTCTGGGAGCTTGAGTGACTGATGCAGATGGGGAGGGATGATTGGGTCGAAAGCCCCCTGTTGACCCAGTAGATGGGGAGGGTCTGCTAGAGTTCGGTCGGAACCTCTTGTTGGGCTGGAATGTACCCCTCCCACTCTGAGCTCGGCGATTGTCAAAACGCATCAACTCAGCCATCTCCTGCTTTGCTATAGTGGCCCACCTGTGGCTGCCCCTTGGCCCTTATACTAGGCCGAAGGCCCCGCTCAAACTTGTGTGCCCTTCGATACTCAGTATCCACCATATATAATGCATACATAGATAAACTGAGAAACTCCTAGTGGTACTCTGCCACAGATAGAAAAGCCTGGGTCTGGTGCTCCTTCTCCTCCTCAGGAAAATAATGTTCCAGAAAGGTAGCTGAGAACTGCTCCCAAGTCATGGCAGTCCTCTCTCCTTCTGGAATAAGTGCTCGCTGCTTCTCTATCACCTCCCACCATTTACCGGCATCATCGATCAGCTGTGATGTGGCCAGTAAAATCTTGTGAGCATGACTCGTGATATTCAATAGAGTCAGAATCTGTGAAATCTTCTTCAGCCAGTTTTCCGCTCCGACAGTCCCTTCTCTTCCCTTGAAGTAAGGAGGGCGCTGCTGCTGGAAGTCCCTGACCATGCTCCTGTCATTGTTTTCTTTGGTGGTTCTATTCTCATTCAGGTGCTGTTGAAGCACTGAAGTGACCACCGCTTGAACCAAATTCTGCAATTCAGGAGGCACTACCGGTATGTTTACGCTACTTGCTTCCTCTTCGTGGAGGGATGGTTGTTCTTCTTCACGGTGAGAGTGTCGTTCCTCCTCATGGTGAGATTGTAGTTCCTCCTCATTATGAGATTGTCGTTCCTCCTCTTCAACCCCATTTGGGTTTTGTCGGGTATTTCTCCTTGGCATTCCCCTTGGAGCCATTTTTCCCTAAGTCATTAAAAATATGAAGACTTAGTTTCCATAAACAAAAATTTGTATTTCCTACCTGTTGGGGAAAATTTTCAAATAAGTACTCTTGATTTTTGCTTTGTTTTCTGGGGAAATACATCCTATGTTGCTATGTTTGATAATCCGATTATTTTGACCGTACTTCCGTTGCTATCATCCATCTGAGTCTAACGAAGTAAATTAATACACGAAGGCCGGATTAATTTACTCCAAAAGATTCAATGTTTAGGGTTCGTTCTGATACCAACTGTAACACCCCGGCCTTTTTCACTCGCTTCTTCCCGTAAATTCAGAGTCTATTTTTTTTTATAATAGAGTAGAGTGATAGAATGCGGGACGTCATGACGCGAGATAAGTCCGAACTTCCAAAGTCCGACTCTTAATTAGCCAACCCTATGTGTGCATGGACTAAGTCCACGAAAATGGTTCACACATAGCAATATAAACATGCGGAATAATTAACATCAAAATTGTGGAATCATAATAGAACCAAGTTCTATTCCATTCAAATAGCAAAGTACGTCAAGTCCTTAATCATCATTCAAATACCATAATGATCAAAATTATCATCCAACCATCTAAGTTATTACATTTCCGGAACTAGTTACTCAAATACATATCCATAAGTAACTTTCTTCAAATCATATAAAATAAAACATTCAAGCTCCTATGCGTGGCCCGCCTTGCGTTCATCGTTCCCCTGATTTCTTGTGTCATCAACTAGGGTAGAAGTAGGGCGTTGGAACAACGCGCCCAGTAGGTATTCCATTTACGACTAACACATGGTTAGTACAAAACATATATTATAACATAATATCCAAAATCATGTAAAACCATGCCATGCAATGATGACAAATGCAATGAGTCCACCCATCACATGTACAAAAAGTACCCACCACATAGGTCTTTGGATGCCCCGACTGAGTGTGGACCCTCGGAATCTTCTTGATGGAAATCACATCAAGGTATCGTACATAGGTTTTTTGGACGCCCCGACGGAGTGTGACCCCTCCGTTACAAATCCTCCACCCCATGCCATGCATGAGATGCCAATGAAATACATGCTATTTTATAACATAAACAAAGCATTTAAAATCACCTTTGAAACATATCCAACACATGCTATTTTTACAAATAAACATAGCATTTAAAATCACCTTTGAAACATATCCAGCACATGTTATTTATACAAATAAACTTAGCATTTAAAATTCAATATAAAGCATATCCTTTAAAACATAATTTCATCAAAATAAGATAAAACAAATGTACATAAACCCATGGTTTCAAAGAGGTGGAATCCTACCAAAGACCGCTAACGTGTGCTTTCGTCTTTCGTCCAAGAATCGATCACCGATCGCGCACCGCTTACGAGATCCCGTTACCTTATAATATAATATTAAATCAAAACCATGTCCCACTTGATTTACAACATTTAAAGTTCATTAACCAAACTTGTGGGGTTCGGCCATACACCATGGTCGAGCCTCACCCATTTTGTTCATTTATTCCATTAATTACCAAAATGCCATTGGTCTAAACTTTAGTTAATATTCTATTTATTTTAATCCAAAATACATAACCCTAGGTCCGCCAAACAATTCCCATATTTAGGTCCAAATACATAGATCATAAACATCTAAGTTCTCCAAATAATTCCTCATGAGGTTCGGCCATACACCATGGCCGAACCCATGATCCAACACTTTCACTTATATTTACAACAATGCCATCCGTGGCTAACATAGCCCGTAGTCCAATAATATAATTGATAAACATAAATTGGTATACTCCGATTAATATTTAATCAATCACTTATGTTAAGTCCATGACCAATCCATGTTAGAGCTCCATTAATGATCCATTAACCTAAGCATATCAAGTGCATAAAATCTATAATCATTCCCATGGGGTTCGGCCATACACCATGGCCAAACCCATGGCCTACCATTTTCACCCTTATTTACAATTCTGCCATGGTCTCCATTACCTCATGTTTATGCTCAAAACATAGGTCTATAATTTGATTCATAAATCAACTACATAAATAAAAACCCATAATATTGATTCATAAAAACAAACCATTAACCATGACCTAAAACCCCATATGATCCCTTAATTTGGTCCATGGGTTTCGGCCATACACCTTGGCCGAACCCTATGGTGTATATTTTCCCAATTATGGCAACTTCCATATTTGAATCCATAATTCAAGTTGCCTAATATAATACTTACCCTTAGATCCTTTCTAAATTAATTTAATTTCCATAAATAAAAGCCTCCAAATTTAGCAACCATCTTTCCATACTTGGATAGTTTCCAAATTTAGAATCCATAGTTAGAAAGTTCTTAATTTAAAACTTTCTAATTTAGTTTCCACCTTCCAAAAATAGAAACTTTCCCATTTTAATCACCTCCTTCTTTGTTTAGAAACTTTCTTAATAAACAACCTTCCGTAATTAAATCGTGTTCCATAATTAAAAGGTTTCCAAAATTAAACCTTAGTGGGGTTCGGCCATGCACCATGGCCAAACCTCACTGATAGAATAATCCATTATTAAAAATAATAACCGTCCTTCCCTTTTAATCAATTAAAATCTTCAAATTCATAAATTTATTTGGTGGGGTTCGGCCATACACCATGGCCGAACCTCACCCCTCCAAACATCATATTACATTATCAACAAACTCCCATAAAAATTCATGAAAATATTTGGGGGGGTTCGGCCACACACCATGGCTGAACCTCACCCCTTTTCTTCCATTCTTTTGATATTATATCTTAGCCATAATCAAATCATGGTTCGGCCATGCAATGGCCGACCCATATCCTTAACCATATCTCCATTTAAAATCCTCTTAAAGCATGAGTATAAATCCATTATCTTCATGCTTGAAACCCCATAAAATTTATTAAGAACTTCCATGGTTTTTATCATTCAAGCTTCATTAAATAAACCATGCACTTCCATTATTCAATCATGGGGCTCTTTTCTTTCCATTTAAAAATCATCAAATCATCACCCCATCTTCTTCCATGGGGTTCGGCCACACACCATGGCCGAACCCTATGGTTCTTTATTTCAAAACATAATTATCAAATAAGAATATCAACCTTTTCCGTTTGATTTCTTGCTCTTCCAATCTTTTTCTTCCTTAGCCTCTTTCCACTTCTTCTTCTTGATCTTTGGCGAGAATGAGAGATCGAGAGATAGAGAGAGAGTTCGGCTATGAAGGTGTAAAACCGTGAGCCCCTCTATGTCTCCCCTTTTATCACTTCCTCTTGATCCAAAGTTAGAAGGTGCTAAGATAGCCAACCCCCTTAAAGCCGTGCGCCCCTTGCTATTTAATTGGGACTTGCCGACCTTAGCTTCCCATATTTAGAATGTGCTTAAGATAAACCATGCCCCATTGCCTTGTGCCCTTGTGTTTAATTTAGACACTTCTTTTATTTAATTTAAGACTATATGCATACCCTTTTTAAAAGATCCCATGCACCTATCATAGATATGAAATATCTTTATACACGGCCGAAGTATCTTTCTTGGATATGAACATCTAAAATTCGGCCATGCAGTATTTATTTAATATTGCCTTGTTAATTAAATTGAACCCCATTTAATTTTTATTGAAACCAATTCTAGAAACCGTTGGGTCCTAATTGGACCAATGACCCAACTCTTTGTCCAATTAGAATCCATAACTAATATTCACAAATTAAATGGATAATTTTCATACAAAGTAATAAATTGAAAATCCAGGATGTTACATGTGCTTTCGTCAAGTGGTTTAAAGTTTATAATCTGAACGTCGAGAGTTGTACAATTTTGTGGCTACCTTGAGCTGGAGGAGGGTTCTGGGCTAGTAGATGTTGAGATGTCCAGCATTGTCTGAGAACTCCCGGAGCTTCTTCCAGAGAAGCTCTCCATGGATTGTCACCACGTCGGGAGGTAGGGTTTGTTGTTGATCTGCTCCCCGGTACGGCGCTTGTCTCGATTACTTATTCGGGTAGTGCTAGTAGAGGTACTGGAGCTGGAAAGTTATCTAAGGGAATTGGAGTCTTTTTGTTACAATTGACCGGAACGTATCAACTTTGTTGACCAAGAAGAGGATGGCTCTATGAGTTTGTGCTTTGATTACCGACAGGGATTTTGGAGTTGGAGAAACAACTCAGGGAGATAGAAATCCTTAGCTTCATTAGGCCTAGCACTTCATCTTGGGGTGCACTGGCGTTGTTTGCTAAGAAAAAGGATGGCTCCATGAGACTGTGCATTGATTGTTGGCAGTTGAGCAGAGTTACAGTGAAAAATAAGTATCCATTGCCAAGGATTGATGCTTTGTTTGACCAATTGAGAGGATTTAAGTGCTTCTCCAAGATAGATCTTTGTTCGGGTTACCATCAGATGAGAGTGCAGGGATATGATATTGAGAAGACTTCATTCCATACTCGTTTTGGACTCTTTGAGTTTGAGGTAATACCGTTTGGGGTAACTAATGCCCCGGCGACATTCATGGACCTAACAAAAAAAAAAAGGATGTTCAGACCATGCCTGAACCGGTTATAGTGGTGTTCATCGACAACATCTAGATATGTTCAGCATCAAAGGAGGATCACGAGCAGTATCAAAGAACCATACTTCATGTCTTGAGGGACCACAAGCTTTATGCGAAGTACAACAAGTGTGAATTTTGGTTGCCAGAGGTTCAGTTTCTTAAGCACGTGAGATCAGCTGGTAGTGTGGCCGTGAATCCGGCTAAGGTTGAAACTATTCTGAGTTGGGAGTGACCATGGAGTGTGCTTGAAATTCGCAGCTTTTTTTGGGTCTTACGGGGCACTACCGGCGGTTTGCCAAAGATTTCTCCAAGATCACCATAACCATGATAAGTTTGACCTACGAGAATGTGCTATTCGTTTGGGATGAAGCTTGTGAGACAGTCTTCCGGAGGCTAAAACAGAGTCTGACTTCCATTTCAGTGTGGATTGTGCTTGGAGGAGGCCACGGCTATGCGGTTTCCTATGATGCTTCAAGTAATGGTTTGAGTTGTCCACTGATGTAGGATGGAGAGAAATAATTTATGGTTCGAGACATTTTAAGACCCAAAAGCCGAACTATCCTAATTATGACTTGGAGTCAGTGACTGTAGTATTGAACTGAAGAAGGAGCTGAACATGAGGCTGAGGCGGTCGATGGAGTACTTTGGTGACTATGACTTTGTGTTGTCTTACCACTCCAGTAGGACGAACGTAGTTGCAGACTCCTTGAGTCGTATGGCGAGAGGAACTTTGTCGAGTCTGATCGGAGGTTAGAGCATCCAAATTTTTGCAGCACGATTATCCAGCTAGAGTTTTATGATAGAGTTTTGAGAGCTCAGTAGACAGATGAGGGATACATCGCATTGAGAAATGCTTTGGACAGTGGCAGTGGGCCCTTTGGATGAGCCATGAGACGAGATAGTGGTTTGGTTTTCTAGAGTAAACTGTGTGTACCTAGGTAAGGCAGTGCTGCGAGGAGGTATTATAACACTTCCATCACTCTAGATTTGTTGTCCGAGGCATGCAAGGATGTGTCCTAATTTACTTTAGCAGTTCTGGTGGAGAAGCATGAAGATGGCAGTAGTTGAGTTGCAACCTGCTGTTTAACTTTCCTGCAGGTCATGATAAAGCACTCAAGACCCACTGGTAGATTGTATTCTCCTTCATTCTCCAGTGGAAGTGAGACCACATTACTATAGATTTTTGGTTACTGGTTTGTCGAAGTTATACCTCTAGGACATGGTGCAGTATGGGTCATATGGATCAATTGGCTAGGTCGGCCCATTTCATTGGTAGGAAAACGACGGATTCTTTAGAGACTTTGAGTTGGCGATAGTCGGCAGAGGTCGTCAGGATGCATGGCGCTCCCATGTCGATTCTTTCATACTAAAATCCAAGGTTTATTTCTCGATTTTGACAGAGCTTATCGAAGATATGGGTCCACAGTTGTGTTTCAGTACAGCGTTCCATATATAGACAGATAGTCAGTTAGAGTGGACCGTTCAGATCTTAGAGGATATACTCTGAGCTTGTGTTTTGGATTTTGGCTGTAGTGGGGAGAGTCATTACACTTGGTTGAGTTTGTTCACAACAACAACTATCAGTCCAGTATCAAGATAGCACTGTATGAGGCATTGTATGGTAGGCCGTGCAGGCCACCCTTATGTTGATCGGAGCCCAATGATACAGTAATATCAGGATCAAATATGGTCAGTGAGACTACCGAGTAGGTGAGACTGATCAAACAGAGGTTGTTGGCTGCCCAGAACCGGCAGAAGAGTTACGTTGACCGTCGGAGGAGAAAACTTGAGTATGTTGTTGGAGATCGTGATTTCCTTTATGTTTCACCCCGTCATGGGATTCAGAGGTTTGGGCACCGAAGGAAGCTATCGCCTCGATATATTGGTCCGTTCGAGGTACTAGAGAAAATTGAGGAAGTGGCTGCAGACTTACACTCCCTCCGCGTCTCGTTCAAGTACACAACGTAGTCCGTGTTTCAATGCTTCAGAGATATCATCATGATCCATCACATGTGATTGACTGTGAAGACATGGAACTCAATGAGGGCGCCACCTTTGAGGAGGGACCAGTACGGATGGATGATTCGAGAGAGCAGAGGCTTCGTGGCAAGACTTTTCATTTGGTTTTAGTAGTTTGGCAGTGCAAGGACAGTGGGACTTCTATATGAGAGAATGAGGCAACAATGCGGAAGCAGTTTCCAGCCTTTTTTTTTTTAGACTAGAGGTATGAGTTCAGTTTGAAATTCGAGGACGAATTTCCTTAAAGGGGGTAATGTTGTAATGACCCATTCCGAGTTTTCACGATTTTTGTAGGAGATTTTAGGATCTCCGAGTTGTTTACGTGACCTTGGTAGCATCAGGAGAGTGTGGATCCCGGGGTGGACCCCAGTTTTTCTGATTTAGAGCTCAGAGATTCGAAGAGCATGTAACACCCCAATTTTTCAATAAAATGGAAAATTACGAAAATGCCCCTGAATTATTAAATTAATTATTTTGTGTTGTCAAAATAAGAAATGTTGGGGCCCATTGCTCAAATTAAGGTCGTATGAGCACATTATATATATATCAAGTTGATTTGGATGGGTTATGTACATCAATTGGGTTGGAAATGGCTAAATGGGTCAAATGGCCCAATTGGACCCAATGGGTCAAAATGGATGATTTGACCATTGTGTAAGCTTAAATTAAATAGGGTTAAGCCTATTTGATTGGAAATCAAGTAGAGAAGAAATGGGTAGGCATGATCCATATGAGAAGACCACTTACAAATGACCAAAATACCATAATTGGGTCATGAAGTCAAAAACGGGTCAGGGAGCTAAAAGGGGACCCAATGGGTCGGGTTGACCAGTTTGACCATGGATGACCGTGTGGACCCTCAATTGGACTAAAGTATGAGTTAATTCAGCTTGAGTTAGACTGATTTGAAATGAGTTTGATTTAAGAAAAGAGTTGACTCAAATATGGAGCATTAAAAGTGATGAGTTGGATGAGTTGGTTTAGAATAAAAATATTCCGAGTTAGGTGAGTCAAGAGGAGATGGAAATGAGTTGTAATCTCACACAACAATTAATCAGAATCAATCTCAGCCGTTGGTATGAAAGGGTGCTTTGGCAAAGCCAAAAGACACCAAGGTTGGGCGGCACCTTTTCATGAAGGGTTGCATTGGTTCATTTCCCATGTGATACAATGTTTGGCGTCAAGGGGTGCAACGTTTGGCACCAAGAGGTGTCTTGGTTAACACCCTTTGCCCCATCGTTTTTAACAACATTAATGAGGGAGGATGAATGGGAGTTGGGGGGCTGAAACTATAAAAGAAAAACCTTACCATACATGGCCGTTTTTCACACAAAGGAATCCAAGAATTCCCATCTCTCTCTCCCTCTCTCCAATTCGTTTTCTTGGCTGAACAGCAGAGGTTTTTGGCACCAGTTAGTCAAGTATAAACCAGCAAGGAATTAAGGAAAGAAAGAAGAAATAAAAGGGAGAAACCAAGGATCAAAGTCAAGAAGAAAGGCTTGGGAAAATTGGTAAGTTTTTCATTGAGTTTTGTTGAAAAACATGGAACAAGTAGGGTGTGGATTGGGCCATGATCATGGCCGATTACACCAATGATTAACCTTGATTAAATGGAGGTTTAGAAATGATTAAGATGACCATTGGGTTCGGCCACCATAGAGGGCCGAACCCCATGTAAAGAGATGGCTTGGTTTTCATGTTTTGAAACATGAAAACCATGGATTTTGTGGATTGTTTTGGGTTGTACTTAAAGATTCAAATGCATGATATAGAAAGGATTATAAACATGGGTCTGAATGACAAGAAGGCTGAAGTTAACATGGTTTAAATCAATGGTCTAAAAGATGGAAAATATGGACCATAGTGTTCGGCCACTTTGGGTGGCCGAACCCCATGAAATTTATTTGTTTAAAGTGATGGTTTTGTAAAATCATGGACTGTTTTGTATGATCTAAGATACAAGATAAAGGATGTTTAATCTTGGTTTTGGATGGCATAATTCGGCATTGGAATAGCCAAATGCATTAAGGGTCTAAACCTTGGGCAAAGGTGATACAAAATGATAAAATAGATCCTTGGTTTCGACCACCTTACATGGCCGAACCCCATGATCTTGTTTGGATAATTGGATGGTTTTGAAGTGTAAAAACCATACAATGTTATGCTGGTTTTTACATGATTCAATGGACATATGATGTACATTAAAAAGGGTCCAAAACATGGGCATAGGGTTCGGCCATCTTGGATGGCCGAACCCCATAAAAGTGTTTGATGAATTGGTATGGTTTTTGGAGAGATAAACCATACCAATGGTGGAAATTTTAAGTAATTGTTTACTGATTTTGGTCGGCCAATGTATGACTGAATCTCATTAATTTATGGCTAAGGTGCATGATAACTGATGAAAGATTATTGGAAGGATTGAATCCAAAGGACCATGAAGTTCGGCCAAATGTATGGCCGAACCCCATGGGTTTCTTTTATGGTTTTTTATTTGGTTTGCATAGGGTGAGGTTCGGCCAGGCAGTACGGCCGAACCCCACCAATGATTATTGATGGACCTTGTGCTAATTCATAAGGAATGGGTTAAATAGGTTAAGCTTATGAGTAATAATGGGTAATGGTTCTCTGTTGATTTAAAAGCTTTAAAATACCCTAATGGAGAACCATATGGTACTGGATACAAGAACCATTGGGTTCGGTCAAATGTATGGCCGAACCCCATGGAGTAAGTTGGTGGACTAAAGATTGGACATTTAAGTGACAATATGATTTACTGATTATAGTATCACAAGGTGACGGAAGTTGAACGACGTACGAGTCGTGACCGGGTGACGCAAAAGAAAGATCAGTTACTGAAGTGAATCTTCAGTAGGTTTCCTACCTACTTGTAACCACGGTTTTTACCCAGTTTTCTTTATGAGACTCTTGTTTATTTTATGTGTTTTCAAATGTTATATTATGCATTAACAAATGGCATACAAGCATTGGCATCTCATGCATAGACAGGGGATGATGAATGAGGTTCTACAGTGTTGCAAGTTATGAGTTACGTCCTCCTTAGGCGATGAGAGTTCCGCCAGGAAGAGTAACATGATGATCATAGTCACAATGGTCTCCTTAGGAGAAGAGAGTCCCGCCAGGAGGACTAATA